>CM035411.1:190878686-191266186 GCA_020310875.1 Ceratopteris richardii | reverse complement strand
GGGACGCCTATGTGGTGTAAGTGCTACCTATGGGGTAGAGAAGATATTGGCCACCTCTTCTTTCTGAGCCTGAAGAGTCACTCAATCTTGCAAGCTCTTGTCAAGATTTTTCATTTGTAGAGTAACATCAATCAGAAGTAGACATTACTTGGTGAAATGATTGGCTGCTCTTTTGCCTTATGGAATAAAACTAGGAGGAAGCTCTTTGGAAGATATGGAAAGACATTTGCGGTCAACTTTGATGACCATTTGAAAGAATGGCTGATTGAGAAATCCCTTGACTAGTTGGGCAGAAGAATATGTAGTTGTAAGAATTCAACTCCCTTTAGACACCACAAGATTTTAGTCTTGGATAATAACAAGATCAAAAGTAAATGAAGCACCCATAAGGGCAATGAAAAGATCATTAACATTCTCTGTAACTCCCTCTAGAACTTATTTTTCTTGTCGTTTCTTGGCCATCACCACTACTATGCCTTCAAATAGTCCTACCCCTACTTTGTGGTATACATGGGATGTCAAGGGCACTTTGCCCCTTCACTATATAATTTTTTTACGTATAATCAAGCAAGGGAGGCTAGCCTTCAGTTGAACTTCCTCTTTAAAGAAAAAGGCTTTAGGTGCCTCCCTTTTTTATTCTTAATTTTCCTAAGAACTTCCACATTGATTTTTTTTTGTTAAGATTTGATTCGTTAGATAAGATTAGTGTTTAATTACCATGTAGCTTTCTCCATAGCCTTGCACGTTTGTGGTCCCTTACATGGGTACATAAGGTCTTTACATTTACATCGACTGCTCAAAAAATGTGGTTTATGTAGGCACCAAGGACTTTAGAATCCAAATCTAGGTGAAGCATCGGTGTACCCATACTTGTTAGATTTGCTAATATAGTTGAGTTGAGATTTGGCATTGATGGTAGCATCTTCTTGATCCCTTCAAAGCTCAATAAAGTTCCTTAGGTGTTGCATTAGTCAATTGAGAAGCTTTTAATTATTATGTCCCAGATTTTCTCTTTTGGGTACCATCCATGGGACTTGGCACTATTCCCTCGTCAATCATGTGATGGCAGCTTAGCTCCAATGCTAAGTGATTGATTGCCTAGAAGGAAATTTATGATCTTGTGATTGGATCACAAGACCTAGCTTAAGCTTTAGACACATTGATCCTATATTTGCAGTCAAGGAAAAAATTTCTAGGTTTAAACCTAGAAAATGATGCAAGAGCTAATCCATCCCGAGAATGACATTGTTCCTAGGAAATTCTATTTTGTTCCTCCTCATTTTAAATGTATATTTTCTGAAATTTTCAAGTAATTTGAATATACAGTTTTTTTATTCCTCATTCTCCTTTGGGGCATTCATTTTCAACTTCCTAAATTGATACACATCCTCAATATAGGTAAAGATTTTGGTTGAATAATTGAATTGAGGAGTCTCTATTTCTTCAAATAATCATCATCTATGTATCTCCTATGTGGGTTAGGCCTTTAGGCCCCTTCACACACTTGTTGATTCTCTCTTTGCTTCATGTTCTCCATTTTTTCCTTCACATCCTCTAGTAAGAAGACCATGAACAAATCATAAACCTATTCAGTTTGGCGCTTAGAAAAGATTTTCTCATTTACTAATACATCCAAAGTGCCCAAGATCTATGCCTAGTCATAAGGTTCAAACCGCTCTTTAGAAAATATCATGGTCATATATATGGGATCTTCAATTACTTTCTCAAACTTCCATACATTCTGCTCCAAAGTTTCATTCCTTCCTCTCCTTTCCTCATTGCTCTATTTTGCCTACACACATTCATATCTTTTCCATTTTCCCATTCACTTGTGAAGTCTTCAATAGCATTGGCATCCTTTGGTGTGGTGAATGACATTCTATTGGGGTGGCAGCACATCTCTATAAAAATTAGAGATCAAATCTATTAATGTGGTTATACCTTGATTTAGAAAATAAATTATTTGCACTTCTATCTTGGAAAACTTTCAGTTGCCTCAAGAAAGGTCTACCCAACATTAATCCAAATTTTCACATCTTTCCAATAAATCACATATTGCAAGTGTATGTTTCAATTCCACACCTAATGTTTTCAAGCTAATTCTTCGTAATATAACAAGGGGTGTTCTCATATGTTTGTTTCATATTTGAAGCTTCATTGTTCTAGCCCTAAGTGCCAATTTCCTTATTTGATCCTCAAGGCCTTGGTAGCAATGGCTACACCTACCTTAAAATCTATGATTGCTTTGGAGGTATAATCGTTGAATGTGATGGGAATACATGTATTCCCCTCTTCACCTTCACTACATTCTCTTGCTTTATCTAGGGGTATTTCCTTCACATGTGTTGAATCTTGGTTGTTGTGATTAAGATCTACTCCTTCTTGCCTTGCAAGCTCTTTCTAATAGTGGGGCTTTTGCTTTATCAATTTTTCTACTGTGAGAGAACATGGCTTTGGCTCCTCTAAGCTCATGTAAGGTTCCTAGAGAGTTGTCATATTTTTGCTTCTTGATTAAGAAAAGTGGTATTCTTACATCCAAAATAATTTTAATACACCCCTAAATACCTCATTAAAATACTTAGACTTTATGAGGAAAATGTCAAGATGGAAAGGCATGGTAGATCTTGAATAATTCTGAAGATAAACAGCCATCAATATTGACTGGACGAAAGACTTAGGGAAACATAAGTAGACGACAACAGCAGTTGAAGTAGACGACAAGCGACAACAGGGTGATGTATGCAATAATGGAACGATGGAACGAATATTGTTCTAGTTAATTAATGAATATCATTATCGGAGTGAAGTAGCAGAGCATTCACGTGACAACAAAGTGATGGAACGGATATTGTTCTAGTTAATGATGGAATATCACTGAGCTTTAACAATGTTAAGCGTGTCCACATCCGGTAGGGCAGTTGGTTGAGCTTTGGCTTCTTGAGCTGGAGGTCCAGAGTTTAAACCCTGGGCTGGACAGGTAATGGCTTAGGCTAGTCAAACCATTTATAGCCAAGTTGTCTCATTGTCTAACCTCTCCTTTGTGGGGATACGAGGGTCCCGCAAGTACTATGCCGATTCACTTGTACACTTCAAATTTCAAAGTTAAAAGCTTGGGGAGTAGGCTTTGATTGAACCCTTATTTAAAAAATAAAAAGATTAAAAAAAACAATGTCAACCTCGAAGGCGTTGATGCGACATCAGCGATGATGATTCGCACTTTATGAAGACTGATTTCAGCTCGAAGGCAATAATAGATTTCGGAGTGCTGTTCATTTTCGACGTGATCCTTGGAAATTTTGGATGCCTACCACTCTCCATCTTCAATTCTCTCAAGCACATCACCGGGTGCATGTAACTTCTTGTGAGAGGCCATCACGACAGCGCATGACTTTTTTTTTTTGAGAAAACAGATATTAAATTAATGGAGAATGATACAATTGTACGAGAGGTAGGCCCCCATCTCAGAATCAACCGTTCATGCCCACACCCCAGGTAAGGGGGCTAGAGTGAATAGTACATCAGAAATCTTTGAGAGGAATACAACGGAAGCATGGTAGTTTTCCATTGACTATATCTCTTTTCTTTAATGATACAACCATAGTTTAGGGAATTATCATGTGCATTATTGCTGGATTTGATACACATCTCAATAGTTCTCTTGAGCTCTCTTTTACAGCTTATAACAAAATTTTTCTGACCGCTTTGGAAAAGTTTCTGGTTTCTGCTGATCCAAATGTGCCATATGATAATGGCCCTCCAAATATGCCACAGGGGAACATCCATCCGAGAGCAGCACCCAAGCAGGATCTCAGCATAGACAAGACAAGAGATACCACACGCTTGAAGACACTTCTGGAGCAGCCTCCAAAATCTTTTAGCATGAGGACAGTTGATAAAGAGATGAGAAAGATCCTCCTCAATGCCATAGAAGCAGCATTCTCCATTACTTATGTTAAGATCTTTAGCCTTCTTCCCAGTCCAAACACCATTGTGGTAGATTAGCCACAACAAGATACAATGTTTCTGGGCCATAGGGAAAGCCCATATGGTTTGGAAGCAATATTTCCATTGGTTACTAGACCAGTTGGTGAGCCACCTTTTATTAAGTTTTTTGACCACCTCACTAAAGTCACCATGGAGAGTGTGGAACTTATCCAGCATGTCTTTAGCCACCTCATGAATGTCCAAGTTTTTGTATTGTGGATAGCTTTGAACCTTTGCTCTCAGCCGCTCCTTAGCCTTGATTAAGACCTGTTTACATCCAACAGAAAGACTAGTAAGATCTTTAATCCAATGATTATCCACCACTGCATCTAAGTGATAAAAGTCCTTGTAGCAATTAAAACCCCTTTTTCTGCATTTGTTATGTATGATACGCAAGGTTTTGTTATCATCTTTTGCCAGCCAACCAGTCCATGGACAGTCCTGCAAATAGAAAGAAAGGTTAGTGGTGAATTTAATGTTGGGCTTATACTCCTTTTTTATAAACATCCACGCATTCCACATGTGGCAGCTCAACCTGCTTCCTCTAGGCATGAACACCTATGGAGAACACACAATATTCCAAAGATTAAACTTTTTCCAGACCTTATTTCCCTTAACATAGAATTCCTTGATCTTTCTCTTAATAAGGCAGGCCTAGTAGTCCGAGGAGTTCAGCGATCTAAGAATCCATTTAGCAAAGAGTTGGTAAGCTAACTTAAGAGGACAAAGGATACCAAGACCCCCCTCTTCCTTCTTTAAGCAGCACGTGCTCCATGACACTTTAGTCACACCAACCTTATTGCAGTCTCCACTCCATAAAAATCTACAAGAAAGGGAAATAACCTGTTGCAGTTCCTTTTTGGTAGGCATCCAGGAGCACAAAAAGTGACAATAGTAGGGAGAATGTAATGATTTAAGACAAAAATCCTATGAGTAAGGCTCTGCTGCAAAGCAATCCATTTGAAGAGTTTATTCCTAAATTTTTCCATAACCCAATCCCATCTTTGAGAAGAAGAAACTTGAAAACCCATCGGTACCCCTAACAGTCTGAAAATGGTTCCTTCCTGAATAATTTCGCACCCAAGGTTAAGAACACAATTAGGAACATGATTATTGGAGGACTTAAAAGAGGTTTTGCTGTGATTGATTTGCGATCCACTAGCCAGACAAAAGTCTCAAGACATTGCAGACAATTCTTCGCACACTCTTGATTAGCATTGATGAGGATGTTGGTGTCGTCAACGAACATCGAAAGACATAACTCGGATTGAGAATTGGGAATGTCAATACCAGTAATCGTCTTCGAATCCAATCTGTCTTTAATCAACCACCCTAAAGCATCACTTGAAATGGCAAAAAGAAGGGGGGCAAGCGGCAACCTTGTCTAATAGACCTGCACAGCTTAAAGGAGGGGAATAGATGCCCATTCATGGCCACTTTGGAAAAGGCATTACCAAATAAGGTACTCACAGATTTAATGAACCCCCTACCTAGACCAACATCATGCAAGGATTGCAGGATAAATTGCCAGTCCATTCTGTCATAAGCTTTATCAAAGTCAATTTTGAAAAAATAGAAAGATTGTTTAGTATCTTGAGTAAGGTCTATACCTTCCCACAAGGAAATGATGGCATCTAAGATATATCTGCCTTTTATAAAACCTTTTTGCTCAGGCAAAATAATAGAGTTCATAATAGGGCTGAGTCTTCTAGCTAGTTTTGAGTAGAAGATCTTGTATATAGAAGTCAGACAAGAGATAGGTCTCCATTTATTGAGGTCATCCTTGGATCCCTTATTGTGAATGAGCTTGATGATGCCAGTATTAATGAAAGAAGAAAGAGAACCTATTTTCACAACTTCCTGCTACACCAAGAGAATTAGGAGGGTTAAGAAGTCTTTCAGCAAGAGGAGGAACTCATTAGGAATCCCGTCAATACCAGGAGACTTACAAGGTTTCAGTTTACTAATGGTTTCTCTGACCTCGCCGGTAGAGAGGGGCAGGTCCAAAAGAGAAGCCAGGCTATTAGGAATCATTTTTTTCCTTTTGAGCGCAATGTGAGCTCTGGCTCTTTGGATATCCTCCCCCCACTTGGGAGGCGCAGAGAAAACATTGGTAAAAAAGCTAACCACCTCTTGCAAGTTCTCCTTGATATTAGTTGCAAAACCACCAGAATTCTTCTTCAACATAGGAACAAAGTCCTTGTTCTTTTTCCTTTTCATGAGATCAAACATGAACTTGTTGGGTCTATCTACTTTGCCCGCCCAAAACTCCCTTGATGAGGCAAGAGACCCATGAGCCAAGATGCAATCTTCCTTCCTCAGCTTATCTTGGAGATCAATGATCCTCTGACTATAACTGGAGGATTCAAGACTGCTCTGATTGAGTTTGTCAATCTCTTGAAGAATCATCATTCTTCTTTCAGCCCTAATATTTTTGGCCATCTGCTTATACTGATAAAAAAGCTTCTGGGTTTCCCTGATGGACTTCTCCCAGGCCAAGAGAGGGGACAAAGTATTACTGAAAAAGAAGGAAAAGATGTCTTTGGTTTTATTGACAACTGAGGGGACCTTAAGCAGAGACGTATCAATGTGAGGCCACCCAGCCCTAGAGGTGGGGTTGTTACTGAACATTTGGGTAAGGACAGGAGCATGGTCAAAAATGCTAAGGGAAGAATAGCACTCACATTTAATTTGCCAAAAGTCATGACTTCTGTCAGCATTGAGGTAACCTCTGTCTAGTCTAGCAGCTAAAAAATTATCCTTACTCCTGTTGTTCCACGCCGTGTTAGTGTGTAAAGTAAACTCCAGGAGATTCTTTTTGTTGATCAAGTTAAACCAATTCTTTTTTTTCATGCCCAGACAAGATGTTATTTTTGTTACCAATTCTGTCTTTAGCTTCAGTGACCATGTTAAAGTCCCCCATGATAAGCAAATCCCCCTCAATGTAAGAGATCTCTTCCCAACACTTAGGGTAGGGCTAGAGACATGTTTTTCCACAAGGTGGCCCAGAGCCGAGCTAATGCCAATGACCGCCCCCCGTTGCCATGTAAATGCTTTGTAATGTACCAACGATGCGAAGAAGGGATAATCCCCAGGTTCTTCTCAAGATTAAACCCATCCTTCTTCACTTCCTGCGGCAAAATAAAGTCAAGATTTAAACTCAAATCCTTCAACAGAACCCGATCAGAACGAGCCATAGAGTTTTCCTTGTCCTCGGTTATGCCCTGGGCCTTACTATCCGGTCCGAAAAAATCAACACAGAGATCGAAACCTTCCTTACTGGAAACAATTTCCTTCGTTTTGATATCAGACTTATTTTTAAAATAAGACGACATGGAACCGAGAACATTATCCTTGAGCATCGGCGACTGGAGTTTTTTTATTGCAAATACAGTGACGTTCATCCCAAAAGAAGCAAAGACTATAATCAAGCAGCAATAAGCAAAAACTAGAACTAATCTCCTTTTCTTGGCCTTGAGCCAGAAATCTGCTATGAAGCGAGTTCAGCTTCTTATAATAGACAGGATCTTTAGTCGATGAGCAAGGCCCCTGCCGTTTTAGAGAAGGCTTAAGTTTGTTAGAAACTAGCATTTGCAGAAGCCTGGACTTGTTGAGGGTCCATCGCGAAAAGCAAGACTTCAACGGCGCCATCGCGATAAACACCACCTTATTCATAGTGCCATGGAGCAGCCAACACCACCGCGACGGAACTAGATTGCGGGTCTACGACTATACTGAGATTCAATTCCTTTCTGGTACTAAAAGAACAGAAGTAAATCAATTTTATTCAATGGCCGTGTCTTCCCGTTCTGCCCGGTTAAGGGATTTTGTTTTAGTCTTTGTCTTTAATGCCATCCTCCTAGCTCTTGCTAAAAACGTATAGATTGTTGTTTGATGCCACCTCCGACACCTAAAGAATGTGCTTTTCTAAAATACAAGAATTGTATCATGGTACGACGCTACTGATTGGGATTCATGACGACGACGCTCCGCTGGAGTGGTGACGACGGAGCTGCTGGAGTGGTGACGGAGTGGTGACGACGCTACTGGAGTGGTGACGACGCTCCGCTGAACTGATGCTGGGGCGACTGACTGAAGACAGCGACCTCTGAAGCCCCGGGCTGGTGTGGTGACGACGGAGCTGCTAGAGGTGTCGACGCTCTCGCGGCCGACTAGAGCCATCGCGACTGACTGGTGGTCGTGTCCGTCGGGCTTTGGTGACGTTTGACTGAAGGCGAGCGTCCATCGCGACTGATCGCGCTTTTGTCCGTCGCGTCTATCCGTGTGTCCATCGGGCTTCGAAGGTGACTGGGGTCCGTCGCGATCGACGGCCAACTGGACGATCGACTGTGAACCCCTCGCCTGAGGGTCTGACGATTGTTGGGGATCCTGGTTCGAGCGCAACGGGCGATTGATAGGCGACTATTCCGTTTCTGCCAGGTGCTGGCGACTGACTGGTGGTCTATCCGTCGCCACGATCGACAGCGAACTGCCCGATGGACAGAGAACTAGGCAGAGAACTAGGCGCCGACTTTTCTTGTTAGGTGGTTTAAAGATTTGATTTTCTGGCGCGTGCGTCCTGACGCTTTCCCAGGGCTGCGGCGGGTGTCATGGCAGCGGTCGGCGGCGGCTGAGGACAGTGGGACCGGGCGCCTAAAGCTAGAGAAGTTTCTTAGAAAAAAAAAAAAAGGGGGAAGAAAAGAAAAGAAAAGAAAAAAAAAAAGGGGGAGAAAAAGAAAAAGAAAAAAAAGAGAGAAGAGGAAAAGAAAAAAGAAGAAGAAAGAAAAAGAAAAAAGAAGAAAAAAAAAAGAGAGAGGAAAAGAAGAAGAAAAAAGAAGAAAAAGAAAAAGGAAAATAAAAAAGAAAAAAGTAAAAAATCGGAGTTCTTGGATGTGATCGGTGGGGGGAGCTTCCCTTGTCTGTGGTCAGCCCTCTCGCTATGTTGGAGGGTCTCGCAGCTGGGCATTGAAAATAGAAGCGGTGCAAGTTCGTTCGGCCATGGATGTGGCTTCGTCCTCTCTCGTGAAAAGCAATCGGGCCCCCCCCCTGGGGAGGCCGGCACTCTGGCCGCCCTGCTGGAAGGGGGGTCATGTGCCGCCCCCGGGGCATCCGAAAGTGTTGATTCCCCCATCGTGTCTCTCAGTAGACCCGCAGTTCTGTCTGCCCAGGAGGAGCTCAAGAAAGTTTGCCTCGTCGGCCAAGTGTTTGGCCCTAGGCCCCCGCTCGAAATCGTGCGACAATGGCTTCGAAAAGAGTGGTTCCCTCGAGGTCTAATTGTCAGCAAATGTCAGTTCTTACCAGCAAACCACATGCTGCTAGTTTTTGAAAATGAAGAGATGGCTTTCCAAGCCCTAAGCGTTGGCACCTGGCAGCTCGGTCGGACGACCCTGTGCTTATTCAGATGGTCCCCGGACTTTACCCCCGACAAATCGAAATCACTTCGGTACCCTCTTTGGGTTGAGCTCCCTAACCTCCCATACTTCCTGTACAACTTCGTGTGGGACATAGTCTCCCCTATCGGCAAGCCGTTGGCTTCACGAGAAGACATTGGTGGTCACATCTATGAGGGTGCAAGACACTCGTTCAATGCTAGATGGCACCCACAAATCTGCGTCGAGGCCGACCTCGGTTCGCCGCTTCCATCTACGATCAAAGTGGACATGGGCGAAGGAGATGTTTGGGAGCAGGATATCACCTACAAAAACCTCCCCAACGCGTGCTTTCATTGTGGCCAGCAAGGTCACAGGATCAAAGACTGCCCTCTCAGGCAAAAAAACAAGCGATTCCAAGAAGCCGCCAAAACTGCTCAAGGCAACTCTGACGATTTGACCCACTTGTCCAAGGAAGGGGAAGGCAAGGGCCTACTCAATCCACTGGCTGATGCCGATGGCTTTACTGAAGTTAGAAGAAGAAGGAAAAGAAGTCCGAGGGCCAACGGTGAGAGGAACAACCTGCCAATTACCCCACACAGCAATTTGTACTGCAATCTTGGAAAGGAGATCAACGAGCTCGACTACCCAGGTGGGAAGCCACCTGAGGCAGACAACTACGACGAAGCCCTAGAGATCCCTGACAACAAAGAAACCCCCCAGGAGGGCTACACTACAAGCAAAGAAGATGGCTTCACTACTAATAATGAAGACAACATGGATAGTGAAAGTTCCATCATTGGATCGACGATCCCGGAAACGATGCCGAGCACGGGGCCCAATTCTCCTCAGCGGGGGGCATCCCGCAAAGGGAAACAGCCTTTGGAGTTACCCTGGAAAAGCCCCCATAAGAACCGATTTCTAAGTCGGGATCAGATCCCAGCGAAAAAGAAAGATGAAGCCAAGAGAAGAAAGGACAAGGCTCCCTCCCGCAAAGAGGGATCAACACAAAAATGATTGTCATTTCGCTAAATGCTAGGGGGCTAACCGACCCCTCAAGAGCGGCCATCATTGGTCAATGGCTCCGCGACATTAGCCTAAAACCAGACATTATATGCATTCAAGAGATTAAAATCGACGGAGAAGACCTTCTGAAACGGCTCAGGCAGGTTTCCTCGGCCCATGAGTGGATCCCAACAAAGCACCAGCGGGGATCCGGTGGAACGGCTATCGGTGTTAAGCAACCCTGGTTTGAAAAAATTGAGAACTCCATTGAAGATGTAAATCACCGCTGGATCGCGGTTTCTTTTGGTGCTCCCCTCTGTGCTACTATGGTTTCTTTGTACGCCCCTAACGGGGATTTGGAGAGGCTGAACACTTGGGCTTCTCTTGACTCGCTTCCCCACAATGTGCTTATTTGTGGCGACTTCAACATGGTGGAGGACCCTTTGGACAGATGGATGGGCAAGGGCAGGGTCATCGACAGTCGGGAGAAAGAAACGTGGGACATGACCAAACTCCACTTGGATCTGGTCGAATTCAAAGACTCGAATGGCTTTTCCTGGTCGAATCTCCAAGCGGGCGAGGATCTGAGGAAGGCTAGACTTGATAGATGCTACATCTCTCAGAGTTTTACTCATCGGTGGGGCCACCCTTCCATCACGCAACGTACTGACCTCACCATCTCTGATCACTACCCGATCGTTATCACTTTTCAACCTTCTAACAGGACCCACAAGGCTCCGTGGTTCCATGCCAACGTTTCCACCTTCTCTCTCCCCTCCGTCCATCAAGAGATTGCTGATGTGTGGAAGGTGGCGTTCGCCTCTGGCTTGGCCCCAGCCAAGTGCTGGAGAAGTGCGGTCGACAAGTCTCGCAAGATCATGATCAGAACTAAGAAGACGCTCGAGACGGTGCGGCGGGCTCGTAGGGAAGCGCTTTACCACAGACTCTGGCGACTCGAGGAGGAAGTAAACAAAGGAAAACACCAGGCCCAGAAAGGTCTCCAAAAAATCAGAGCGGCGTTGAGATACGAGGAAGAAATACAAAGGAAAAACTTGCAAATCTTCTTCAAGGCGTGGTGGGCTGGAAAAGCCGACAAACCCACCAAGGAGATGTGCAGTATCCTTAAAAGGAAACACAACAGAGAGACGATTCCCCTACTGCGAGATCCACATGGCGATGTATGCAAGTCGGAAGAAGATAATGTTGGCATCATCGAAGGGCACTTCACGAGACTCCTGGGAACCTCGAACCCCCTTTCCCATCACAGAAGGGACTGCATGGCTGCCATTTCTAGGGTTTCCCCCCGGAGAATACCGCCCAACCTCCACTCCCTGCTTCATGCCCCGATCTCAGAATCAGAAATCATTGAGGTCATTGATGCCCTCCCCCTCGGTAAAAGCCCGGGACCCGACGGTCTCACTAACGAGTTTTTTAAATCCTTCAAGCTGGTGGTTGCCACCCCTCTTCGGATGGTTTGGCAAGAAGCGCTAAAATTTGGCGCTCTTCCTTCTTGTATAAATAATGGAATTATCAAGCTGATTCACAAGAAGGGGGAAAAAAACAGAATCGAGAACTGGCGGCCAATCACAATGCTTCAAACAGGTTACAAGATCGTCGCCAAAGTCATTGCCAACAGACTTGCGTGCCACCTGAGATCCTGGCTTAGTGAGGACCAAAAAGGCTTCATCAAAGGCAGGTCCATCCTGGAAACCATTGTGGATATCTGGGAAGGTATTCAATTTGCAAATGAGTCCAATCAAGATATGGTCTTCCTCAAGATCGACTTTGACAAAGCCTACGATAGGCTAGAATGGGACTATATCCTGCAGTCGCTCCAAGACCTCGGATGTAGTCAGAAATTCACCAAGATGATCGCGACCCTTCTCGGCAACGCAACGACCCAAATTAACGTTAACGGCAAACTTTCGAAGGCGATCCATCTCAAAAGATCTATTAGGCAAGGATGCCCTCTTGCCCCCCTTCTCTTTGCCATTGCCACTGAGGGGCTGAGCAGACTTGTGGCTCATCATGTGGAGGTCGGCAATATCAAAGGCCTCCAACTACCTCACGACCACAGTCAAATCATCATGAGACTCTTTGCCGATGATATGAACGCGTTCGTTCACAATGATAATACCAGCCTGGAGACTTTCTGGAGGTGCCTTGACACCTTTTGTGTGGCCTCTGGATCCAAAATCAACCACAATAAGACCGCCTTTAGGGCCATTGTGGGACATCAACCTGGCCCTCTCATTGATCATGGCTGTCAAATCATTCCGCAGGGCCAAATCTTTCGGCTGCTTGGAATCCCCTTGGGGTTTGGTGTCTCTATGGAGCAGCGATGGAACTGGGTGCTGGCCAAACTTGAAAACAAGCTCAATTACTGGAGAGGCATGCAAATCAACCTCGCTGGACGAGCGATGGTTATCAACACGTTCCTCCTCTCGTCTACCATCTATTTCCTTTCATGCTGGAGACCGAATGAGCAAGGCCTGTCCAAGCTGAATAGCATATGCAGAAACTTTCTCTGGACGGGTGATCATAACAGAAGGGGGGTGCCTAAAATCAAATGGGCCATCTGCACCAGCCCTAGAGAGAGCGGGGGGCTTGGCATCCTGGACATCGGATGTATGGCTAACAAACTGGCAGCCAAATGGATGATTAAAGCCTGGTGCAATAGGGAGGCCTCGTGGGCCAAGCTGATCTTCAGAAACAAAAATGAGTTGGCCCTCTCGGGGTCCCCGAACTGGAAGAACCTAGACATCATGACCCTGCTATTCTCCCCGATTCCTGTCTTCCCGAAAGGCTCCAATCTCGTTTGCTCTCTTTGGAAGGGCTGGAATAAAGTCAAAAGCTTCACAAGAATTAGTGAGGACTGGAAGTGGGCGGCCGGAATCAGACAAAACGACTCTATCTGGTTCCCGATACATGGCATCCGGAGTGTGGAGTCGTGGAACATTCAAATTGCCAAGAAGTTATGGAACAAAGGATTCAAAAAATGGAAACACCTCTGGAAACATGACACCAACAGTTGGATCAACTACGAGGATATCGACCCTTGCATAAACATCTCCTACGAAGAATGGAACACCTTGCAAAGCAGATGCCTCGCTTGGGATCGTCACAAAACTCGACTTCTCATGGGACACGATGCTCCGAACGTGCGTGGTCTCATATGGCACAATGGAAATAGCCTTCTCAAAATCCCGAACATCAAAGAAACGACTGACCTCCAGATCAGCCTCAACAAGAAGTGGTGCCTGTCTTGGACGCGGCTTCGGTGGGACATGAAATTCATGAGTATCTGGCACCCACTTATAGAGATTAAGAAGTCTGTCCTCTTATGGCAAATTCTTCACCGGGGAATTTGGACTAACCATAAGGCAAGCAAAATTTGTGGGATCCCTCCGTGGTGCAAACGCTGCCACCGTGCCATCGAAGATGTCCCACACATCTTCCTTACTTGTCCCAACTCCTACAGAATCTGGCAGACGGTTGGACTGAAAATCAGAGTTCAGAAACAGCTTGGTTGGAAACAAGTCCTTTTGGGAGAAACGATTGGATGCTCTGCGGCTCTCTGGAACGCAATCAGAGGGGAAGTCCTGTGGAAAATCTGGCGGGAGCGGTGTGCTCTCAACTTCGGCGACCCCCCCAGGGAGTGGTCGATTGAAAAATCTCTATTCCTCCTTGGCAAAAGGATTGTCAACAGTAAGAAATCCCCACCCTTCAGGCACCATCAAGTCCTCCGTTTGATCAACAACAAGCTCAAACCCAAGTGGGTCCCGCATGAGGGCGACGAGAGGGTGATCAACCTTCTTTGTAATGCAACCTAGGAATCAACCTAGATTCCCCTGCTTTGTGGGATTTGGGGGGTCCCGTGGGCACTAGTCCCCTTCTATTGTACCTTTGTTTCTTAATTTAATTCAAGTCCGGGAGAGTAGGCTATTGCCGAACTTCCTTTATATTAAAAAAAAAGCGATTGGGTGCTCTGCGGCTCTCTGGAACGCAATCAGAGGGGAAGTTCTGTGGAAAATTTGGCGGGTGCGGTGTGCCCTCAACTTCGGTGACACCCCCAGGGAGTGGTCGATTGAGAAATCTCTATTCCTCCTTGGCAAAAGGATTGTCAACAGTAAGAAATCCCCCCCCTTCAGGCATCATCAAGTCCTCCTTTTGATCAACAACAAGCTTAAACCCAAGTGGGTCCCGCATGAGGGCGACGAGAGGGTGATCAACCTTCTTTGTAATGCAACCTAGGAATCAACCAAGCTTCCCCTGCTTTGTGGGATTTGGGGGGTCCCGTGGGCACTAGTCCCCTTCTTTTGTACCTTTGTTTCTTAATTTAATTCAAGTCCGGGAGAGTAGGCTATTGCCGAACTTCCTTTATATTAAAAAAAAAGGCGGGGGCGTGGGTTCAACCCCCCTGCGCGGCGGGACATCTAAGCCTTCGGGCGTGTATGAAGTGAAGCTGCCTTCGGGCGTGGAAACTTTGCAAGTGCCTTCGGGCCGTCTACCCTGTGATGTAAGTCCTTCCCGGTCTGAGTCTAACCCCTGTTCTTGTGGGATAAGGGGGGGTCCCATGGGTACTATGCCCTTCCCTGTACAGTTGTAATTTCAAAGTTAAAGTCAAGGGGGAGTAGGCCTCGGCCGAACCTCCATTTAAAAAAAAAAGGCCATGCCCGGACAGTTTTTTATTAAGTGGATTTAAAAGTTTAATAGAGTAACGGGTAGTGATTTTTGTTTTTTGGCATATGGGAAGGGTTTTGGTGAGTTTTTTGTGGCTTTTAGCTGTTCGGATTATCGTGGTCCGCTTCATAGCAGGTGTTTTCCTCTTATTGGTAGTAAGTAATATGCATCCATTGTCCAAGGACGATGCTTTTGGTGAGTTTTCAATATTGTTTGGGGTCAAGCCTTTAGTCGTCTCCCTTCGCAGGATAATGTTGTGGCAAAGTTGGAAGATCTTAAAAGAACATGTATCATAGGACAATTGTTTGGTCCTAAGCACTCTTTGGAGTCTTTTCATCTACGGTTCCATAAGGAATGGTTTCCGCATGGTCTGATCCTGAGTAAGTGTCAGTTCTTACTAGCGAGTCACATGCTCCGGGTGTTCCAAAATGAAGATATGGCCATCCAAGACCCTTGAGGTAGAAATCCAATAATAAAATTCTAGAGAAAGATAATGTAACAAGGATCACAATGCCTTATGGGGCCCAAAACATATGTGCAGACCATACGTGGGAGGTTGAGAGGGGGACAACACAAGTACTGGAAAAAAACCTTGATGGCTTCATGAAAGTAAGATGAAGGAGGAGAAGAAGCCCTTAAGGTATCATTGAGAAGAGCTTCTTTTGCAACTTGGAAAGGAGGTCAATGACATGGATTACCAAGGGGGAATGAATCACGAAGAGTATCATAGCGAGGGGGAAACCCTTGAAGATTCAAATTGCAAGGAAAGCAACCAAGAAGGAAATGGCACTAGCAAAGAGGTTGGGCTCACCATTAGCAATGATGCTAGCCAAGATAGTGAAATCTTGATAATTGGTTCTACAATCCTGAAAAGGATAACATACTCATTTTCGAATAAGGCTTCTCACAAAGGAAAACAATAGGGCCAGATGTTGTGGAAGAGCCCCCTTAAGGTGATAATCCTTTGTTAGGATCCCTCTACCTTAAAGAAAAAATTTGAGGAGAAAAACAGGAAAAAGAGGAACAAGCCAACCTTCAATAATGATTATCATGTCTCTCAATGTTAGAGGGCTATCGAACCCCTCAAGAACGAACGTAATCGGTGAGTACTGCATCAATGAAAAAAGTATAAACACGGATTTCATCTGTCTTCAAGAGATCAAAATTGATGGGGAGGAACTACAAAAGAGACTTAAGTGTATTTCCTCGTCCCATGTCTGGCTCTCCACCACACACCCTAGGGGAAATGCTAACACAGCTATCGACATGAGTATAAGTTGGCACACTAGAATTTTTGGATTTGCTTACTAACTAGAACCATGGGTGGGTTGGTGCTTCTTTTGGGGGGACCTTTGTAGTTTTCCATTATCTCCTTATATGATCCTAATATCGATTCAAAAAGAATTTCCACTTGGCAGTCATTGGATTTGTTGCCCCTCAACATGATTCTTTGTGGGGACTTTAATATGGTGGAGGTATTTTGTGACAGATGGGGGAGGAAGGGGTGGGTGATTGATGGGCAGAAGAAGGAAGTTTGGGATCAATTCAAGTTACACTTGGATCTAGTGGAGATGAAGGACATTGCTAGTTTCTCTTGGTCGAACCTCCAAGATGGTGCTAACTTGTGTAAAGCCAAACTCGATAGGAGCTATATCTCACAAAATATCATCAACCAATGGGGCTCCTCTGCCTCTCCCAAAGTGTCGACTTGGTCATCTCTAATCACTACGTGATTGTGATTACCTTCAAGATGATTGTCAATCTCAAGAAAGCCCCTTGGTTTCATGCCAATCCGACCATTTTCTCTCTCCCCTCAATCGAAGGCAAGATTGTCAAGGCTTGGAGCAAGGCTTTTGCCTCCTTCTCCTTGCCAGCCAGGTGCTGGAGGAAGGTGGTCATGCAAACTCATTACATCTTGGCTAGGGCTCATAAGAATCTTCAAGCCATTTGTCATGCTAGAAGGGAAAATATTTATTGGAGTTTGTGGCATCTGGCGTCTGGAGGTAGAACCCTCCAAAAAATCAAAACCATGATGAGATACGAAGAAGAAATTCAAAGAAAGAACCTAGAAATATACTTTGGTGGGCAAGTAGGGTGGATAAGCCTACTAAAGAGATCTGCATCCTTCTCAAGAGGAATCAATCCAAAGAAGCGATTCCGTTCATTATGGATGCCGATGGGGTTGAATGTAAAACAGATGAAGAAAATAGTACACTGATTGTCAACCACTTTTCCAACTCTTGGGGGTTTCCACGCTTCTTTCTCCTCATAGAGGTGACTGCATGGCTGCCATCTCACATGTTCAAACAATAAAAAAATTCCACCAAACATGAAAGCGCTTTGCGAAGCTTCCATCTTTGATGTTGAGATTCTAGAGGTCATTGGTTCCTTTCCTAATGGCAAGAGCTCACGGTTGGATGGCATTACTAATGAGTTCTTCAAGACTTTTAAGCATGTGGTGGCCACTCCTTTACGTTTGGTGTGGCAAGAGGCTATTTCCTTTGGCACACTTCCCAAGTGTTTCGAATCTCAATGAGGGTTTCATGAAGATCATTCACCAAAAAGGAAGCAAAAATAGAATTTAAAATTGGCATCCAATTACGATGTTGCAAAACGGTTACAAGATCCTATCTAAGGCGATTGCAAACCGTATTACCTGTCACCTTCAAGACTGGATCAGTATGCATGAAAAATGTTTCATTAAGGGGAAGTCCATCAGTGATAGATGTCCTCTTCCTTAAGATTGACTTGGACAAACCTTATGATAGACACGAGTGGGATTTCATTCTCCAATCATTGAAAGACTTGGGCTATGGCCAAAAATTCACTATAATGATCTCTACTCTGTTGGGAAATGCAACTACTTAGATAAACATCAATGGTTAACTCTCTCAAGTGATTAGATTAAAATGTTCTATTAGACAAGGGTGCTTGTTGGCCCTCTTCTCTTTGCTATCATGATTGATGGTCTGAGCTGCCTTGTCAACAATCAAGCTCACTTAGGTCATATTTAGGGCCTCAATCTACCTCTCAATCAAGATCAAATGATCATGAGACTTTTTTGTCGATGATAGTAATGTCTTTGTGCATAATGACACGTTAAACATTGACACTTTTTGGAGTGGTCTGAATACTTTTTGTGAGGATCAAGATCCAAAATTAATCATTCTAAAATCTCTTTCAGGGTGGTTATTGGGCATCCTCCTCAATTGCTTATTGGCCATGGTTGTTAGTTGATCCCTAGTGGTCAAATATTTTGTTTCTTGGGTATTCCGATGGGATTCCACGTTTCAATGGGGCAACGATGGGTCAATGCTCTCTCTAAGCTTGAGAGCAAGCTGGCATACTAGAAAGTTATGCAGATTAATTTGGCCAGACATGGTATGGTGATTAATACATTCCTTCTCTCTTCGATGGTTTACTCTCTCTCTTGTTGTAGACCAAAAGGCCAAGAGATCTTCAAACTTGAGAGAATTTGTAGGAACTTCCTCTAGAGGGGTGACCCTAAGAGAAGGGGTATCCCCAAAATTAAATGGAGCACTTTCACTAGCCAAAAGGATCAAGGTGGTTTTGGCATTTTAGACACCAAAGGAATGGACAATAAGTTTGCGGCAAAATGGTTAATTAAAGCACTGAGCAACAGTGATGCCTCTTGGGCCAAAATTATTTTTAGAAACAAGAGTACTCTTAAGCTTGTGGGCCTCCCCATATTGTTCTCTCGATTTACAGTGACTCTCAAAGGCTCAAGCTTGGTTTGTTCTCCATGGAAGAGTTGGAACAAGGTTAAACAATTTATCAAAATCAATGAAGATTGGAAATGGGCAATCGATATTAGAAAAAATGATTTGATCTCATTCCCTATGAAGGGCATCAGAGATGTGGAGTCTAGAGCCTCCAAAAAGCTAGAAAGCTTTGGAACAAAGGGTTCTGATTGTTTTGGAACCAAGAAACTTGTTAGCGGATTAGATTCAAGGACATTGATCTAGCAAAAAGAGTGAACTATGAAGAGTGGCATCTATTGCAGAGCAGATTCAATGCTTGGGAACACTCGAGGACTCACCTCCTTATTGGTCACGACTCTTCTCACCCTGAGGGTCTGAGGTGGCACAATGGCAATATCCTTGAGAAAATTTCAAGATTGAAGAAGGATGTGGAATTTCATGTCATGCTCAATAGGAAGCGGTGCCTCGATTGGTTAACTTGGAGGTAGGACTTTAAGTTCCAATCCCTTTGGCACCCCCTCATTGAGATAAAAAGTATATCCTTATTTGGGAAAATTCCTTCACGGTGGAATCTAGAACAATGCAAAAGCTAATAAAATATGCAGGTTCCCATCCTGGTGCAAACGATGCCCCCGTGGCATGGAAGACTTGGGATGCCTCTTCTATTCGTACCCCAAATCAATATCGATCTGGCAAGCCCTTAAGAGAATCATGCTATTACAGGGAGAAATCAATTGAAAGCAAGCTTTTCTAGGTGAAGCAATTGGATGTTCCTCAGCACTATGGAATGCTCTAAGAGGGGCGACTCTATGGAAAATATGGAAATGGAGGTGTGCTGCCAACTTTGGAAACCCTATTAAAGAATAGTCAATCGGAAAATCTCTTTTCCTTTTAGGCAAAATAATTTCCAATTGTAAGAAGCCCCCTCCATTGGACATCATAGAGTGTTGTTCCTAGAAGCAAACAAGATCAAAACTAAGTGGGCCCCACATGAGGGGACAAGAGGGTTATCAACCTTCTTTGTAAAATTCTCTAGTAATCTTTAAGCAACCTTTGCTTTGTGTGATATGGAGAGTCCTATGGGTGCTAGGCCCATTCACCTGTACAACAATAATTTATTAATTGAAGTTTGGAAGAGTTGGCTCTATAACACTTCCTTGAAAAAAAGTACTTAGAGTTTCGTTCTCACAACATATTTCCTTGTTGACATTTCCATTACATTTTGAATCAAAGATAATCAGTAAGTTTGGTGTTTTAGCGTCTTCTTAATCAAAGCGAGGAGGCTTAACAATATTCGTTTTGTTTCATTTTTCTACTTGCATTTTGTCTTGGAGGCCTTCTTGCCACGAAACATCAACATATCTGATGTTGGAGTCCATGCTTTGATTACCCTCTTGTGGAAAATGCATCATCTTCTTGCTACTTGCTGACCTCTTTCCTCTACTTGCACCAAGGGCTCTCATGAAAGTCACACCTTGTGGCTTTGCGAGATTTCATTGTTATGTGTATATAAGATCTCTTCTCCTTGACTGTCAAAGAGTAATCACGAAGGAGACACCTTAGGAGGAGGTATTGTATCATTTATCACCAGATTTTCCACATATTGTTCTAGTTGCCTTGTGGTAGAATGTTCAATCCTCCTACGCTTTTGGTTTATGCTTTTGACACTTTCAGGATGTTCTAACTATCTCATGATGTGTGGATGATTGAGATAGTGAGTCATTTTTTAGAACAAAGGCTCATGCATGCCTGTTTTAGGAATAGGAGTTGATATATTCTCTTTTAGTTGTTAAACCACTTTGATCATACATCGGCACATTATCCAGTGTCTCTTTTTCCAGTTCAGCTCTTGGATAGCACTCCATGATTTTTTAATGTAGTTCCAACTACTCTCCTAGCTTGATGTGCTCTAAGCAACATCTATAGGTCCTAACGCATTGCGGTTCACAATAACAAGCCTGCCATGCACATCTCTTGTTGGGAATTCCTTTTTCATGCTCATTAGATCTTACTCACAACTCCAACTCGTTGTGATCTAACTGAGTATTTGAATATGACAGATTTTTTTCATTTTTGTTAGCTACTTCCATTTTTGTTAGCTCCTTCTTTTTAAGGGACACTTGCTCTTCTCTAGACTCTAACATTGTATCATAGTAACTATATTCTTTGTGCAGAACTAAGGGCATGGGTGATAGGGTCAGGGTTCTCTGAGAGAGAGAGAGAGAGAGAGGGTTCATCTAATTCTATATCACATTCCCTAAGATCAATTCGAGGGACAATAGGACGGATGGGCTTTTCTTTGGGTCCCTTTAGGCATTTCATTATCTTAATAGCTTTTTCAAGTTTTCCTCCCATATCCAACTCCTCATCAAAGCCTTGGCTAGTAGTGTTTGCATGAGAATGATATCCTAGACTACCTCTATTTTTCCTTAATACTATGGATTATGGTTCCTTAGCTCCAGCTACCTTGATCTTCCACCATGGGCATGTCTCCTAGGACCTGTGTTGCTTGAGATTATGGACGCAAACTTCCCTTTGTGCATCTTTCTTTTAGGATGGAGCTCTCAGTACTTGTGCTTTGGGTACCTGATTGGTGCCCCTCATCCTCCTAAATGCCCCTATATCTATCCTAGCTCCAGAAGTGGCAGCTCTAGGCTCTTTGGTGTCATAGATTTGTGTTTCATGATGAATTAAAAAAGTTCCCCGATATTAAATATGAGTGTAAAGGTAATGTATAGCCCTTTAAAGACTCTATTCACAATTCTATTCAAAGCTTGATTTCCTTGTAGAGCATGATATTCTTTCCAATTCTCTCGTGCAGAGATCCAAACAAGATTTTCAACGATCCAAACACTCTTGTCAATTAGTTGCGTGTTCTTTAAACTATACTACATGTAATGGAGGTGTTTCATAGAATGATGTGGCAAGGAGCTTTGGGAAGGTTAAAGTGTTGGTGCCATAGTGCCAACGCCACCTTGACGTCATGATGAATCTTAAAATTTTGTTTTTGGTTTTTTTATTTTGTGGTACCCTTGTTGTCTTTAACTCATGGAAAGAAAAGTTGATCCATGGATAAACATCCTTCAAAACCAAGGGCTTCCCTTATAACTTTGTAGGTAATGTCTACATCCACATCTCACTCCTTAGGTTCATAATCTTCACACTTGAAGCTCAACTTTACATTAGAAACTATTTCATCTACAATTCAGAAAAACATTAATAGCTGTAATTCCTTTTTAGTCTAAATGTGACCTACAATATAGTACAATATAGAAAAGAACTTGAGTTGTTCAAAATATTCGGCATCCATGTTCCTAGTTCAAGTCTTTTGTGAGGATTATGAGCACATATAGCAATACTGTGATCTCTCCTTACCTATTGTTGGTCTTCAATCTTTTGGATTTATTTGTATTATTCAAGAAAAAATTATTGTGAATATCTTATTGATCCATAAGTTTATGACTTTATTAGGCAATGGAATAGATAATATTTGCATGGATTTTACTTGGTGGCCATTCATTAACATAGATGAATACTGTGTCACGTCTAGCAAGTTCTAGAGATGGTTTCACGTTTGATGACTCATAATACATAAGGCATTTTCACATATGGATCCCCATGCACATCCCTCGTGCATACATCACTTTCATGACTGCATCCACCATGGATGCATTTACAGCCAACTATGTCATCACAACAATGAGTACAATTTGTTGGCATAGAGGAATATCATGCCGCATGCCCATTCAATGAAACTAGAAGAATGGATCTCAGCCCTCGTAGCGAGAAATGCTATCATGCAAGCCTAATACAATGCTCTTCAATAGGCACATACACTACTCAAATCATTGGTCCATGAGTAAGACAAAGAAGAAATTAATGACCTAACAGACAAGATACAAACATTAGTGGAATGAAATTCTTGGCTCAATCATAATGTGGTGTTATTGAGATGCCATTTTGTAGAAGCTAAAGAGGAGAACCTAAATTTTTTTACCACAAAATAAAAAGACTCTGGAGGCAACCATTGAGCACATGCCTGTGCTCCCATTAGCCCCTCCAAGTTTCAACTTGTTCCTCCTAATAACATTGGAATTATTCTGGAAGATTATGCCAATCTATTAGAAGAACATGATAAGTTGAATGAAGTGTTCAACCAATTGCAAAAGCAAAGGCCTGAAAGACTACCCGCACTACCTAGAGTAGTCACTAAACCTCATGCATCTACTTCAATATCATCTAACCTACTCAACTTTCAAAACCAAAAAATTGAACTATAAGCCAGACTTCAACAATATGAATGGCCTCTGTCACCATGTGAAGCGCCTAAAGCCTTATGGAGTCCATTTATGAATTTATGGCATGCATGCCAGGGGCTTGTCAAGCCCTATGTTGTGGGATGGCCTGTGTGCCATTGAGCTTATGGTCAAGAGGTATTGGGACTCCATTTCGTGGGGAAATGTTGTCGAAAATTTTCCTACTGCATGGCATTATATATGCACTTGCCTTTAGGTAAGAATGTTATGGCATTGTAACATGCCTTTCTGCAAACATCAATAAGACCTAGGCATGCTTGTAAGCATGTATTTGATGGACTCATTACCATCATAGGAGTATACATAAGGAAACATCAATAGTAATTGGATCCCTACTCATAATCCTTATGGATTTAGACCATAGGATTGCTAAGGAAAGGAGCTAAACCTTCACCATTAGTAATGTGCACAAGCAATCCTATAGGTTTTCGGAAGTTGCATATAGTTACGGGAGATACATATATGATACTCTCCAAAGAAGTGAAGATTTACTTATCTTCACAAGAGTCTCATAGTATGATTAGGAGACTATGGGGTATTATTAGGAATACCCAATAAGTGACTAGTTTCACTCATGCATATTGCTTGACCAAGTAGTGAAGCATTTCTGCTACACTACTAAGGAAACCAATTAGATGAGATCACAGAGATGGGTTTCATGAGACAGCATCCATGGGTGCTTATATGATTCGAGTGATGGTTAGGAAGGCCAGTGGTATGGCACAAGCTCTATGATTCAGAGCATAGATCATATTCTTTGAGAGAGAAAGAAGGAAAGGAAAATATGATTTCTTCATAAGAGAAGAATAGAGAATATTTTCCTTTAGACAGAAGAGGTGTTTAGAAAACATCTCTTAGTTTATGTTTCTAGAAGGAATTCATTTATTCTACTTTTCAATGTAATTTTCCTTCATATGGGAGTTTGCTTCTCCACTATTTTGGAAGGAATAACATGGAGAACTTATGTGTAGGTTCTCAATTATGGATGAGTAGAGCAATTGGATTCAATAGAGTCTCTTTCAATGAGGAAGGGAAAGTGGGATAGGTTCCACTGTTAGAGCTCTTTTCCTTGGAAGAGATTAGAGAGAGAGAGAGAGAGTTTCACTTTCTCACTTTGTCACTTTTAGATTATCTAGATAGAAGTGACACTCTTCTATCAAAGATAAGAAGGAGGTCAGTTAATCATGATGGTTAGATTGAGTCTCACCTATAGACTCTAGAGAGAAGCAGCTATGCTACTTTTAGTGATGGTCCTTGACTAGATGAGATAATCTAGTTATTGATATTAGTTAGACTGGGAGTAGATTGATGATACCTCTCTTTATAGTTTCTAGGACATAGGGATATATCTAACCTATTGGGGTACCAAACTCTTAGTTTGTGTTGTGTCATGAGGATGATGTGTAAACATCAGTTAGGAGGATGGGTACTTAGGGATTATCTGAATCTCAAAGCGAATGCATTTTGCATTCATAGGGCAAATTAAAGGGAAGAGAATATTTTGAGTTTGCACTATTGCCAATAGATGCTCTTCCAATACAACTTAGTCAAATGGTAAAGGATGACAAACCACAGACTTCTTGGTTGGTGAAATGTAGAGATTGCATTTTACTATCAAGAAATTCTTATATATGAGTTAGATGATGGAATTACAGCCACAAGGTAGTTTAGAGTAAACTATTGCTTGTGAGCACACTCAAGATTAGGAAGACCTGGAGTGTTATGAGGGTAATCTATCATTTAGTCCTAGATGGGTTTGGAGTCACTTGTTATGAGATTTTGTTCTATATTTCATAGGATTCTATGGTTTATTATCTCCAATATGGGTCAAGCCTATAAGCTTGGCACTTTACACTTTGTTTACATACTATTGCTCCAAGGAGGCTACATCATATGGAATCAGGTCATTCTAATGATATTATATCTCATAGGAGTGATAGTTTGAAGTTGAGTGTACATGGGAGATAGTAGGCACCACTTAGACAGTTTCCCACCTTTAAGATGATCTCATATGAGACTTCTTAAGGGGAAGGATACATGGAAACAACATACACAGAGAGGACCATGTACATAGAGTACATGGGGTTCAGGGGAGTCCAAGCAGTTTCTTCTACCATACTGACATTTCATGTATATTTTCGAGGGCCAAAATATTTTTAAGGGGAAGGAAATGTCACATGATATATTATGGGTAGAGGAATAAAAGAGAGAGCCTCTATTTAGAGAGGTAGCCTCATTAACTAAGGGATGTTCAGGTGTGACTAGGCGGAGGATCTACTTATCTATGTGTGATTGATTTGCATCGCATCAATTGGCTACCGGGTGGCTACCGGGTGGAGCAAAAGAGAGTTATGTAATACAAATGACAAGATGTGTTTGATATGCATATATGTAGATGATCTACTTGTGACAAATGATGATGATGCATAGATAAGGACCATCAAAGAGAAGCTTGGAAGAGAGTTCAAAATCTCAAATTTAGGTTTGCTAAAGTACTTTCTTGGCATTGAGATTATCTATGGGAAGCAAGGTACCTATCTCTTTACCAAGAAGTATCTTCTAAATGTGTTATTTAGATTTGGCATGATAGATTGCAAACCAATAGCTCAACCAATGGATTCAAATGTCAAGTTAAGCAAGGAAGATGGTAAGAAGCTAGAACACCTTACACTATACAAGAGCATTGTGGGATCATTGATCTATGCTACACTCAGAAGGCCTGACTTGTGCTACATAGTTGGAGTTCTATCTCAATTCATGCATGTATCCATAAATACACATCCCAATCATGCAAAGAGATTGTTAAGGTATGTGAAGAGTATAGCTAATTATGGGTTGCTATACATGTATGATGAATAAATTCAAGTAAGAGCATGGAGTGATGTAGATTGGGCAAGGAGTATTGATAATAGAAGGTCAACTTCTAGCTATGTTGTCTTGCTACATACAATATCAATTGCATGGATGAGAAAAAAGCATTCCACAGTTGCATTGAGTTTAACAGAGGCTGAATATAGAGCTTTAGCATGCACTACATGTGAAGAAATGTGGCTTAAGAAGCTCTTCGAAGATTTTGGTATACAACTTGACAAATTCCAATTTATGGAGATAACATGTCAAGCCTACATCTTGTTAACAATCCCATGTATCATGCAAGAAGCAAGCAGATTGAGGTGCATTACCATTATGTAAGGGAAAAGTTTGTAGGTGGGGAAACTAATGCTCATTTTGTAGGTATAAAGGAACAAGTTGTAGATATCTTCACCAAAAGCTTGGATGTGACCAAGTTAACAAAGTTTTCAAAGCCTATGAGGTTGCTTGATATGGACAATACCACCTTAAGCTTGACTAGGGGGACTGTTGAAAATGTGAGCTATGCAAGGTTTAGGTGGATAAAGGGATCAAAAGACCTTAACGTGGAAAAAATGCATGACTCAAATCACTTAGGGTGGTCTGAAGGCCAGGCAAGGCAGTCCTAAATTGATGAAAAATTTGGGACACACATCCAAAATCTATAAAAGGAGGAAGTGTCATAAAATGCATGGAAGTCTTGTAGATCATTGAAGACTAGGAGACATATACTCAAGGATGGTCAAGGAGAGAGTCATCCAAGGCTCAAAACCCAGTATTCCAAGCTAGGAAAAACACAGAGGAGGATGTTATATGCACAGAGGAGGAGCAAGGAGGAGCTATCAAGCCTACACCCCCTCTAGTCTCTTGTAGGTATAGACATAGTCTGCTTATAACTATTGTAACTCCTTGTGTACATATCTAATTCAAAAGATTTAAGGTGCATTCTATAGCTTGTATGTGTATTACTTTCCGTAATAGGGCTTCTTGAAATTAATTTTATGTGCAAAGAAATCGTTGTATCTGTGTAACCCTAATTCTTCATATCCTACATATCTGCATAGTTTGTTTTGTATAGAGTTATTGATTGGCCCAAATAGATCCATTTGAGATGTTCTATAGCTTTTTGGAAAGCTTATGAACCATGCTAAGTGTGGTGGCTAAAAGCTTAGGTGATTTGGATTAGTGTAAGGCAGGTGATTCAAAGTTTTGTTGCAGGGTAGTAGAAAAGGTGTATGAAGGGACCTAGGTATTGGGTTCATTTCACTTCTAGTAAGAAAATCTAGGGGATTAAATTCCATCAAAGGGGAGGTGTGTAACTTCTATCATATTGGTTCTTAAGGTGACCACATGTTTTCCAAGCTTAAGAAATCACTTGAAATCACATGTCTTCTTAAAGAAGACCCTCCAAGCTCTCACATATGAAACAAGTGGCTAGGAGAAGCTTCCAATAGATTCTAAGGTACTCAGCTTTACATAATTAACCCCTAAGGTTGAATATCCTTGAAATAGTAGAAAAAAAAAATAAATCCCAAGTTCTTCACGCCTAGAAAACCCAAGGTATCTACTCTTAGATGATGTAATTATACAACAATAATCATGCTAAATATCCTTTTAGGTGCATCTACTATCTCCTAGAAACATTGATCTTACACAATTATCCTTAGAGTGTATCTACCATCTCCTATAAACACTTATTTGTATAATTCTAAATCCCTCAATCTCAAAATCCTTTAAGTGACTTGGGTAGATACACCTCTAAAACGTATCTAATTCTAATTCTAGACCTAGGTTGTAAGCACAAGTACTAGTCTCCATCTAAAACTTTCCTTTCATATTGTGAAAAATATGCACCATGTTTATAAATAAGAATTGATTGTTTGTAGTGAATTCTATTAATCCTAATATCTAAGAGCTTCTAATATAGGTTGCATTTTTTGCAATTTGAGAATCCTTTTGTGTTTAATAATTATAAATTATACATAGAGCTCATATTATTCAACCATATTATTCAATGACATGTCAGCATATTTGAGCAACCTTGTATCATGAGACATTTGAATCAAAAGGCCTTTGATCAAGTGTTTCATCAATCAAAAACCTTTTGATCTGATATATATTTTGATTTAGATTCTTTCAATTGAATAGAGTATTTGATAGAAAAAAATATTCGTTTAAAATTCTTTCTACTAGAAAATGTTGAATCAAAAGGCTAATATTATGAAACAATAGAAAGGTGGTAGTAATAATAATATTATATCAATTTTTATCCAAACTCCGTCGATCAAAAGCTTTTCTATTGAAATCCTTGATCCTTGATTGAATACCTTTCTAATGAAATAACAAAATAGCAAGTGCTTATTCAGAAGACTTAAAAAATGATGAAGTTTATGAGCAATTTGATAGAATTTTATTACTCTTCATAATAAATGCAACCTACATTCTAATATCTGTGGAAATAAAATCTTCCATTAGATACTTCATTGGAAAAATTGATCTTCCCAAAGCTATGAGGAATAACTCCAATTCCTAAGGATATGTCCACTAAAATCTCTCCTTCTATCATTTTAACCATCCCTACTAGTGGATTCCAAGCACATATTTTATGTGTCGCATACTTGAAGAAGACTAGAAGCCAAATATGCATAGAATGTTGTATCTTCATAGGGGAAAGTTATAGGGTTGTCATAAAATGCTTTATCCAACAGATTTTCTATATGGAATATATGGTGTCCTAGTCTCTCCTCATCTATTTTTCATGTAATAAAAAAATAATATAACGAGCTCCTCATGCAAAGTTCATGCTAAATGAGTTCAGATTGTAAAAGATGAGTAATTATTTTCTTTCACCTTCATAGTTTGAGTGAAAACTTTCAAGAAGGGTGAAAGATATGTATGCAAAGGAAATTGTAATATTGTTAGCGACAAGGTAGTCCTTTGGAAATGAAGCATGGCCCATGCCATGAAATGCAAAGTATTTTCCTTTTTTTTCCCCTTTCCATCACTTTGGAAAAAAGAATAGAGCATCAAAGTTTTTTTCATCAACTATATCGAGTTAACGTTTTGATAAACGTGAGGAAAAAACAAGAAGAAAATATCCCTTCTCCAATGTGCTTCATCAAAGTTGGTCCCACTAGAGGAGGAACTCAATTTCTACTTTCCTCTCTCTCCCTCTATCTTACACACACAATGGATTTTTATCTGGAATTTTGTACATCAACACACAATCCTAGTCCATGCATATAGCCTTTAAACATTGGTTATATGCCATTAATTAAAAGTTTGGATATAATTTTAAACTATTGGTTCTAGAGAGGAAATATGTATTGTAGTGGCTGCATAAATCTTTTTATAGACATTTTGTATCTAAGATTGTGGAGATCCTCCTCATTCTCCTTGCCTTCATGATCATACTGTTCCCTTCATATCTGTGAGTGGAAGAAACCACTAGAAGCTTTCCTGCTTTGCTTCTTGAATACGTCACAGTTGGAACATCCCTATGGTCTCATGGATGCTTCACCTCAAGTAGAGAGAGGATAAGATCCTTTCCTCCTCACATGCTTACATCGGATGCCCATCGTTATCAAAAAGCATAAAAAGTGGTAGGCCATTGCACATGTGGCTATGCGATGAACTCTATCTCGTAGATATGATGAGTTCAAATCTTGTTTCAAACACCTTCAAATAATACATCTTGTATAGGGTGTACCTCTTTGAAAGAAGAGTGAGAAGAAGGTTCTTTTATACTCTTCTCCTTGATGTCGTGGGCAACAACTTGCATTGCATTATGTAACTCTGCTCTGATAATTAGTTCATCAAGAACATACGCCGGGCTGGATAGTACAGACGCCTTCCAAAGTGTTTGCAAAAGTTCAAATCCCATAATAGCGCAGTATCACCAAGTTCGTTGTCTTGTTGCTCTGATACCATTATTACATAACTCTCTTTTGCTCCACCTGGTAGCCACTCTCTGATACCATTATTACATAACTCTCTTTTGCTCCACCTGGTAGCCACCCGATAGCCAATTGATGCGACGCAAATCAATCACACACAGAGAAGTAGATTCTCCGCCCAACCATGCCCGAACATCCCTTAGTTAATGAGACTACTTCTCTAAATAGAGGCTCTCTCTTTTATTCCTCTACCCATAATATATCATGTGACAATTTGTTTTCTTCATATACAAGAATGGATATGCATCACTTGGAGAGAAACCACATCTCTTCAAGAAGTCCACTAACCTTTGATTACAAGCCCTCGGGGCTTGCTTTAGGCCATACAAGGCCTTCTTCAACCTATAAACATAGGTAGGATGCTGTGGATTTACATACCCTTCAGGTTGTTCCATGAACACCTCTTCTTGTAACTCACTATTGAGGAAAGCATTCTTTATGTCCATCTGGTAGATAGGCCACCTCTTTGTTGCACATAGGGCTATGTGAGCTCTAATGGTACCCTTGTTTGCCACAGGGCTAAAATTCCCCTCATAGTCCACCTCTTGTGTCTATATGAAGCCTTTGTCTACTAGTCTAGGCTTGTACCTTGCCAAGTTGTCATTTGCATTCCTCTTGGTCTTGTAAACCCACCTATTTTGGACTTTCTTCACGGCTTCCTTCTTGGGTACTACTTCCCAATTGTTGTTCTTCTTAAGAGCTTTGAACTCTTCATACATAACCTCTTTTGCCACTAGGTGTGGGATCAACTCCTCAAGAGTTGGTAGACGATCTTTATACAAGATGGTAGTAATGAGGGGCCTTAGCCCATTGTGAGTAATTTGCACAAGGTCATCCTCATCTACTTTGTAGCCAATGGATGCCAATTGCTCCATCAACTCCTTCACCTTCAAGGTGTAGTCAACAATAGATTGACTTCTACCCTTCTTCAAGGAATAGAGTTCATTCTTAAGTTGCATCTTTTTTCTTCTGGTGGGAGTGACATATATATTCTTTAAGGCCCCCAAAACATCTCTAACATGATTAAACTCTCATATTTGACCAATCATAGTGTCAAAGATTACCTGTGATATGTAGAAGATAACTATCCTATTCCTTTCCTTCCAATCCATCAACATCTTCAACTCTTGATTGGTGATCTTTGGAACTTGGGCATACACATCGGGCTTATCTTAATCTTCACACACAATAGGCCATAAACCTTTTCTCATGATATAGTTAATGAATTTGAACTCTCCATGGCTGATAGTTGTCTTTGTCAAGCAACTCCACTTTTTGATCGAGATCGGCCATAATGAATGGCAAATTAGGGTTACACTAAAAGTACCTCTTAGCCTTGATGTCCAAGCATGTGTGTCCTTCTTCTAGATTATTCAAAGGATGTTTCCTACTCTGATACCAACTGATGGAGTTTAATCCCTTAGATTTGCACAGTAGAAGTGAAATGAACCCATTACCTAGGTACCTTTTCTGCTACCCTACAACACAACTTTGATTCACCTACCTTAGTCTAGTCCAAATCACCTAATCTTTTAGCCACACTTATCGTGGTTCATAAGCTTTCCAAAAAGCTATATAAAACTTCAAATGAAGCTGTCTAGGTGAGTCAACAACTTTGTACAAAATAGACTATGCAAAGATGTAGGATATGCAAAAATTAGGGTTATAGAGATACACTAACTTCTCTACACATTAAATTGATTTCAAGAAGCCCACTTAGGAAAAGTAAGATAAACATATAAGCCACATAATGCACCTTGAATGTCTTGAATTGCATATGTACAAAAAGAGTTACAAAAATTATAAGCAGACTATGTCTATACCTACAAGAGACTAGAGGGGGTGTGGGCTTGAACGCTCCTCCTTTCTCCTCCTCTACATTTTTCCTAGCTTGGACTACTGCATTTCAGCTCCTTGAGCCTCTGCTGACTCTCTCCTTGAGCCTCCTTGAGTACATGTCTCCAAGTCTTCAATGACCTACAAGGCTTCCATGCATTTGATGACTCTTCACCTCCTATTAAGCTTTTTGGATGCCTCTCTTGACTTTTCCACTCCCTTAGGACTGCCTTGCCCGACCTTGCCTGACCTTGAGACCACCCTAAGTGATTTGAGTTGTGATCTTTATCCACATGAAGGTCGTTTGACTCCTTTATCCACCTAAATCTTGCATAGTTCACATTTTCAACACGCTTGAGGATGACTTACCCCTTGGCCTTGGAGCTATGTTTTGGAGGGGTTTGTTGGGTGGAGACATGCATCTCTCTTCCTAATGTGGCCACCCTAGTTAGTTTACTTAGTTGGCTTATTTTGTAGTTATAATATAGTGGTATTAGAGCTTAGGAATTGAACTTGGGCAAGGTAGATGGAAGGTGCATGTGGCGCTTCAAGAGATTTGCCAAAAGAAGGTTGGATTAAGAGATTTAAGGTATGGTTGGAAAGCGCTCAGAATAAAATTTCCTTGCATAGCACTTATTTGAGGGTTTCAACCATGATTGAACAAGATTAGAAATAACTCAAGGGGTGAGAGATGCACCTTCCACACAACCAACAGCCTCTCCAATATATAGCTCCAAGACCAAGGGGGTAATAGAACCACAAGAGGATGTGTATTGTCCATCACATGGGTGCCCAAGGTGATCACATGGTTCTTAAGCTTAGGAAATCAAATGAAATCACATGTCTTCTAAAAGAACACCATTAAGGCTCTCATCTATGGATCATGTGATTCGGAGAAGCTTCCAATCAATCCGAAGGTGTTCAACCTTAGAGAATTAACCGTAAGGGTTCAAGACATGAATTAATAGAAAAAGAAAGAACTCAAAGGAGGATCCCATAACATTTCTTTGTTTCTTTTTTTCTAAGAGAAAGTTCAGCAAGGCCTAGTCACATGTCTTCTAAAAGAACACCATTAAGGCTCTCATCTATGGATCATGTGATTCGGAGAAGCTTCCAATCAATCCGAAGGTGTTCAACCTTAGAGAATTAACCGTAAGGGTTCAAGACATGAATTAATAGAAAAAGAAAGAACTCAAAGGAGGATCCCATAACATTTCTTTATTTCTTTTTTTTTTAAGAGAAAGTTCAGCAAGGCCTAGTCTCTCTTGCATGAATTAATCGAAAACGAAAAAACAATATTACAAGTGAAGTGGCATGGTGCCCATGGGACACCCCATCATCCCACAAAACAGGGGAGGGGTGACCAATAATATGGTCGTCTTGCTTGCTCTCAAGCTTAGTTTCCCCATTGCCTTCGGGACAAAAACCTTGTATTGCCTTCAACCAACGACATTGTATCGCCTTTGGCCCATCCTTTTTGAGCATCAAAGAGGGAAATTATTCGATCCATGTCTTCTTGAAGAGATTTCACATTTCCTTCAAAGGTTTTCCCTCCCTTCAAATTCACCATTGTCTAAAGAAGATTTGTAATATTTTTCTCTTGAGTTCCTCTTTGTATCCCAACTTCTTTTGATCTTGGTTAGGCTAGGTTGTAGATTAAGTTTTCCTTTTATTCAATTCAATTTTGACGAAAAAGGTACTACAAATAGTTTTTCTTTTTTCTTTCCTTATCGTTTGGATTTCCTTGTGATCCCCATTAAGGACCGCATTAGTGGCCTTCACAATCCAACTATATCTGGGGGGGGGGGAGGAGGGGAGAATTTTGACTAAAAAAACCTTAATTTGATGAATTCACGATGAAGCTTCAAGAGGTCCCATTGTTCCTCTTCAAGATCTTCCCTATCCCTACCCTTGTATGCCCAGCGGTCCTGAATGTACTATGCCATATTAAAGTCACCAACAAGAATGGCTAGGGAAGGCATGTACTCCAAACAAGATAATGTCTTGATTCGCTCTTGCTTGGAATTGGGGGCATAAATAAAGGAATTTGAGGAAGATAGAGGCCCCCAAAGCATCCACCCACCCACTTGTGATGTGGGTTGATGATGTTTTCCCCTCTTGGATGAAGTATCAAGCTCTACTTTTGGCGAGTACAAATCTTGTTGAGTTTACTCATGAGTTCATCTCTATCTACCTTAACTTCTTGAAAACTAATAATACCTTAGTTTAGGCTTAACCCTTCCCGCTGCAAATTTACCATAAGTTCTATTAAGGTATCAAAGAGATCAAAACATAAGATGATGTAATGATCATCTCAAATTCAAGTAATTGGTCTGGTTCTTCTTAAACTCTTTTTTTTATTTTCCTTTTTATTTTTCTTTGGGACCATTGGATTTTTTACACCGTTGTGGTCTCCTTTTCCCTTTTCGAGGGTGTAGAAGAGAAGCCTTTCATATAGCGTTTTTCCCCCTATTTTTGTTAGAAATGTCTCTTAGGACAGTTAAGCCTATAAGCGAACTCTCGCTCTCCATGTTCTCTTCCTTAAAATAAAAAAGGGAAAGTCGGCCTAAGCCTATTTTTCCTTGCATGGATTAATTAAAATAGCAAATATACAAGAGGAAAGAGGGTTTAGAGCCATGGTCCCCTTTATCCCACAAAGCAGGGTAGGCTAAAGAAATTCAATGGCACGAGGGTGGTATTGTTATATAACAAAAAATACAACACGGTGTTGATCCTAAATGCAAATCGGACTAATCATCTTCTCGTTTCCCTCATGGAGAGCCCATCTACTTTGGTGCTTATTATTCCCGAAAACAAACACCCTATGATGTCTGAAGGTGGAGATTCTTTACTATTATTGATTCTTCTCCCTAACTAGTTTAGGGTCTTATCTTTTGACCATTCCTTTGTCCTATGCCCAAATTTGGCAACACATTGCTCTTTCCAAAGTTTCCACAAGGCTTCGCCCCTAATGTCATTATCTCCTTTTTGTTAGAATATTCATCTCTAGAGTTTTTTTCTTCTCATTCCTTCATGTCGTTCAATGGATTAAAACCCCTAAGGTAGTCCATTAGATCCTTCATCTCATTTCTTCTCCATTTTTTTAATTAATTAAGAACCCATGTTACCTCTTCTTTTCCTTCTTTGGATGATGCTTAATCTATTATTCTAAGGACTTAAAAACACTAGTATGTAGTATTTGTGTTCTAGTTGTAACATGTGTTGATTGAGCTTATACACGAATATATGAAGAAAAATGCTCTCAAAGCCTACTAATCTTGAATTCCATGCAATAAGAAAGCTTCTCTAAAGACTTAAACACATGTGTTGATTGCGAATGTACACGAATATATGAAGGACAATTCTCCCAAAACCTAGTAATCTTACGCATTACATGTCTTGATTGAGAGTATACATGAATATATGAAGGAAAATGCTCTCGATACCTACTAATCTTGATTTCCATGCAATAATGAGGCTTGTCTAAATACTTAAACACACCAGAATGTGGGACTTTTGTTCGATTCGTAAGAAGGAGTTCTTTCATTGATTTAGTTGTACGTGCTACCAAAGTTCTCTGTAGCAAATTAAAAAAGTATGTCCTCTTATAGCAAATTCTTCATTGTGGAATCTGGACCAACCTTAAGGCTAGCAAAATCTGTGGGGTGCCTCTCTGGTGTAAGCACTGCTACTAGTCCATTGAATATGTTTCTCACATCTTCTTTACTTGTTCTAACTCGAACAGGCTTGTCGGAAAGAAAATTAGACTTCAGAAACATATCAGTTGGAAACAAGCGAGCGCTGCTGGGAGAAGCTATTGGCTGCTCTGCCACTCTCTGGAATGCCATCAAAGGGGAGGTCCTATGGAATGTGCTTATAACTTTGGTGACTCCCCCAAAGAGTGGTCAATTGAAAACTCGCTATTCCTCTTAGGCAAAAGAATCACTAATTTTAAGAACCCCCCCCCCCTTCATGCATCATCAAGTGCTCCTTCTGATCAACAATAAGATTAAACCTAAGTGGGCCTCGCACGAGGGTGATGAGAGGGTGATCAACCTTCTTTGTAATGCCATCGAAACTCTATAAAAGCTACCCCTACTCTATGGGACTTGGGGGATCCCATGGGCACTCGTCCCCTTCACTTGTACTTTTCTTTTCTTTTAATTAATACAAGTCCCGGAGAGTAGGCCAAGGCTGAACTTCCTTTATTTAAAAAAAAGTTCACGGTAATATGGTGAAATCAAAATTGCAACATTCGACTTTTGTAAGCTTTCCATTGAATGAGCTTGTCCAATGTTTCCTTCACTAGATAGTTACTCTATTTGACATTTTGTGGATGAATTAGAACAAAAGAAAAGCATAACAATGAATACATGAAGAGGCAAGGAATAAAGTTATAGGAAAAATTATGAGTGGGATATTTCCTCGAGGGAACCCCTTAGGTCTATTTCAGAACTTATTCATGTTCCTAGATAACTACAATCTCCATATGGTTTCTCCTTTGATACAGATCCTTAAGCAATGGAGACTTCCCCATGACATCTCTAGGTGAGCTTTATGTAGAGGTGATTCCTTTTTCAGAATGGGCTTTAGCATAATTGAATGGGCTTCACCATAACATATTTCTAAGTAATTTGATCTCCTTATTCAATATGAGAATCAAAGAGCACCTCTACTCAATTGGGCTGCTCCTATTTTGGAAAACGACTAGTGCTATATCATCTTCCAAATCATGGACATATTTTTTCCTTTCAGTCAACAAATGCGAAAACCATTGGAAGTTTAAACCCCGTGTTTGATTTCTTTTCCACTTAGTTAACCACTTAAGATCTATCATATCAAGGATACTGCATTCATACAAAATTAAATATTTCCTAAAAAGAAAAAAGATCTTCCCTTGCACATGAAGCTTCTCTTGTTGAGGGAGAAGCATGGGATTTCTGTGAACCTATTCGACCTTTACGATGCTATGACTGTACTCCTTGGAAGTATCTAGAATTTGTATAGTAGGGGACATCCTAGTTCACTACAATAAAGGTAGATATACTCCCTACCTATCTTAGTTTCATAGGCATCCCATAACTTGAAAGCCTTTCTTATGCAATTTCATATCTGAATTCCTATCAGAATGATGAATATATCCACATTGTGAATAAGAGGGAAAATCTTAGGATCTCCTAGCTCGAATATTATGGGAGGAAAGATGAGGGAGAGATCTACGGATCCCACCTAAGCTTCAAAGGTGTGAACCTGTCAGCTAGAATGTGGACTTAGGAATAGTAAAAGTTTGGTCTCCATAATCATGTCAATCTTTCCAAAAGCTTAATGCTTTTAGTACATGAACCAAAGTGAAGGTCCTTGACAAACTCCACATCACCATTAAAGCTTCACTGTTGGGGCTGTCAGTATTCATCTCTTTGAGGTTTGTGCTTTGGCCATACTCATGGCCGGCTATTTTCACACACTCTTGCTTTTAAAGTACAGGAAAACATGAGAGGGGCAGAAGGGAAGTAAAGGATTGCCCTCTTCTTCTTTTGATATCATCTTTTGAGAAGCACATGCCGAAAGATGGGGTGCTTTAAAGTATTGCTTTCCGGATTGCCATCCTTAACTTTGATTGATTTCTTCGTATCAGGAAAAGGCCAAGAAAAACGGACTACAATGCCCTTTATTTATCATATACGAAAGAGGATAGGAACATGCCTCACTTTATAAGGTCGCGTTTGTCCTTGCTTTCCCTTTCATCAGCAATTTTTCTTCCAATGTTATAGTACTTGGAGGGTATATAAAACATTCGGCCATTCTTGGGACCTAGAATCTCAAAAAAAAAAAAAAAAAAACAAAAAGAGGCTGGACCTTGCATCAGACACTCATTATATTCATGTCATCTGTAAGTATAATGCACAAGGAGGATAAATAAACCCCATTAGATCCTTGAAGACAGAAGCGTTTGTATGCCCAATTCCATAGCTCTTCCTTTACAGAAGAAGTGACAATGAAGACTTTAGTTCAAAACGCCTAAAAAATATGCGAAAAGTTTCTATCTAGACCACTGCATCAAGTTCTAGTTCAAAAGATAAAGCACCTAGGTAGATAACATTATCATAGATTGAGTGAAGGAATGAAGTGTGTTTAAAGATGCACTAGGATTTCATGTTTTTCAGATTGTACTTCGGTGAAAATAATAGATTGAGATTCTGTTCTGAAATTATTAGTAGCCACGAAGCCGAACCTAGAAAAAGGGATTTACAAGTAAAGCCTAATATATTGCAAAGTTGATGTTCAAGGTGGCTTCTTCATAAAAAAAAAAAAAAGATAAATCCAACATTAATCCCATGTTTTCCAACTACGTTCTGCAATATAATATATAAATGACTTGAGGAAGAGAATGCATTTGAAGGGGAACCGAAAATGAATTTCATGAAAAACTAAAAAAACATCATAATCAACATTCAGATCGTATATTTATATTTCTAACCAAAAAAAAAAACAGGAATCTTCAAATGTTTCTGTACTTGCATGTAGAATTCTTGTGGACTTGTTAATCAAACAGCCGTCGAGTGAAAATGGGTGATGCGGTTCTTCGCAGCATTTGATGACAACATATGAACTTTTCATGCATTACTGACAACGAGATGAGGGGAGATTCTAGCATGAAGCAGATGACATGACATGTTTCTTTTTTTAATATAAAGAAAGTTAGGCTTTAGTCTACTCTCCTAGACTTGAATTAAATAAACGAAAAGAAAGGCACAAGTGAAGGGGACTAGTGCCCATGGGACTCCCCAAGTCCCACATAGCAAGGGTAGATCTTACAAGTATTAGATGGCATTACAAAGAAGGTTAATCACCTCTCATCACCCTCATGCGGGGCCCACTTGGCTTTAAGTTTTTTTTTTAATATAAAGGAAGTTCGGCAATAGCCTACTCTCCCGGACTTGAATTAAATTAAGAAACAAAGGTACAAAAGAAGGGGACTAGTGCCCACGGGACCCCCCAAATCCCACAAAGCAGGGGAAGCTTGGTTGATTCCTAGGTTGCATTACAAAGAAGGTTGATCACCCTCTCGTCGCCCTCATGCGGGACCCACTTGGGTTTGAGCTTGTTGTTGATCAAAAGGAGGACTTGATGGTGCCTAAAGGGGGGGGATTTCTTACTGTTGACAATCCTTTTGCCAAGGAGGAAAAGAGATTTTTCAATCGACCACTCCCTGGGAGGGTCGCCGAAGTTGAGAGCACACCGCTCCCGCCAAATTTTCCACAGGACTTCCCCTCTGATTGCGTTCCAGAGAGCCGCAGAGCATCCAATTGCTTCTCCCAAAAGGACTTGTTTCCAACTAAGCTGTTTCTGAACTCTGATTTTCAGTCCAACCGTCTGCCAGATTCTGTAGGAGTTGGGGCAAGTAAGGAAGATGTGTGGGACATCTTCGATCGCGCGGTGGCAGCGCTTGCACCACGGAGGGATCCCACAAATTTTGTTTGCCTTATGGTTAGTCCAAATTCCTCGATGAAGAATTTGCCATAAGAGAACAGACTTCTTAATCTCTATAAGTGGGTGCCAGATACCCATGAATTTCATGTCCCACCGAAGCCGCGTCCAAGACAGGCACCACTTCTTGTTGAGGCTGATCTGGAGGTCAGTCGTTTCTTTGATGTTCGGGATTTTGAGTAGGCTATTTCCGTTGTGCCATTTGAGACCACGCGCGTGCGGAGCATCGTGTCCCATGAGAAGGCGAGTTTTGTGACGATCCCAAGCGAGGCATCTGCTTTGCAAGGTGTTCCATTCTTCGTAGGAGATGTTTATGCGAGGGTCGATATCCTCGTAGCTGATCCAGCTGTTGGTGTCATGTTTCCAGAGGTGTTTCCATTTTTTGAATCCTTTGTTCCATAACTTCTTGGCATTTTGAATGTTCCACGACTCCACACTCCTGATGCCATGAATCGGAAACCAGATAGAATCGTTTTGTCTGATTCCGGCCGCCCACTTCCAGTCCTCACTAATTCTTGTGAAGCTTTTGACTTTATTCCAGCCCTTCCAAAGAGAGCAGACGAGGTTGGAGCCTTTCGGGAAGACAGGTATCGGGGAGAATAGCAGTGTCATGATGTCAAGGTTTTTCCAGTTCGGGGACCCTGTGAGAGCCAACTCATTTTTGTTTCTGAAGATCAGCTTGGCCCACGAGGCCTCCCTATTGCACCAAGCTTTAATCATCCATTTGGCTGCCAGTTTGTTAGCCATACACCCAGTGTCCAGGATGCCAAGCCCCCCGCTATCTCTAGGGCTGGTGCAGATGGCCCATTTGATTTTAGGCACCCCCCTTCTGTTATGATCACCCGTCCAAAGAAAGTTTCTGCAGATGCTATTCAGTTTGGACAGGCCCTGCTCATTCGGTCTCCAGCAAGAAAGGAAATAGATGGTAGACGAGAGGAGGAACGTGTTGATAACCATCGCCCGTCCAGCGAGATTGATTTGCATGCCTCTCCAGTAATTGAGCTTGTTTTCAAGTTTGGCCAGCACCCAGTTCCATCGCTGCTCCATAGAGACGCCAAACCCCAAGGGGATTCCTAGCAGCCGAAAGATTTGGCCCTGTGGAATGATTTGGCAGCCATGATCAATGAGAAGGCCAGGTTGATGTCCCACAATGGCCCTAAAGGCGGTCTTATTGTGGTTGATTTTGGATCCAGAGGCCTCACAAAAGGTATGAAGACACCTCCAGAAAGTCTCCAGGCTGGTATTATCATTGTGAACGAACGCGTTCATATCGTCGGCAAAAAGTCTCATGATGATTTGACTGTGGTCGTGGGGTAGCTGGAGGCCTTTGATATTGCCAGCCTCCACATGATGAGCCACAAGTCTGCTCAGCCCCTCAGTGGCGATGGCAAAGAGAAGGGGGGCAAGGGGGCACCCTTGTCTAATAGATCTTTTAAGATGGATCGCCTTCGAAAGTTTGCCGTTAACGTTAATTTGGGTCGTTGCGTTGCCGAGAAGGGTCGCGATCATCTTGGTGAATTTCTGACTACATCCGAGGTCTTGGAGCGACTGCAGAATATAGTCCCATTCTAGCCTGTCGTAAGCTTTGTCAAAGTCGATCTTGAGGAAGACCACATCTTGATTAGACTCATTTGCAAATTGAATACCTTCCCAAATATCCATAATGGTTTCCAGGATGGACCTGCCTTTGATGAAACCTTTTTGGTCCTCACTAAGCCAAGATCTCAGGTGGCACGCAAGTCTGTTGGCAATGACTTTGGCGACGATCTTGTATCCTGTTTGGAGCATCGTAATTGGCCGCCAGTTCTCGATTCTGTTTTTTCCCCCTTCTTGTGAATCAGCTTGATAATTCCATTATTTATACAAGAGGGAAGAGCACCAAATTTTAGCGCTTCTTGCCAAACCATCCGAAGAGGGGTGGCAACCACCAGCTTGAAGGATTTAAAAAACTCATTAGTGAGTCCGTCGGGTCCCGGGCTTTTACCGAAAGGGAGGGCATCAATGACCTCAATGATTTCTGATTCAGAGATCGGGGCATGAAGCAGGGAGTGGAGGTTGGGTGGTATTCTCCGGGGGGAAACCCTAGAAATGGCAGCCATGCAGTCCCTTCTATGGTGGGAGAGGGGGTTCGAGGTTCCCAGGAGTCTCGTGAAGTGCCCTTCGATGATGCCAAAATTATCTTCTTCCGAGTTGCATACATTGCCATGTGGGTCAAGCAGTGGGGGAATCGTCTCTCTGTTGTGTTTCCTTTTAAGGATACTGCACATCTCTTTGGTGGGTTTGTCGGCTTTTCCAGCCCACCACTCCTTGAAGAAGATTTGCAAGTTTTTCCTTCGTATTTCTTCCTCGTATCTCAACGCTGCTCTGATTTTTTGGAGACCTTTCTGGGCTTGGTGTTTTCCTTTGTTCACTTCCTCCTCGAGTCGCCAGAGTCTGTGGTAAAGCGCTTCCCTACGAGCCCGCCGCACCGTCTCGAGCATCTTCTTAGTTCTGATCATGATCTTACGAGACTTGTCGACCGCACTTCTCCAGCACTTGGCTGGGGCCAAGCCAGAGGCGAATGCCACCTTCCACACATCGGCAATCTCCTGGTGGACGGAGGGGAGAGAGAAGGTGGAAGCGTTGGCATGGAACCACGGAGCCTTGTGGATCCTGTTGGAAGGTTGAAAAGTGATAACGATCGGGTAGTGATCAGAGATGGTGAGGTCAGTACGTTGCGTGATGGAAGGGTGGCCCCACAGATGAGTAAAGCTCTGAGAGATGTAGCATCTATTGTTATCGATCATATAGAGCACTTTATGATGCCTGAAAAGGGGGGATTTCTTATTGTTGGCGATTCTTTTACCCAAGAGGAACAAGGATTTCTCAATCGACAACTCTTTGGGGGAGTCACCAAGCACATCTTTCTTGCCAGATCTTCCAGAGGACCTCCCCTCTGATGGCATTCTAGAGAGTCGCCGAGCAATCAATCGCTTCCCCGAGAAGAGCTTCTTTCTAGCTGATATGCTTCTGGAGTCTAAGTTTCTTTCCAACAATCTGCCAAAGCTTGTTGGAGTTGGGACAAGTAAAGAAGACATGACTTACATCTTCCATGGACCGGAAACACCGCTTGCACCAAGGAGACACCCCACAAAGCTTGCTAGCCTTTAGGTTTGTCCAGATTCCTCGATGAAGAATTTGCCATAGGAGGACAAACTTTTTATTTTCTATTAGAGGGTGCCAAATAGCCATGAACTTCATATCCCACCATAGTCGCGTCCGCGACAGGCAACATTTCTTGTTGAGGTTGCCCTCATAATCAATGCTACCTTTGATATTCGGGATTTTTGCTATGCAATTACTGTTATGCCATTTGAGACCCAATGGACATGGAGATTCATGACCCATGAGAAGATGAACTTTAAATCGGTCCGAAGCAAGACATCTGCTTTGAAGAATATGCCATTCTTCATAGGAAATGCTAACACTAGGGTCAATATCCTCAAAGTTGATCCATTGATTGGTGTCTTGTTTCCAAAGATGTTTCCAATTTTTCAAACCCTTGTTCGAGAGCCTCTTGGCACTACGATTGTTCCAAGCTTCCAAGCTCCTGATGCCATGGATTGGAAACTAGATGGATTCATTTTGTCTGATACCGACCGCCCACTTCCAGTCTTCACTAATTCTTATGAAGCTTTTGAATTTATTCCAACTGCTCCATAGCAAGCGCACAGGGTCGAGCCTTTCAGGACAACCAGGATCGGGGAAAACAAGAGGGTCAAAATGTCATGATTCTTCCAGTTTGGGAAACCCACAAAAGTCAAGGCATTCTTGTTTCTAAAGATCAACTTGGCACAAGAAGACTCCCTATTGCACCATGCCTGAATCATCCATTTTTCCGCGAGTTTGTTGACATGCACCTAGTGTCAAGAATACCAAGGCCCCCACTATCCCTATGGCTAGTACAAATGGACCATTTGATTCTAGGCACCCCCTTCCTTTTGGGGTCTCCCGTCCAAAGGAAGCTTTTACAAGAATTCTCCAGTTTGGCCAACTCTTGCTCTCTTGGTCTCCAACAAGAAAGGAAGTAAATGGTAGACGAAATGAAGAACATGATCGCCTTTGAAAGTTGGCCATTAACGTTATTTTGGGTCGATGCGTTTCCCAAAAGGGTCGAGATCATCTTGGTGAATTTCTGGTTGCAGACGAGACCTTTAAGTGACTACAAGATATAGTCCCATCCAAGCCTGTCATAGGCTTTGTCAAAGTTAATCTTTAGGAAAACCACATCTTGTTTTGACTCCTCAGCAAAGTCGAGGCCTTCCCAAATGTCGATAATGGCTTCCAAAATTGACCTGCCTTTAACGAAACCTTTTTGGTCCTCATTGAGCCAAACTTTAGATGGCTGGAGATTCTATTGGCTATGACTTTTGCAATGACCTTATATCCTATTTGAAGCATCCTAATTGGGCGCCAGTTCTCAATTCTGTTCTTCTCCCCTTTTTTGTGGATTAGCTTGATAATGCCGTTGTTGAGACAAGCCGGAAGCGCACCAAACTAGAGTGCCTCTTGCCAAACTAAACGAAGAGGGGTGGCCACCACCTCCTTGAAGAACTTAAAGAATTCATTAGTGAGCCTATCAGGCCCCGGGCTTTTCCCACTCAGAAGAGCATCAATGACTTCAATGATTTCTTTTTCCAAGATGGGGGCATCCAGCAGTGATCGGAGGTTGTGTGGGATCCTACGGGAGGCAACCCTAGAGATGGTTGCCATGCAGTCCCGTCTATGGGGGGAGAGGGGAGTCCAGATCCCCAGCAGTCTCACAAAATGTTCTTCAGTGATCCGGATATTCTCTTCTTCTATATTGCAAGCAATGCCATTTGAGTCCAGCAATAAAGGGATCGATTCTCTATTTTGTTTCCTTTTAAGAATGTTGCACATCTTTTTGGTCGGCTTATCGGCTTTGCCCGCCCACCACTCTTTAAAGATTATTTGCAAAGTTTTCCTGAGCTCCTGAGATACGATGACATGACATGTTCCTTTGCCAAATAATGTATGAATAAAGACTAGTATGAATCATTGTTAAAGTGTTGAGTGTGATCATAGTTGAAGCTATTGATCAATGTTTGGAGGTATTTGTACAAGTTTATCTTAAAGATATGGCAGGCATGAAGGAAACAAAGTGCATCCACTACTGTTCCACTTTCTGAGAATGAGGAGAATTAGAGGCAGCTTATAGAGAAACATAGTGTAAATCAAATCTTGATGTGGTTCAACAAGACCAAATGAAAGGAATATACCACTACTCAATTTGGGGCGCTCCTACTTTGGCAAAGGACTGGTGCTATATCATCTTCCAAATCATGGACATATTTTTTCCTTTCAATCAACAAATGTCAAATACCATTGGAAGTTTAAACCCCATATTTGATTTCTTTTCCACTTAGTTAACTAGTTGAGGTCCATCATGTCATGGATACTGCATTGATTCAATCAAATTAAATTTTTCCTAAAAAGGAAATAGAGGGAGGACATCGTAGCTTGGAGGATGAAGCTTCTGTTCGCCTGCTTCACTGCCGCTGAAAATCTTCGTTGCCTGCTTCACCTGCTTCACCTGATAATGTTGGCATCATCGAAGAGCACTTCACGAGACTCTTGGGAACCTCGAATCCCCTCTCCCACCATAGAAGGGACTGCATGGCTGCCATTTCTAGGGTTTCCCTCCGGAGAATACCACCCAACCTCCACTCCCTGCTTCATGCCCCGATCTCCGAGTCCGAAATCTTTGAGGTCATTGATGCCCTCCCTCTCGGTAAAAGCCCGGGACCCGACGGACTCACTAACGAATTTTTTAAATCCTTCAAGCTGGTGGTTGCCACCCCTCTTCGGTTGGTTTGGCAAGAGGCGCTAAAATTTGGTGCTCTTCCTTCCTGTATAAACAATGGAATCATCAAGCTGATTCACAAGAAGGGGGAAAAAAACAGAATCGAGAACTGGCGGCCAATTACGATGCTTCAAACAGGATACAAGATCATCGCCAAAGTCATTGCCAACAGACTTGCGTGCCACCTGAGATCTTGGCTTAGTGAGGACCAAAAAGGTTTCATCAAAGGCAGGTCCATCCTGGAAACCATTATGGATATTTGGGAAGGTATTCAATTTGCAAATGAGTCTAATCAAGACGTGGTCTTCCTCAAGATCGACTTTGACAAGGCCTACGATAGGCTAGAATGGGATTATATTCTGCAGTCGCTCCTAGACCTCGGATGTAGTCAGAAATTCGCCAAGATGATTGCGACCCTTCTCGGCAATGCAACGACCCAAATTAACGTTAACGGCAAACTTTCGAAGGCGATCCATCTTAAAAGATCTATTAGACAAGGATGCCCTCTTGCCCCCCTTCTCTTTGCCATCGCCACTGAAGGACTGAGCAGACTTGTGGCTCATCACGTGGAGGCTGGCAATATCAAAGGCCTCCAGCTACCTCTCGACCATAGTCAAATCATCATGAGACTCTTTGCCGACGATATGAACGCATTCGTTCACAATGATAATACCAGCCTGGAGACTTTCTGGAGGTGTCTTGATACCTTTTGTGAGGCCTCTGGATCCAAAATCAACCACAATAAGACCGCCTTTAGGGCCATTGTGGGACATCAACCTGGCCTTCTCATTGATCATGGCTGTCAATCCATTCCGCAGGGTCAAATCTTTCGGCTGCTTGGAATCCCCTTGGGGTTTGGCGTCTCTATGGAGCAGCGATGGAACTGGGTGCTGGCCAAACTTGAAAACAAGCTCAACTACTGGAGAGGCATGCAAATCAATCTCGCTGGACGGGCGATGGTTATCAACACGTTCCTCCTCTCGTCTACCATCTATTTCCTTTCTTGCTGGAGACCGAATGAGCAAGGCCTGTCCAAATTGAATAGCATCTGCAGAAACTTTCTCTGGACGGGTGATCATAACAGAAGGGGGGTGCCTAAAATCAAATGGGCCATCTGCACCAGCCCTAGAGATAGCGGGGGGCTTGGCATCCTGGACATTGGGTGCATGGCTAACAAACTGGCGGCCAAATGGATGATTAAAGCTTGGTGCAATAGGGAGGCCTCGTGGGCCAAGCTGATCTTCAGAAACAAAAATGAGTTGGCCCTCACGGGATCCCCGAACTGGAAGAACCTTGACATCATGACCCTGCTATTCTCCCCGATACCTGTCTTCCCGAAAGGCTCCAGTCTCGTATGCTCTCTTTGGAAGGGCTGGAATAAAGTCAAAAGCTTCACAAGAATTAGTGAGGACTGGAAGTGGGCGGCCGGAATCAGACAAAACGACTCTATCTGGTTTCCGATTCATGGCATCAGGAGTGTGGAGCCGTCGAACATTCAAAATGCCAAGAAGTTATGGAACAAAGGATTCAAAAAATGGAAACACCTCTGGAAACATGACACCAACAGATGGATAAACTACGAGGATATCGACCCTCGCATAAACATCTCATACGAAGAATGGAACACCTTGCAAAGTAGATGCCTCGCTTGGGATCGTCACAAAACTCGCCTTCTCATGGGACATAACGCTCCGAACGCGCGTGGTCTCAAATGGCACAATGGAAACAGCCTACTCAAAATCCCGAACATCAATGAAACGACTGACCTCCAGATCAGCCTCAACAAGAAGTGGTGCCTGTCTTGGACGCGGCTTCGGTGGGACATGAAATTCATGGGTATCTGGCACCCACTCATAGAGATTAAGAAGTCGGTCCTCTTATGGCAAATTCTTCATCGAGGAATTTGGACTAACCATAAGGCAAGCAAAATTTGTGGGATCCCTCCGTGGTGCAAACGCTGCCACCGCGCAATCGAAGATGTCCCACACATCTTCCTTACTTGCCCCAACTCCTACAGAATCTGGCAGATGGTTGGACTGAAAATCAGAGTTCAGAAACAGCTTAGTTGGAAACAAGTCCTTCTGGGTGAAGCGATTGGGTGCTCTGCGCCTCTCTGGAACGCAATCAGAGGGGAAGTCCTGTGGAAAATTTGGCGAGAGCGGTGTGCTCGCAACTTCGGCGACTCCCCCAGGGAGTGGTCGATTGAAAAATCTCTACTCCTCCTTGGCAAAAGGATTGTCAACAGTAAGAAATCCCCCCCCTTCAGACACCATCAAGTCCTCCTTTTGATCAACAACAAGCTCAAACCCAAGTGGGTCCCGCATGAGGGCGACGAGAGGGTGATCAACCTTCTTTGTAATGCAACCTAAGAATCAGCCAAGCTTCCCCTGCTTTGTGGGATTTGGGGGGTCCCGTGGGCACTAGTCCCCTTCTATTGTACCTTTGTTTCTTAATTTAATTCAAGTCCGGGAGAGTAGGCTATTGCCGAACTTCCTTTATATTAAAAAAAAGGAAATAGATCCTCCCTTGCACATGAAGCTTCTCTTGTTGAGGGATAAGCATGGAATTTCTTCGAACCTATTCGACCTTTACGATGCTATGACTCTACTCCTCGGCAGTATCTAGAATTTGTATAGTAGGCGAAATACTAGTTCACTACAATAAAGGTAGATATGCATGTCCCTATCTTAGTTTCATAGGCCTCCCATAACATGAAAGCCTTTCTTATGTGATTTCATATCTGAACTCCTTGTCAAAATTATGAATATATCCACAATGTGAATAAGAGGAGATAATCTTAGGATCTTGTAGCTTGAATATTATGGGAGGAAAGATGAAGGAGAGATCTACGGATCCCACCTGAGGTTCAAAGTTGTGAACCTGTCAGCTAAAACGTGGACTTAGGAATAGTAAAAGTTTCTGTTTTGGCTCCATAATCATGTTACTCTTTTCAAAAGCTTAATGCTTTTGGTACATGAGCCAAAGTGAGGGTCCTTGACAACTGCACATCACCATTAAATCTTCACTCTTGGAGCTGTCAGTATTCATCTCTTTGAGATTTGTAGTTTGGCCATACTCATGGCCGGCTATTTTCACACACTCTTACTTTTAAAGTACAGGAAAACATGAGAGGGACAGAAGGGAAGTGAAGGACTATCCTCTTCTTCTTTTGATATCATCTTTTGAGAAGCACATCCCGAAAGAAGGGGTGCTTTAAAGTGTTTCTTTCCGGATTGTCATCCTTAATTCTGATTGCTTTCTTCTTATCAGGAACAGGCCAACAAAAACGGACGACAATCAGGAACAGGAACAGGACGACAATCAAACATAATAATCAACATTCAGATCATATATTTATATTTCTAACTAGAAAAACAGGAATCTTCAAATATTTCTGTACTTGCATGTAGAATTTTTGTGAACTTCTTAATCAAAGGCCCATCGAATGAAAATGGATGCCACTTGATGCGGTTCTTCACAGCATTTGATGACAACATATGAAGTTTTCATGCATTATTGACAACGAGATGAGGCCATGTTCTAGCACTTTGTCAAATAATGATATGAATAAAGACTAGTATTAATCATTGTTAAAGTGTTGAGGGTGATCATAGTTGAAGCTATTGATCAATGTTTGGAGGTATCTGTACAAGTTTATCTTAAAGATATGGCAAGCATGAACGGAACAAAGTGCATCAACTATTCCTCCACTTTTTGAGAATGAGGAGTAATGGAGGCAACTTATAGAGAAACATAAAGTATATCAAAGCTTGAGGTGGTCCAACACGACCTGCAAGTGAAATGAATATAGCTCATTTTCCAGTATAAGAAGTGTGAAAAACATCCTTGATAATTTTCACTGACTGTCAAATGGGTGAATTGAGAGCTCAGATGGGCTCTTGCAAACAGATGGAAGCACATGGATGGCTATAGAAGGAATATATCACACTCTAGAATCGCATCATTAACATTAGACCTTATTTATGAGGTTGCTTGATTGGAAATGCAAAGAACTCAAGTTTGCGACCATCATTGGTCAATGGCTCCGCGACATTAGCTTAAACCCAGACATTATATGTATTCAAGAGATTAAAATTGACGGAGAAGACCTCCAGAAACGGCTCAGACAGGTCTCCTCGGCCCATGTGTGGATCCCAACGAAGCACCAGCGGGGGTCCGGAGGAACGGTTATCGGGGTTAAGCAACGCTGGATCGAAAAGCTAGAGAACTCCATTGAAGATGTAAGCCACCGTTGGATTGCGGTTTCTTTTGGTGCTCCTCTTTGTGTTACTATGGTTTCTTTGTACGCCCCTAACGGGGATTTGGAGAGACTGAACACTTGGGCTTCATTAGACTCGCTCCCCCACAACGTGCTTATATGCGGAGACTTCAACATGGTGGAGGACCCTATGGACAGATGGATGGGCAAGGGTAGGGTCATCGACAGTCGGGAGAAAGAAACGTGGGACATGACCAAACTCCACTTGGATCTGGTTGAATTCAAAGACTCGAATGGCTTTTCTTGGTCGAATCTCCAAGCGGGTGAGGATCTGAGGAAAGCTAGGCTTGATAGATGCTACATCTCTCAGAGCTTTACTCATCAGTGGGGCCACCCTACCATCACGCAACGCACTGACCTCACCATCTCTGATCACTACCCGATAGTTATCACTTTTCAACCTTCCAACAAGACCCGCAAGGCTCCGTGGTTCCATGCCAACGCTACCACCTTCTCTCTCCCCTCCGTCCATCAAGAGATTGCCGAGGCATGGACGGCGGCGTTCGCCTCTGGCTTGGCCCCAGCCAAGTGCTGGAGAAGTGCGGTCGACAGTTCTCGTAAGATCATGATCAGAACTAAGAAGATGCTCGAGACTGTGCGGCGGGCTCGTAGGGAAGCTCTTTACCACAGACTCTGGCGGCTCGAGGAGGAAGTGAGCAAAGGAAAACACCAAGCACAGAAAGGTCTCCGAAAAATTAGAGCAGTGTTGAGATATGAGGAAGAAATACAAAGGAAAAACTTGCAAATCTTCTTCAAGGAGTGGTGGGCCGGCAAAGCCGACAAACCCACCAAAGAGATGTGCCATATCCTTAAAAGGAAACACAACAGAGAGGCGATCCCTCTACTGCTAGACCCACATGGCAATGTATGCAATTCGGAAGAAGATAACCTTGGCATCATCGAAGGGCACTTCACGAGACTCCTGGGAACCTTGAACCCCCTCTCCCACCATAGAAGGGACTGCATGGCTGCCATTTCTAGGGTTTCCCCCCGGAGAATACCACCCAACCTCCTCTCCCTGCTTCATGCCCCTATCTCTGAATCAGAAATCATTGAGGTCATTGATGCCCTCCCCCTCGGTAAAAGCCCGGGACCCGACGGACTCACTAACGAGTTCTTTAAGTCCTTCAAGCTGGTGGTCGCCACCCCTCTTCGGATGGTTTGGCAAGAAGCGCTAAGGTTTGGTGCTCTTCCTTCTTGTCTAAATAATGGAATTATCAAGCTGATACACAAGAAGGGGGAAAAGAACAGAATCGAGAACTGGCGACCTATTACGATGCTCCAAACAGGATACAAGATCATCGCCAAAGTCATTGCCAACAGACTCTCGTGCCACCTGAGATCTTGGCTTAGTGAGGACCAAAAAGGCTTCATCAAAGGCAGGTCTATCCTGGAAACCATTATGGATATTTGGGAAGGTATTCAATTTGCAAATGAGTCCAAACAAGATGTGGTTTTCCTCAAGATCGACTTTGACAAAGCCTACGACAGACTTGAATGGGACTATATTCTGCAGTCGCTCCAAGACCTCGGATGTAGTCAGAAATTCACCAAGATGATCGCAACCCTTCTCGGAAACGCAACGACCCAAATTAACGTTAACGGCAAGCTCTCGAAGGCGATCCATCTTAAAAGGTCTATTAGACAAGGGTGCCCTCTGGCCCCCCTGCTTTTTGCCATAGCCACTGAGGGACTGAGCAGACTTGTGGCACATCATGTGGAGGCTGGCAACATCAAAGGCCTCCGGCTACCTCACGACCATAGTCAAATCATCATGAGACTTTTTGCCGATGACATGAACGCGTTCGTTCACAATGATAATACCAGCCTGGAGACTTTCTGGATGTGCCTTGCTACCTTTTGTGATGCCTCTGGATCCAAAATCAACCACTCTAAAACCGCCTTTAGGGCTATTACGGGACATCACCCTAGCCTTCTCATTGATCAAGGCTGTCAAATCATCCCACAGGGCCAAATCTTCCGGCTTCTTGGAATCCCCTTGGGGTTTGGCGTCTCAATGGAGCAGCGATGGAATTGGGTGCTGGCCAAACTCGAAAACAAGCTTAACTACTGGAGAGGCATGCAAATTAATCTTGCTGGACGTGCGATGGTTATCAACACGTTCCTCCTCTCCTCTACCATCTATTTCCTTTCTTGTTGGAGACCAAATGAGCAAGGCCTGTCCAAACTGAATAGTGTTTGCAGAAATTTTCTTTGGACGGGCGATCATAACAGAAGGGGGGTGCCTAAAATCAAATGGGCCATCTGCACTACGCCTAGAGATAGCGGGGGGCTTGGTATCCTGGACATTGGGTGTATGGCTAACAAACTGGCGGCCAAATGGATGATTAAGGCCTGGTGCAATAGGGAGGCCTCTTGGGCCAAGCTGATCTTCAGAAACAAGAATGAGTTAGCCCTCATGGGGATCCCGAACTGGAAGAATCTTGACATCATGACCCTGCTCTTCTCCCCGATCCCCGTCTTCCCGAAAGGCTCCAATCTCGTGTGCTCCCTTTGGAAGGGCTGGAACAAAGTCAAAAGCTTCACAAGAATCAGCGAGGACTGGAAGTGGGCGGCCGGAATCAGACAAAACGACTCTATCTGGTTTCCGATTTATGGCATCCGGAGTGTGGAGTCGTGGAACATTCAAAATGCCAAGAAGCTTTGGAACAAAGGATTCAAAAAATGGAAACACCTCTGGAAACAGCACACCAACAGTTGGATTAACTTCGAGGATATTGACCCGTGCATCAACATCTCCTACGAAGAATGGAACACTTTGCAAAGCAGATGCCTCGCATGGGATCGTCACAAGACTCGCCTTCTCATGGGGCACGACACACCGAACCCGCTTGGTCTCAAATGGCACAATGGAAATAGCCTACTCAAAATCCCGAACATCACTGATACGGCTAACCTCCAGACCAGCCTCAACAAGAAGTGGTGCTTGTCTTGGACGCGGCTTCGGTGGGACATGAAATTCATGGGCATCTGGCACCCCCTTATTGAGATTAAGAAGTCTGTTCTTTTATGGCAAATTCTTCATCGAGGAATTTGGACCAACCATAAGGCTAGCAAACTTTGTGGGATCCCTCCTTGGTGCAAACGATGCCACCGTGCTATCGAAGATGTCCCACACATCTTCCTTACCTGCCCCAACTCCCACAGAATCTGGCAGTCGGTTGGGATGAAACTCAGACTGCAAAAACAGCTTTGCTGGAAGCAAATCCTTTTGGGAGAAGCGATCGGCTGCTGTGCGTCACTCTGGAACGCCATCAGAGGGGAAGTCCTGTGGAAAATTTGGCGGGAGAGGTGTTCCCTCAACTTCGGCGACCCCCCCAGGGAGTGGTCGATTGAGAAATCACTATTCCTCCTCGGCAAAAGGATTGTTAACAGTAAGAAATCCCCCCCCTTCAGGCACCATCAAGTCCTCCTTTTGTTCAACAACAAGCTCAAACCCAAATGGGTCCCGCATGAGGGCGATGAGAGGGTGATTAACCTTCTCTGTAACGCAACCTAGGTTTCATTCTAGCTTCCCCTGCTTTGTGGGATTTGGGGAGTCCCGTGGGCACTAGTCCCCTTCATTTGTATCTTTGCTTCTTAATTTAATTCAAGTCCGGGAGAGTAGGCTATTGCCGAACTTCCTTTTTATAAAAAAAAAAAGAACTCAAGTTTCTTTTGAGGAGCAAAGTGTTGAAAAAGAGGAACAATGCTACAGATGGTCGCTTGGAAAGCCTCGGAATTGAGAGACTCATAGTGGTAGAGCCAACCATGAAAACGTCAAAGTCTGATGGGGTCTCACATTTGATAGGCACAAATCTTATTCATCAAATCTTTACTTTAGTGTTATGTCAGCTTATGGAAGCTTGCGAGCTGAAGTAAAGAAGCTTTCAAAAGAATTAGAGATCTTCAAGAGGCAAAGAAAGGCCAAAGATTTCTTGAAATAGCCAAACCTCACGTAATGGAAGCTTTTTTTATATTCTATTTTCTAGAATTAGCTCTCATTTGCATGACATTGTGTGACAGAGAGAGGTAGAGTAAGGAGGGAAGAGAGAATAGATTTTTCAAAATCTTTTACTTTGTACACTTAACCATTTCACACAAAAATTGATATAAAACATCATTTGAGGTAAGAAATCTCTCCTATGAAAATCTCAATGCATTTGGATGTGTGTATATAGAGATGTGAGTCTTGAAATTTCAAACTAGGTCATTTTCTGAATGATATTTGTAAAGTGTTTTCAAATTCTTGTTCTATAGAGTTGGACACAAAGAACTAGGCTGATGCTAAGGAGTTAGCCACTACTCCTCATGGGAACTCCATCTTGAATAGGATACTCTGTGTGAAAACATCGAGTTTTGATTGACTCTAAGCTCGATGAAGTTTAGCTTGTCATGTGAAGATACCTTGCCCTTCTGACGAATGTACATGTTAGTGAAGCACGACCTAGTTCAATCATAGTTCAAAAGATGAAAGGTACTCTAAAATGAGCATTTGTTGAGCCACATACGTAGGAAACAAAAGGAGTTTTGGAAAGTGTGTGAAAAGGAGAATGCTAAATATACCCATACAGGACAACCTGGCTTCTCTCCAAAGAAGCATGAACAAAAGAGTCAAGAGAGACTTCAGACCATTGAAGAATCTTAGGAAGGAAATGAATTCGATGGTGAGAAATCCCACATTCCCATTAGGATAAAACTAACAAATCAAATTGGTTTAGGAGGAGGAAACCCTAATCCTCAATTTAAACCTCCAAATGGGTAGAGAGCTCTTAAACCACAAGCCATGTTGCAAAATGACTTTCCATGTTCACTCCTAAGACCACAAGATATAGGTAGAAGGTTCAAGACATCTTAAGTTTCCAAATGCATGAATAATCATTATGATGGCACTACTCATCTTTATGATCATGTGGCAGAGTTCAAGCAAGTGCTCTGAACAAAAACCTGCCCAACGCGTGCTTTCGCTGTGGCCAACAAGGTCACAGGATCAAAGATTGCCCTTTGAGACGAAAAAGCAAGCCAAATCAAGAAGCCCCCAAAAATGCTCAAGACAGCAATGGAGCATTGAATCACTCGACGAAAGTAGAGGAATTCAAGGGTCCCCGTAATCCAGAAGCTGATGCAGACGGGTTCATCGAAGTCAGAAGAAGAAGGAAAAGAAGCCCTAGGGCAACCTCTGAGCAAAACAACAAGTCTGTTTCCCCCTCCAGCAACTTGTATTGCAATCTGGAAAAGGAAATCAATGAGTTTGACTACCCAGGTGGGAACCAACTTGAGGAGGACACCGATGTCAAAGGCCTGGAGATCCCTGACAGTAAAGAAACCCTGCAGGAGGGTTACACTACAAGCAAAGAAGACGGCTTTACTACCAGCAACGAAGATAACATGGATAGTGAAAGCTCCATCATCGGATTGACTATTCCGGAAACGGAGCTGAAAACGGCGTCCTGTTCTTCCCAGCAGGAGGCATCTCGCAAAGGAAAACAACCTATGGAGGTACCGTGGAAAAGCCCCCACAAGAACTTATTGCTAACTCGGGATCCGATCCGAGCGAAAAAGAAAGACGAAGCCAAGAGAAGAAAGGACAAAGCTCCCTCCCGCAAAGAGGGATCAATACAAAAATGATTGTCATCTCGCTAAATGCTAGGGGGCTAACCGACCCCTCAAGAGCGACCATCATTGGTCAATGGCTTCGCGACATTAGCCTAAACCCAGACTTTATATGTATTCAAGAGATTAAAATTGACGGAGAAGACCTCCAGAAACGGCTCAGGCAGGTCTCCGCGGCCCATGTGTGGATCCCAACGAAGCACCAACGGGGGTCTGGAGGAACGGTTATCGGTATTAAACAACTCTGGTTTGAAAAGCTTGAGAACTCCATTGAAGATGTAAGTCACCGTTGGATTGCTGTTTCTTTTGGTGCTCCTCTTTGTGTTACTATGGTTTCTCTGTACGCCCCTAACGGGGATTTGGAGAGACTGAACACTTGGGCCTCCTTAGACTCGCTTCCCCACAACGTGCTTATATGTGGAGACTTCAACATGGTGGAGGACCCTACGGACAGATGGATGGGCAAGGGCAGGGTCATCGACAGTTGGGAGAAAGAAACGTGGGACATGACCAAACTTCACTTGGATTTGGTTGAATTCAAAGACTCGAATGGCTTTTCTTGGTCGAATCTCCAAGCGGGCGAGGACCTGAGGAAAGCTAGACTTGACAGATGCTACATCTCTCAGAGTTTTACTCATCAGTGGGGCCACCCTACCATCACGCAACGCACTGACCTCACTATCTCTGATCACTACCCGATCGTTATCACTTTTCAACCTTCCAACAAGATCCGCAAAGCCCCGTGGTTCCATGCCAACGCAACCACCTTCTCTCTCCCCTCCGTCCATCAAGAAATTGTCGATGTGTGGAAGGTGGCGTTTGCCTCTGGCTTGGCCCCAGCCAAGTGCTGGAGAAGTGCGGTCGACAAGTCTCGTAAGATCATGATCAGAACTAAGAAGATGCTCGAGACTGTGCGGCGGGCTCGTAGGGAAGCCCTTTACCACAGACTCTGGCGGCTCGAGGAGGAAGTGAACAAAGGAAAACACCAAGCCCAGAAAGGTCTCTGAAAAATCAGAGCGGTGTTGAGATACGAGGAAGAAATACAAAGGAAAAACTTGCAAATTTTCTTCAAGGAGTGGTGGGCTGGCAAAGCCGATAAACCCACCAGAGAGATGTGCCGCATCCTTAAAAGGAAACACAACAGAGAATCGATCCCCTTACTGCTAGATCCACATGGCAATGTATGCAATTCGGAAGAAGATAATTTTGGCATCATCGAAGGGCACTTCACGAGACTCCTGGGAACCTCGAACCCCCTCTCCCACCATAGAAGGGACTGTATGGCTGCCATTTCTAGGGTTTCCCCCCGGAGGATACCACCCAACCTCCACTCCCTGCTTCATGCCCCTATCTCTGAATCAGAAATCATTGAGGTCATTGATGCCCTCCCGCTCGGTAAAAGCCCGGGACCCGACGGACTCACTAACGAGTTCTTTAAATCCTTCAAGCTGGTGGTTGCCACCCCTCTTCGGATGGTCTGGCAAGAAGCGCTAAAGTTTGGTGCTCTTCCTTCTTGTCTAAATAATGGAATTATCAAGTTGATACACAAGAAGGGGGAAAAGAACAGAATCGAGAACTGGCGGCCTATTACGATGCTCCAAACAGGATACAAGATCATCGCCATGGTCATTGCCAACAGAATCTCGTGCCACCTGAGGTCTTGGCTTAGTGAGGACCAAAAAGGTTTCATCAAAGGCAGGTCTATCCTGGAAACCATTATGGATATTTGGGAAGGTATTCAATATGCAAATGAGTCTAACCAAGATGTGGTTTTCCTCAAGATCGACTTCGACAAAGCCTACGACAGGCTAGAATGGGACTATATTCTGCAGTCGCTCCAAGATCTCGGATGTAGTCAGAAATTCACCAAGATGATCGCGACCCTTCTCGGAAACGCAACGACCCAAATTAACGTTAACGGCAAACTCTCGAAGGCGATCTATCTTAGAAGATCTATTAGACAAGGGTGCCCTCTGGCCCCCCTTCTTTTTGCCATCGCCACTGAGGGGCTGAGCAGACTTGTGGCTCATCAAGTGGAGACTGGCAATATCAAAGGCCTCCGGCTGCCCCACGACCACAGTCAAATCATCATGAGACTATTTGCCGATGATATGAACGCGTTCGTTCACAATGATAATACCAGCCTGGAGACTTTCTGGAGGTGTCTTGCTACCTTTTGTGAGGCCTCTGGATCCAAAATCAACCACTCTAAGACCGCCTTTAAGGCTATTGTGGGACATCATCCTGGCCTTCTCATTGATCATGGCTGTCAAATCATTCCGCAAGGTCAAATCTTTCGACTTCTTGGAATCCCCTTGGGGTTTGGCATCTCTATGGAGCAGAGATGGAACTGGGTGTTGGCCAAACTCGAAAACAAGCTTAACTATTGGAAAGGTATGCAAATCAATCTCGCTGGGCGTGCGATGGTTATCAACACGTTCCTCCTCTCTTCTACCATTTATTTCCTTTCTTGTTGGAGACCGAATGAGCAAAGCCTGTCCAAACTGAATAGTATTTGTAGAAACTTTCTTTGGACGGGCGATCATAACAGAAGGGGGGTGCCTAAAATCAAATGGGCCATCTGCACTAGCCCTAGAGATAGCGGGGGGCTTGGTATCCTGGACATTGGGTGTATGGCTAACAAACTGGCAGCCAAATGGATGATTAAGGCTTGGTGCAATAGGGAGGCCTCGTGGGCCAAGCTGATCTTCAGAAACAAGAATGAGGTGGCTCTCATGGGGTTCCCAAACTGGAAGAATCTTGACATCATGACCCTGCTATTCTCCCCGATCCCCGTCTTCCCGAAAGGCTCCAATCTCGTGTGCTCCCTTTGGAAAGGCTGGAATAAAGTCAAAAGCTTCACAAGAATTAGTGAGGACTGGAAGTGGGCGGCCGGAATCAGACAAAACGACTCTATCTGGTTTCCGATACATGGCATCCGGAGTGTGGAGTCGTGGAACATTCAAAATGCCAAGAGGTTATGGAACAAAGGATTCAAAAAATGGAAACACCTCTGGAAACATGACACCAACAGCTGGATCAACTTCGAGGATATTGACCCTTGCTTAAACATCTCCTACGAAGAATGGAACACTTTGCAAAGCCGATGCCTCGCATGGGATCGTCACAAGACTCGCCTTCTCATGGGACACGACACACCGAACCCGCTTGGTCTCAAATGGCACAATGGAAATAGCCTACTCAAAATCCCGAACATCAAAGAAACGGCTGACCACCAGATCAGCCTCAACAAGAAGTGGTGCCTGTCTTGGACGCGGCTTCGGTGGGACATGAAATTCATGGGTATCTGGCACCCCCTTATAGAGATTAAGAAGTCTGTCCTCTTATGGCAAATTCTTCATCGAGGAATTTGGACCAACCATAAGGCTAGCAAACTTTGTGGGATTCCTCCTTGGTGCAAACGCTGCCACCGGGCTATCGAAGATGTCCCACACATCTTCCTTACTTGCCCCAACTCCTACAGAATCTGGCAGACGGTTGGAATGAAAATCAGACTTCAAAAACAACTTAGTTGGAAACAAGTCCTTTTGGGAGAAGCAATCGGCTGCTCTGCGACACTCTGGAACGCCATCAGAGGGGAAGTCTTGTGGAAAATTTGGCGGGAGAGGTGTGCTCTCAACTTCGGCGATCCCCCCAGGGAGTGGTCGATTGAGAAATCACTATCCCTCCTAGGCAAAAGGATTGTTAACAGTAAGAAATCCCCCCCCTTCAGGCACCATCAAGTCCTCCTTTTGATCAACAACAAGCTCAAACCCAAGTGGGCCCCGCATGAGGGCGATGAGAGGGTGATTAACCTTCTCTGTAATGCAACCTAGGATTCATTCAAGCTTCCCCTGCTTTGTGGGATTTGGGGGGTCCCGTGGGCACTAGCCCCCTTCTATTGTACCTTTGTTTCTTAATTTAATTCAAGTCCGGGAGAGTAGGCTATTGCCGAACTTCCTTTATATAAAAAAAAAAAGTGCTCTGAATAGAGTAAACAAACATTTTTATCACACAAAAGGAAGCTTTTTTGGGCTCATTTTGGTAGGACCTACATTAACTTGGTTCAAACTTTTGCATAGAAGGATGCATAGGGATGTTGGATGTCTTGTACTTGCACTTATTGGTGATTTTTTTAATAAAGGAGTGAATCATGACACTTCTTATTTGATACATATCTTTAGACAACATACACGAGAGTGTGAGGCTTCCTACTTGTAAATTTATTAAATATGTGAATAGATGTTGAGCAAGGCAGTTTCCTTTCCAAAAAAAAAGTAGATTTCCCTCTCCTAGGATGTACTCTTAGCATTGAGTTGTGGACATGTTTTTATGTATAGTGCTTGCAAGCATTAAATGCATGCTTAAAGGAGGGCATAGACTTGGAAGACAATCTGGCAAAAGATATAAAGCCTCCACAAGTATACCCGAAGTCAAACTCCTCTATCACTATTGCATCACACCTATTCTCTTATGAAGAATATGCCAACATAGTATCTAAGAAGTCGAGAAATGAACACCGATCTGGCAACCAAGTATCCCAAGGTGCACCACAATGTGTTCAACCACTCAAGAGATGTTATGAGTGTGGAGGAGACCATCGAATGCAAATTTCTACTTTTGGCAATGCTCAACACACGTGGATAGAACAAAACCACAATATTCTTAATACTACTCACAAACCACACCATGGTTGTTTTTCATTACAATGGACAATATGTGGAACAATTTCTTACATATCAACCAACACCATATCCATATGCGTCTCGTGTCGACCAGGAGACTACAACTTTTGGAAATATTATCCAGCACTTAGGCAAAAAAACAGCAAGTTCCTAATCCACTATAACATGTCCTATGCCAATAACCCCTCCACCACAGAATGTTGTTCTAGTGAGCTACACTAACTTAGAAGAGAAGAAAGGATAGCCATTGTACCCATATAACCCGCACCACCTCAACACGTGCAATAACCTACCTATAAGTATCGTGGAGGAGAGAAATACTAATACAAAGAGCCACAAATGGACTAATTTTCTTATAATGATACTCCACATTATGGCTAGGATTCTAACTAAAATCAAAGACTAGCACGGAAGTTGGGAGCGGTGTGCTCTCAACTTGGGCGATCCCCCCAGGGAGTGGTCGATTGAGAAATCACTATTCCTCCTCGGCAAAAGGATTGTCAACAGTAAGAAATCCCCCCCCTTCAGGCACCATCAAGTCCTCCTTTTGATCAACAACAAGCTCAAACCCAAGTGGGCCCCGCATGAGGGCGACGAGAGGGTGATTAACCTTCTTTGTAATGCATCCTAGGACTCAATCAAGCTTCCCCTGCTTTGTGGGATTTGGGGGGTCCCGTGGGCACTAGTCCCCTTCTACTGTACCTTTGTTTCTTAATTTAATTCAAGTCCGGGAGAGTAGGCTATTGCCGAACTTCCTTTATATTAAAAAAAAACTAGCACGGAAGTTACTCTAATATGTGCTACACCACTATTACAAATCCTATGAGGAAAAATCAAGTGCCACCAACATGAGTGCCCTGTTATATATGTAATGGAGACCACTATGGTCCTCATTCATCTAGTTTCGAGCCTAGTACTAGAACTCAATGTCAATTTTGCCCTCACTATGGAAAGGAGCATCTCTTCAAGGATTTCCCTAAAAATCCAAACAAAGGAAAGATCACTTGGGTCAACATCATAGATATAGTAGAACCTAGCTATGAAGGCCAAGAAACATCAATATTGATGCAAATTTCGACTAGAGCTCAAGTCCAAGATAGAGAAGTCAAAATGGAGCTTGTGATTTTCAGCCCCTAGAGTTTTACCCACTTTTGGCATATGGATTCAGTGGATAGTATTACCTTTGCTCCACTGTCTGCAATGGCCTTCACTATGTGCCCATTGAGTGCGATAGGTCTACATGTATCACCCTCATCTCCTTCACTATGTTCTCCTACGTTATAGATTGGCACTTATTTTGTGCTCAAACTATTCAAAATAATTCCAAAGTCTTGTTTCGAGTAGTGTTAAGGTCCATGAACTTTGCCATGTGTTTCCATAAGTGTGGATTCAGACACAGAAGTCCTTCTAGTGTGAGGGTGGATTTCACTTGAGCTTTTCCTTAGTACCTCTAATTTGGGTGTGCTACGTTCACTTTTGATGAATGGAAATGTTATGGAAGTGTCCTTATTGATTTCGGATTTGCTTTAGATCTAAACTCCATCTTCGAGAATGCATATAAATTCAAAAAAGCAAGTGGTTCAAAAGTGTTGAATCTCTCTTAGAGGTCGTCCTTGGTGGTTTTACTATTATTTCTTTCCATGGGTTTCTTCTACTTGGTTTTGAGGTTGCTTTGGCCACTCATTTTTCACTTCAAGGATCTCAACGCTAATATGCTCATCATCACACACAAATTCAGTTACCTCTTTTGTTTTCCAATGGACCGAGTCATGGGAAATGCATGCTACTTGACTCCTATCCTATACCTCTAATTCCACACTATTTTTTCTAGGGTCTTAGTTCAACCTTTGTAATTCTTTACCCAGCATCAGGACAGTAATAGGCTTTTTAATTATAGGTTTTTGTTATCATTCTCTAAGAAGAATACATTCTTCCAGTATTCTTTGATATACCTCAATGGAAAAAAACAAGGGTGAATTCTAGCCCAATGGAAAATTTTAACCAAAAAAAAAAAGAAAAAAGAAACTATTTTTCTATACTTTTCAAACCAAGGAAATAGTCCACGATAATACTTTTGTGAAGCAAAACACATGAAGAATTTTGCCCTAAATCTCGTACATGCTCATTTTGGCTGACCTCTAGAATTGCCCATTATCGAGTTCTGCTCTCCGGTTTGTTCTCTACTTTTGCCCTATAGTGTCTATACCTACTTGTCTCTATATGTGGGCGCTATCTAGATCTTGTGTCACAAAATTTGTTGGGCTAACACTTGTTTGGCGTCCTCATGAGTTGCTGCATACTCTTCAAATTTATATAAAGGTTTTAATGTGATCATTGGGTGTTCAAACACAGGAAAAATGATGATGTGGGAAGTCATTATATTCATTTGGTAAGATAAACTATGATGACAATGCATAGATCTTTGGACGGTGCGTTGTCTGAGGAGGACATCAGCCCTTATAGATCAATTTTCTTTCTCTAGAGAGTCCTCTTTTTCTTTCGCTTTCCTTTCTTCACCGTGCTTTGTTTTCTCTCTCTCTCTCTCTCTCAAGTTTTGTACTCTTAATGTGTGGCTATGTTGTATTGTACTAGAACCAAATATTTCCATTTATATGTGGCCATATATGATGACCATGGTTGGGTCTCAAGGGTAGTGTTATATCTACTGATTCTTGTGGTATCCCATTCAATCAATTTAGTGTTATTCAAGTGTCAACAATTTACATCTAATGTGTTATATTGTGTGTATCACTTCCTCTACATCATGCATGAACATGTTGACTTTCCATCTCACATTCATACAACAAGTTATTGACTAATGGTTTTCCTTTCTATGGGCTGTATATAGGAAAAGTAGTAACAGAGTCATAAACAAAGACCATCAGTGATGCCTTGAATAATAAGAAATACTCCAAATCTTTCGGCTGCTAGGAATCCCCTTGGGGTTTGGCGTCTCTATGGAGCAGCGATGGAACTGGGTGCTGGCCAAACTTGAAAACAAGCTCAATTACTGGAGAGGCATGCAAATCAATCTCGCTGGACGGGCGATGGTTATCAACACGTTCCTCCTCTCGTCTACCATCTATTTCCTTTCTTGCTGGAGACCGAATGAGCAGGGCCTGTCCAAACTGAATAGCATCTGCAGAAACTTTCTTTGGACGGGTGATCATAACAGAAGGGGGGTGCCTAAAATCAAATGGGCCATCTGCACCAGCCCTAGAGATAGCGGGGGGCTTGGCATCCTGGACACTGGGTGTATGGCTAACAAACTGGCAGCCAAATGGATGATTAAAGCTTGGTGCAATAGGGAGGCCTCGTGGGCCAAGCTGATCTTCAGAAACAAAAATGAGTTGGCTCTCACAGGGTCCCCGAACTGGAAAAACCTTGACATCATGACACTGCTATTCTCCCCGATACCTGTCTTCCCGAAAGGCTCCAACCTCGTCTGCTCTCTTTGGAAGGGCTGGAATAAAGTCAAAAGCTTCACAAGAATTAGTGAGGACTGGAAGTGGGCGGCCGGAATCAGACAAAACGATTCTATCTGGTTTCCGATTCATGGCATCAGGAGTGTGGAGTCGTGGAACATTCAAAATGCCAAGAAGTTATGGAACAAAGGATTCAAAAAATGGAAACACCTCTGGAAACATGACACCAACAGTTGGATCAGCTACGAGGATATCGACCCTCGCATAAACATCTCCTACGAAGAATGGAACACCTTGCAAAGCAGATGCCTCGCTTGGGATCGTCACAAAACTCGCCTTCTCATGGGACACGATGCTCCGCACGCGCGTGGTCTCAAATGGCACAACGGAAATAGCCTACTCAAAATCCCGAACATCAAAGAAACGACTGACCTCCAGATCAGCCTCAACAAGAAGTGGTGCCTGTCTTGGACGCGGCTTCGGTGGGACATGAAATTCATGGGTATCTGGCACCCACTTATAGAGATTAAGAAGTCTGTTCTCTTATGGCAAATTCTTCATCGAGGAATTTGGACTAACCATAAGGCAAACAAAATTTGTGGGATCCCTCCGTGGTGCAAGCGCTGCCACCGCGCGATCGAAGATGTCCCACACATCTTCCTTACTTGCCCCAACTCCTACAGAATCTGGCAGACGGTTGGACTGAAAATCAGAGTTCAGAAACAGCTTAGTTGGAAACAAGTCCTTTTGGGAGAAGCAATTGGATGCTCTGCGGCTCTCTGGAACGCAATCAGAGGGGAAGTCCTGTGGAAAATTTGGCGGGAGCGGTGTGCTCTCAACTTCGGCGACCCTCCCAGGGAGTGGTCAATTGAAAAATCTCTTTTCCTCCTTGGCAAAAGGATTGTCAACAGTAAGAAATCCCCCCCCTTTAGGCACCATCAAGTCCTCCTTTTGATCAACAACAAGCTCAAACCCAAGTGGGTCCCGCATGAGGGCGACGAGAGGGTGATCAACCTTCTTTGTAATGCAACCTAGGAATCAACCAAGCTTCCCCTGCTTTGTGGGATTTGGGGGGTCCCGTGGGCACTAGTCCCCTTCTTTTGTACCTTTGTTTCTTAATTTAATTCAAGTCCGGGAGAGTAGGCTATTGCCGAACTTCCTTTATATTAATAATAAGAAATACTTACGATGATTGAATTTTCAAAAATTTTCTATGAATGTATATTGACGTTTTCTTTGTTTCTGTTTATTTATTTTTTAATTAAGCTTGTATGCGTCCAAAAAATTATCCTTTGTTCATGTGTTGTTTTGAAATCTCCATAAGAAGGACGTAGATCTTGAGCATGGTGATTGGCGATTGTTTTGTTGGGATGTCGTGTGAAGGATCTAGCTTTGAAATTTGAAAATATGCTACATAGTGCTATACCCATCCATTTTAAAGTACTTAGTAGAATATGTTGCATTCATCAATTTTTGGGGTATCTTCTGCTATCTAGCTTTGTATTAACAAGAGCCTATTAACAAAACAAAGTAGTACAATATGATCCCTACCTTGATTTGTAGTGCTTTTGCATTCCAATATGTATGTGCTATATAACCTTGCAAGGAGATTCCTAATATGCGTTAATTTACACTCCCAAAATTTATTCTAACATGTGAAGTAAGTGCATTAGTTGTGATATGTGAGTGTAAAGGAAGTAGGTGCATGTGTGTGTGTGTGTGAGAGAGAGAGAGAGAGTACGATTTGGGGTAGCTGTGAGTACAAGGTTGTGACTGAAGCTATGAAATTTTGTCTCTCATATAGTGGTTGTGAGTGGAAAATCATAAACAATGAGTGAAAGTGTGAGGGAAATTAGAATGTGTAAAAGGGAGACTAAAAGATAAGGAGAATGTGAGAGCTTATTCTCTACGAGGGCCACAATGCGAGCTAAGTGCATGAGTTGTAAATATGAGTTTTAAGTTGTGAGTTTGTTTGACTTAGTGTGAGAGATAGCAAGGGAGTGCCATTGAGTGTATCTATAAATGATTGAGAGTGAGAATTGTGTATGTGAGTGAGAGAAATCGAGAGAGATAGAGTTTAATAGTGTGGGTGGTAATGAGTGACATTGAGTGCGAGTGTGTGGTAGTGGGATTGTGAGTTGTGAGAGTGTGAGATGTGAGTGAATTAGCTGAAGCTAGGAGTTTTGAGAAAAGTTTGAGGATGGTTGAATGACATCTAAATTACTAAAAACTTTCTGTGTTACTTTATTTACTATTTTTGCTATTACAAAGCTTCGCCTAAAGTTCTATAGCTCAAATGGAAGTTTCCATAAAACAATCACCAAAAGTTATATAATTATAAGATGGTCTACTTATAGAATTTGGCCCATAATTATATACTTTCAAGTTAGGGTTGTGATCTTTTTTTTTAAATAAAGTTCAGCCTTAGCCTACTCTCCTAGACTTGTATTAAATAAAAAGAAAAGAAAAGTACAAGTGAAGGGGACTAGTGCCCATGGGACCCCCAAAGTCCCACAAAGTAGGGGTAGATCTTAGAGAGTCTAGGTGATAGTACAAAGAAGGTCAATCACCCTCTCATCACCCTCATGTGGGGCCCACTTGGGTTTAAGCTTGTTGTTGATCAGAAGGAGCACTTTATGATGCCTGAAGGGGGGGGGGGGGGGGGGATTTCTTACAGTTGGTGATTCTTTTGTTGAGAAGGAACAACGATTTGTCGATCGACCAGTCTTTTGGGGGGTCACCAAAGTTAAAAGCACATCTCTCCTGCTAGATCTTCCAAAAGACCTCTCCTTTGATGGCATTCTAAAGAGTCGCAGTACAGTCGATTGCTTCTCCCAGTAGAGCTTGTTTCCAGCTAATAGGCTTCTAGAGTCTAATTTTCTTTCCCTCAATATGCCAAAGCTTGTTGGAGTTGGGACAGGTAAAGAAGATATTGACCAACATCTTCAATGGAATGGCAACAACGCTTGCACCAGGGAGATGCCCCACAAATTTTGCTAGCCTTTAGGTTGGTCCAGATTCTGCGATGGATAATTTGCCATAAGAGGACAATTTTTTTGTTTTCTATGAGAGGGTGCTAGATAGCCATGAACTTCATGTCCGAATGCAGCCGCGTCCATGATATGCACCACTTCTTGTTGAGGTTGACCTCATAATCAATGTTTCCTTTGATATTGGGGATTTTTGTTAGGCAATTGTCATTATGCCATCTGAGGCCCAATGGGTGAGGTGATTCATGTCCCATGAGCAAACGGACTTTGGAGGGGTCCCATGCAAGATGTCTGCTCAGCAAAATGTTCCATTCTTCATAGGTAATGTTGATGCTAGGGTCAATATCCTCAAAGTTTATCCATTGGTTGGTGTCTTGTTTCCAGAGATGTTTCCATTTTCTGAAGCCCTTGTTCCAGATCCTCTTGGCACTTTGGATGTTCCAGGACTCCAGGTTCCTGATACCATTTATCGAAAACTAGATAGAGTCATTCTGTCTGATACTGGACGCCCACTTCCAATCTTTACTGATTCTTATGAAGCTTTTGACTTTATTCGAACTCTTCCATAGGGAGCACACCAGATACGAGCCTTTCGGGGAAACTGGGATTGGAGAAAACAAAAGGGAAAGAAAGTCATGATTCTTCCAATTTGGGAATCCCACAAAAGTCAAGGCATTCTTAATTCGGAAGATAAATTTGGCCCACAAAGTCTCCCCATTGCACCACGCCTTAACAGGATGTAGTTCCACTGCTGCTCCATCGAGATGCCAAAGCCCAAGGGAATCCCAAGAAGACAAAAAATTTGCCCCGGCGGAATGATTTGACAACCATGATCAAAGAGGCAGTCAGGTTGGGTCCCTACAATGGCTCTGAAAGCAGTCTTTGAGTGGTTGATTTTGGATCCAGAGGCTTTGCAGAAAGTCTTCAAACACCTCTAGAACATCTCCAGGCTCGTTCTATCGTTGTGGACAAACGCATTCATATCCTCAGCGAAAATTCTCATGGTGATTTGACCCTGGTTATGGGGGAGCAAGAGGCCTTTGATATTAGCAACTTCTACCTGTTGTTCCACCAGTCGGCTAAGCCCCTCCGTAGCAATGGCAAAGAGAAGGGGAGCCAACGGGCACCCTTGTCTAATTGATCATTTTAATTTGATTGCCTTCAAAAGATGGCCACTAACATTGATTTGAGTCGATGCGTTTCCCAAAAGGGTCGAGATCATCTTGGTGAACTTCTTGGTACAACCAAGATCTTTTAAAAGAGATTGTAAGATATAGTCCCATTCTAGCTTGTCATAAGCTTTGTCAAAGTCGATTTTGAGGAGAACCACATCTTGTCTTGACTCTTCTGCGAAGTCAAGACCTTCCCAAATATCAATTATGGCTTCCAAAATTGACTTGCCTTTGATGAAAAGTTTTTGCTCCTCACTGAGCCAAAGTCTCAGATGGCCGGAGATTCTATTGGCTATGACTTTAGCAATGATCTTATATCCCCTTAAAGTTGTGATCTTTTTTTTAATTTTTTTTTTCCTGGATACCTCAATCAATTTCCTGTGCATGTTTAGCCTCTCCTTTTGGAGTTGGACATCCGGGTAATTATGGTGAAAAGCATTAATCTATAGCCCACTTCTTATCCTGGCCTGATATGCTTTGAAAAGCATTTGTACATTTTTGGGAGAAGGTTGATTAAACTAATCTGGGTTTATATCCCATGAATTCTTGAATACATTCATAGAGTATATATTTATTATTAGAATCTTCAATGTGTAATTCGTTCTCTAAATCTCCTTTTTCTTTCTCCACTTTTCAATAATCTTTTTCTTTCCTTGACTTCAAGTCGAATTCTTCTCGTTACTTTTTTCACATGATATATCATTATCTATGGATTGAGGTGGAGTGGGCTCTTCATCATTCAAATTCTTAGTGGCTTCCAATTTTTTTCATGAGCCCTTGTAATAGATTCAAGAGGAACATGCCGTTCCGAGTTTCCTACAATTTCTACAATTTTGAGTGGTGTATGTATGAAAGTTTGAGTATTCTTAGTGTACTCCTTGACGAGGTTCTATCTTTTGCAATCCCCTATTGAAATTCAATCTTACAAGTGAATACTTAGATGGCTTAGGGAAAGCTAGTGAAAAATGGCCACCTCCACCACATTCGTAGCGTGGACGTTGATTAGAAGGTGCATTTTTCATGCTTCATTCTTGGTATAATAGAATCCATACTATCCCTCTCTCACCGATTCAAGTTTTTACTAGTGTATTCAAGGTAATAGGATTCCTCTTAGTACCACCTCAATACAATAATTATCTTTAAAGCTAACGCTAGTTTCTAGCATTAAGGGTTCCACAATTACAATTGACCTTTTATGAGTCTCTTCTATGTACTTGAATAGAACAAGTTTTTGTTGAGATGAAGGCTCTTAATCTAAAATAGGCCTTGAAGGCTCTTGATTATCTTGATTGTACAAGGCCTAAGTTTGTAGTCGGGTTCCTCAAGAGGTTCTCTTTGTTGATCCCTATGCACATCTTAGGGTGGTTACCTAGGCCTTGGTTCGTATTACAATCTTGGTAGTGACCTATTGTTATAACATTCTTCCATGGAGTGATTCTCCACCTTTTTCTTAATTGCACAAAAATACATGGGGTCCTTCACTCTATCACAAATTTACATGGAGTGGTTTTTGTTTGCAATTTAAAAAGCTCCTAAGTTCTAAAGTCTCTAAGGATGGGTACATTCCTCTATTCTCTTGCTTGTTCCATGTACAATATTTTTCACTACAAGATTGACTATTTCTTCTATCAAGGATCTAGAAGCACTAGGGGAAGTAACACCTTCACTTCTCATATATAATGTTAATATATTTTGCCAAGTTACCTTCTAGATCCACACTTTCCTAGATGCATTAACTTAAAGTAAAATGTCTATGGATGTAGATGAGGGATCCTCGTTACCTATTTGTAAGTCCATCAAACCCAATGAGAATAATTTATTCTCAAATGGTTTCTCAATGATAGGACATTGGTTAACATACTTCTCATATCTCCTAGAAAAAAATATCATTAACACATAGGCTACTTGTTTAAGTGTATAGATTTGGGATGATGAGTGTTGCTTTTGCTTCACTCAAAAGGACATACCATAAGAGAGGAACTTCAATAAGCATGTAGATACCTATAACACAAATATCATCCCTTATTTAGGGATATCATTCCTTGGAACTAGACATAAAAGACCCATAAAAGGGCCAATCCTCTAGATGTACTAATGGGAAATTACAAAGGGACGTCCAAATGCTAGAAAGTAAGGATACTGTAATGGAAATGACATAGTAGAGGTCTATGATGTCCTTATGGTATGATTAATCTTGATAAATCAATGTTAGGGACATCATCCAATATTCCTTGACCAAATAAATCAATAAACTAGGGTTGGAGGAAGCCCTAAAGTGGGGGGCACCTACTAAGTCATAAGGTAAGAGAGCAATGAAGTGGTGAGATGGTGATACAACATGGTGGGTTCCCATTGGAGATACATTCATGATGATGCTCTCATAGTAAATATTGGAGCTCTGGGTGACACACATGAAACTCCGCACAAACCTAGAGTATACACAAACACTACACTATACATGGAGATCCCAAAAACAAATTTTTTAGTTTCTATTAAAGAATATATACAAAAGCTTCTAGTTACCATTTGACCTTTCACATGGACATTAACGATAAAAATCTTTTATTAAATTCCAATATTGACAAAATGTACTATGGGGAAAATAAAGAATGATAAAGGATACTTGATGTAAGTATAGAAACTATGCATCCCACCTGATGGGCATTTTACACAATGTACAAGTAGTTGTGTAGGGTCATGAATCAAGTGACCCCCATCAAGCGACAACAATGTCAAAAGCTATGCTCATTAGCTAAGCAGTCTCTAATGAAGTGATACCTCACCTCCATGTGCTTGGCCTTTGCATGATACACCAGATTCTTAGCCAAAGAAACCCCACTCTGAATATCATTGAGGAAATGAGGTACATGCTAAGGTAGACCCATACCACAAGCAACATGGGAAATTCATAATGCTTCCTTACATGCATGGCTGGTTTCAACATACTTTCCTTTTGTAGCAAAAATAGTTGCACATTCTTGAAGATGAGATGTCCAAAAGACAACAACTCCAACAAAGCGAAAAATGTAATCTCATGAAGAATTTTGATTGTCTACACAATCAGCATAATCAAAATCTGTGTAACCAATAATGGATGCATTTCCTACCCAAGCATAGACATTTTTCTTTTGCACCATACAAATATCTCAAAATCATCTTGACCACTTCTGGATGCTTCTTGCCAAGATTAGAAATATATTTGCTCACACTCCCATGAAAAATGCAATGTCTGTTCTCGTATCTACCATCACATACATGTGACTACCAATAGTAGATTGATTAGGAATTTTGTTCATGATCTCATTTGGGGCAATCATCATTGCACAACTTCACATATATAGGTAAAGGTGTATTGAACGCCTTTCCACCCTTCATATTGAAGCTATGAAGTTTTTTGGATATGTACTCACTTTGATACAAGTATATGCATCTTTTATCACAAGTAATGTGCATGCCAAAATATGTTTTGCATCCCTTTAAGTCCTTCATCTCAAATGTCTCACTCAACTTATTATGCAATGAAAAGTCATCAAAGAACTTTCTAGCAATCAACATATCGTCAACATAAAGTATCAAGCACACTAGGCTTCCATTTGAGCATCTCTTAGTGTAGAGACGATGATCCTTATTGCTTAGACAATAGCCTAGAGACCTCTTAAAGGCATCAAAATTTTGGTACCATTGTCTAGGAGACTGTTTGAGTCCATATAAACTCTTCTTTAGATTACAAACTAGAATCTCTTTGTAAGGAACTATATAACCCTTTAGTTGTTCCATATAGATCTCATATGTATGATCTCCATGCAAAAAAGCAATTTTCAAATCCATTTGGACTATATCTAAGTCCTCCATTGCAATGAATCCAAGCAACATGCACAATTTAGTCATCTTGACTACTAAAGAGAAAATCTCCTTGAAATTTTCACCACGTTGTTGTTTACATACCTTTGCAACTAGTTGTGCTTCATACTTTGGAGAAGCACTATATGATGTGAATTTAATCTTATATACCCATTTACATAGTAAAGTTTTCTTTCCCTTTGGAAAAGGTAACAAGTACCATTCTTGTGAATAGAATCTGATTCAATCTTCATGGCACACTCCCACTTGACATGATCCTTTTTTTGCATAGCCTCTTGTAGCAAGAAGGCTCACCAACATCTATCAACATAAAAAATTCCAATCTTGGAACAGACACACACACACACACACATATATATATACATACATACATATATATATATATATATATATATATATATATATATATATATATATATATATATATATATATATATATATATATATATATATATATATATATATATATATATATATATATATATATATATATTAGGTGAATGTGTCACACATGCAAAAGATCTCAATGGTTGTTGAACAAGAACATTGGAAGAATGTTTTGATTGGACATTTTGTTAAACATCCCTACATGTAGCATTATTATGCATGCTATTTGGAGGACTAGTATCCTCAAACAACACTCCTCTCACTTCATCCTCCTTAATGGGTTATTTATACACCTTAGACTCATTGAAAATGAAATCACTACTTTTGATCACTAACTGTATTTCAAGATCTCATAAGACTTTAGAAAACAAAGAAAATGAAAGTGCAATCTAATTGAATTAGAGAAGAATCACAATGAGAAGACTTGAATGCAAAGCTACGCGGAAATCTTGGATACAACAAAGGGATGAAAGACCTGGAGCAAAAATATTTAATGAGGTCTATTGAGTTGCAACATATAACTAGTGTGGACCACATGTATGTTCGTGCCCATCCATAAAAGTTCTAGGTCGCTTCCACATTGCAAATGTGTTCAACTCACTAATTGAAAACAGAAGAGCATCATGCAATACTGTTAGAGATTCAATATTTGCTACTTGGTTATGCCCTCTTCAAGCAAACAAGCTTCACTTGTAGGTGTCCATAGAATACATATCAAATGTGTAGGGAAAATTGATATTTGCAAATACATTGATGAATACCCCATACATACTACTTTTTTGGTTTTTCATGACCATGAGTTACTAAAGAATCTCGTTTTGGTACACCAATGGTTGTTGCATCAAGCAACTTCATTGGACATGGCTAATGCACACCAACTATTCATGTGACCAACAAAAGAGTCCCATGAACTCTATAGAAACTTAAAATTCTATCATGGATGCACAAGGTAGATTCCACTCCAAGATGATCACGTCACCGAAAATGGAAATTAGAGCTTCCTCAAGAGTATACAACATTGGATATTGATATCTATGAAGATCTAGTGATAGCTTTGTTAGTTGGTAACGATTTTTGTTGCAACTTAGAATATCTAGGGTTAGATGTTGACTTTGATCATGAGTACTACTCCAAGTACAAACTTGTAGAAGCATAATTCATCAGTCACTTGAGTGGTCACCTTAGGGAGAAGAATTCCTTCTATAAACATATTTCCCTATTTAGAAGGACAAGAAGGGTGTCAACAGGGAGTTTAAGTATCAAGCATGTCCCCTAATAGAGGACTCAACAAAGATCTGGGATCAATCATCCACCTAGCTTTTAGATTTGGCTTCAAAAAGGGACAATCTATCCTATAAAAACTCAAGAATCTATGAAGACAAGTACATATCATGGAAGGTACAAGTACGACACATTACATAGATCACACAAGCAAATAACAAATCCACAACTCATACCACCCAAATAGGTCCCACAAACACCTTGACATCAAGGTCTTTCAACTAAGAAGATGTGGGTTCCACCACAATGGTTTAGAGATCAAACCACCCAAACTCATATCTAGGTTCCTAAGATCCAATAGCTATATATCTTCACGAAAGGTAGAACTTGGTTTGATACACAAAGCCGACACCTCAAGGACCACCAATCACAAGAAGCAATCATGCATATGCAAAAGAAAGAAAAAATGATACGTGTATAGAAGCCTATACACATCATGCAACTATGGGCTCCAAAACCCTAGATACATTCATCACATGGCTTCAAATACATCTCGAGGCCCAAGGAGATTTAACTTGCTAAGCATTCATAGACATATCCATGATCGCGACTACACATCCCAATCTGCCAAGATATATTAATCAAATCTAAATTCCTAAGTCCCACATCTTATTAAAAGAAGATCGTACATAGCTTTGGAGGCCTAAAATATAAAGAAATATATCAAATAAGCCTAATATTTACAAATCCCATCCAGGACAAAGACCACAACAATGCAAGATGATTCCAAACTACAAGCAAAATCTGAATTGGCGATCCAAGGCCAAGCCAACTTTTGAATCATGGTTCCCTTTACCCCAGAATGTGACTCAATGAGTATGGGTATTAAGCCACAAAATCACATTAGAAAAGGATTTTATATCCTCGTTGGAGTGGAAATAGTAGAGAAATACCAACCTCTTTGTGTAGAATCTATGGGCTCATCACAAAACCTTGTCTCATCCACACATTCGAAGATCATTTGCATTTCAAGAATGCATCCAATCAGGGCCACATTACATGGTCTTGTTTCAAACACCATTTGTATATCACATGCACAAGAGTGGTATACTATAATGCGAGGTCAAAGTCAGTTGTACACGGATTTTTGTACTAATCTTTCTTTCATGTGATCGAGAATCAAGCTCTTCATATACAGACATTCAAGGGTCCTATAAGAAGCTATATATGATTTCATCCGAGATTAGCTATACAAATGTGGAATCAGGCTCTTGCTTTGCACACTTAATCAAGTTCAAGTATAAGATGATTATCGTAGCTAGAGAATGCATCCAATAAGTAGTAATCAAGAAACAACTCAAAAAACGACCTTTTGAGTTAGAGATGATTCAAGAAAAAAAAGAAGGTTTAATAGACAATTGACCTATTTTTCTGTGGGTCAAGATCGAATTTATTTGTGCGAAGAAAACGTTTTCCATGTTTGCCTAATGTATCGATAGAGCACTTCACATATCACAACTTTGATCGTCTTATTGAATCACTAAAAGGCTCCATTATTTCATCCATAGGGGTTCTTGAAGGCACACCTTGGTTATAACTAAATCAAATAGAAAAGATGTCACTTGTGCCCAACCATCACTAGGATTTGAACCCCCCTTTTGTCATCAAGGGATAAGGCGTTGTTCTATTGAGCTTATCTTGTTAACTAGATATAGCACACACACACATATGCACATATACATGTGTGTGTGTCTATATATATACACACACATATGTGTGTGTGTGTGTAGATCAACCTTCTCGTACCATCAAAAAGGTGGTGGAATAAAGCACACTTCCTCTCCACGTGGAAGTTACTCTAGTAGGCTTCATGTAAATTGGATGGTAATCTCGGAGCACGAGAAACGTCCCATATGCAAGGGACGCTAAAGCTGCATACATAGATCTCTTGGTAGGAGGCTATTTTAGGTGAGGCAATAGGATGCCCTACAGTGTGGTGGAAAGCTTTGCCACGAGGACCGTTGTGGAACATATGGAAGGATAGGTATATGGTCAATTTTTGCGCTTCTTCGAAGGACATTTCCATTGAGAAATCTCTCACTTTGAAAGGGAGAAGCACATCTTCTAGTTGTAGTAGTAGTAGTAGTAGGCTCCATGTAAACGGGGTGAGAGTTTGGCAACACGAGAAATGTCGCATGTGCTTGTTTCAATGGAAGGCATGGTTGTCTGTCTACTTTTGTGAAAAGCATACGCCTCACAGTTTGCGCTCAACTCACATCTTCTAAAGAGAGCTTTTCGGATAGCTATGAGGAGACCGTATACACTGCATGCTTCTCAAAAGACGACCCAATGAGAGGTACAAAGTTGGCCAGCTTTTGTTGACAGTCCAAGTACAAGTGTGTAAGGCTGGAATATTAGTAAAAGCTGACAGTCCACAACCGCCACACTTGTAGGAAAGAAAGAGAGGAATATTATTGGAAGTGGAAAAGGCACACCTTTGTACTTTCGCTCATGTGGAGTCCTTCATTCAACGTTTCACATGGCTTGAATGGGATCGATGTGAGCTCAAAAAGCCTATAAATCCAAAACATTCCTTGCTTTTTGAGGTGGCCTCACACACGATGATAACAATCTACACATTCAACCATGTGGAGTGCTTGATTTTGTAGCATGGTTGGCCTCACAAGCCAAGACGAAGGCTTAACTCGTGCTCCAAAAGTAGTGGGACTTCGTGTTGCAAAATAATGAGTCTTAGAAACTTCCTTTGGACGGGTGACCACAATAGGAGGGAGGTGCCTAAAATCAAATGGTCCATCTGCACCAGCCATAGAGATAGTGGGGGACTTGGTATCCTGGACATTGGGTGCATGGCTAACAAACTAGCAGCCAAATGGATGATTAAGGCTTGGGCAACGGGGAGGCCTCTTGGGCTAAGCTAATCTTCAGAAACAAGAATGAGTTGGCTCTCATGGGTTTCCCAAATTGGAAGAATCTTGACATCTTGGCCTTGCTATTTTCCCCGATCCCCGTCTTCCCAAAAGGCTGAAATCTCGTGTGCTCCCTATGGAAGAGTTGGAATAAACTCAAAAGCTACACAAGAATAAGTGAAGACTGGAAGTGGGTTGCCGGTATCAGACAAAACGACTCTATCTGGTTTTCGATCCATGGCATCCGAAGTGTGGAATCTTGGAACATTCAAAATGCCAAGAAGTTATGGAACAAAGGCTTCAAAAAATGGAAACATCTCTGAAAACAAGACACCAATCACTGGATCAACTTCGAGGATATTGACCCTTGCGTCAACATTTCATACGAAGAATGGAACACTTTGCAAAGTAGATGTCTCGCCTGGGACCGTTACAAAGTTCGCCTTCTCATGGGACACGACACGTCTAGCTCGCTTGGTCTCAAATGGCACAATGGGAATAGCCTATCAAAAATCCCGAACATCAAAGAAATGATTGACTATCAGGTTAACCTCAACAAGAAGTGGTGTCTGTCATGTACGCGGCTTCGAAGGGACATGAAGTTCATGGCTATCTAGCACCCCCTCATAGAAATCAAAAAGTCTGTCCTCTTATGGAAAATTCTTCATCATGGAATCTGGACCAACCTTAAGGCTAGCAAATTTTGTGGGATTCCTCCCTGGTACAAAAGCTGCTACCGGACTATCGAAGATGTTTCACACATCTTCTTTACCTGCTCCAACTCCAACAGACTCTGGCAGAAAGTTGGAAAGAAAATTAGACTTCAGAAACATCTCAGTTGGCAGCAAGCCCTGCTGGGAGAAGCAATTGGCTGCTCCGTGACTCTCTGGAACGCCATCAGAGGGGAGGTCCTATGGAAAATCTGGCGGGAAAGATGTGCTTTCAACTTCAGTGACTCCCCCAAAGACTGGTCAATTGAGAAATCGTTGTTCCTCCTTGGCAAAAGGATTGTTAACTGTAAGAAGTCCCCCCCCCCTTCAGGCATCATCAAGTACTCCTTTTGATCAATAACAAGTTTAAACCCAAGTGGGCCCCACATGAGGGTGATGAGAGGGTAATTTACCTTCTTTGTAATGCTATCTAAGCTCTGTAAAAGCTTCCTCTACTTGTGGGATTTGGGGGGGCCCGTGGGCACTAGTCCCCTTCTCTTGTACTTTTCTTTATTTAATTCAAGTCTAGGAGAGTAGGCTAATGCCGAACTTCCTTTATATTAAAAAAAAATAACGAATCTTTCCTTCAAATTCTCCTCAAAGCTTCACCTTTCATCAAATTCCAAGATTCCCCAAGAAGCCATAGGTTCACCAAGATAGATTGCTACTAGGGGGTTTCTCATTGGAAAAACATCATCAACATGGGACTTTAGATTTCTTCTATTGTTACGAGACTCATGAGCTTAAAAACTACGTTATGGGATTGCAAAACGGTAAAGGAAAGTGCGAAATGGAAGAAGTGAGGGGCATGTTACATAGCCATATATCACTCTTTAATGAAAGACACTAACTAACATGAAGGAAGAAGCAACCTCAGTGATACCATGGTTCCAGTTGAGGCTCTTTGTTGAAGTAGAAACTCGGCTCTTTGTTGAAGTAGAAACTCACACAAACAGTATAAACAAAATAAAGCATGAAAGAGAATGGATGTGGTTCAAGGGAGAGAATACATGAACAAGAAGGAAGTTCGAACCGAAGCACATGGATAAAGAAAAAGGTCAATGGAAGCACAAATTTCCAAAATTATGCCCCATTTTACACATAAAAACTATCTTAATGGTATACCTTATCCCTATTCTTGTAAATGTCATCCACAATGTTAATTCCATTGAGTCACTAAGCATCAAGAATGATACTCTAAGCTCTTAAAGCTTCATTGTATTTTTTAACTACAAGAGACACCAAATTTGGCATCATTGCTAAGGAGCATTATTCGAGGACGAGCATGTGATGGTAAGAGTGTAGACAAGAGACATTGGACCATATGTAAGAAGATTTTTTTTTCTAATTTTTTCCATTTCCTTGATCATTTTCACCTTTGGTTTCACTTCCATCATCGTCACTCATCCCCTTCACCTTCCCACTTCATTTGCTTCTTCGGGGAATTTTTGCCTTCAAGACCATATACCCACCCCTCCTCATTCACCTCTTATTTGCTTGTGTGTTTGAGAGAGAGAGAGAGAGAGAAAGAGATAGATAGATAGATAGATAGATAGAGAGAAAGTGTAAGCTTTTTTTTGTGTTTTTTTTACTATGCAAATTCAGGTTCATCATCAACTCTTGGGGCCTACACAGGTACAATAGACCCTTGGAGTAGATTCGAGATGACACATTTAGTCTATCATAAAATATAAAAAAGTGTGCATTTTTGGAAGTGCATCAACACAGGATGATAGCTCTCCCTAGAAACTTTTCAACGCACTAGATGCATCCACAAAACCCAAAGTTTTTCACTCTATCATAATAGGTCATCCTAGGATAGACCAACTCTATCACGACAGACCACCCTATGTCATGACATAACCTAGTCTAATGTGATATATTGATCTTGATGACAAATCGAGACCATGATAGATACCCTTTGTCACAACATACCCAATCTATCATGACAATGACCCTCTATCATGATAGACTTAACTAATAGAGCCCTCATCGCTCATGATAGACATTGTCTATGACAACAAACCCTTGTATCACAATAGATCCGTCTCTCATGATAGATCAATTTACCATTCCAAACCATCCCAATAGACCCATCTATGACGATAGACCATTCTAGCTGACCAAAAACAGGATACGCCACCATGTAGTGCAATAGACCACTCTATTGTGATAGACCGCACTTATGATAGGCTCAATTTATCATGATAGACGCACTCTTTCATCACAAGCCAAAGTTGATAGACCACCTCTATCACAATAGACCCTAGCTATCATGACACAACACCCAATAACAATAGATAAGTCTATCACAAGAAACTGAAGTTAGGAAAAAAATTGAAGTTCATTTTTGGGCCAAAGTTGATGCTTTTTTGGTGATTTTTTAGGGTCTAGCACATATTCAAGGCATGCAAGTGAGATTAGGGATCACACAGTGGTGCTTATGTACTAAACCTCAATTTGGGACATCATCTTGAGCTTGGGAGAGCGTGTCAGAGCACGTAATTATAGATTGGAAAATACTAAACACCCTTTGTCAATTCTAGCCTAGGCTAAGGATGTTGTCTTATGGTTAGGTTCCATGCTTGAGATAGGAATGAAAAGTGTAAGGCATGCTAAGGAACATTAAATCCAAGATCTATAAGTAAATCTCAACTAGAAACCTAAAGGAAAGAACTAAAACAGATGACAAACAATAAATTCAAATCAAGCAAGTTATTCCTAACAATGCTAAATAGAGAAAAGAGCCAATTAATATCAAGTAAAGAAAGAACAAGTCATTGAGAAATGAGGAACCCATTTTCATGGAAATTATAGTTGAAGGCAAAGGGATAGAGGGGCAAACATCTTGGCAACATGGATCAAAAAATCTTAAGGTCCTCTGAAACTAGTGCCTATTGCATGGTCAAATCGTGATCAAAGCAACTAGGGAGTCACCACTCTAATGTGATCTCCAAAACTAGTGAGCCAAAAGGCTCATATAGCTTGGAGAGACCCATAGTGAGTTCGAGGGTAGCCTGTTTAGAAGTTCACGAAGGGCCATCAATACACAATTGGAGTATATTCATACTAATCCATTAGGTGCTTGCATCTATGAGGATGTTATGAGAATATTAGTGGTCCAATTGAGAAACCCTAAACACCCTTCTGGGATAGATCACCTAGTGGTCAAATTTAAGGATGTTTCATACTTATATAAACAAGGAACTATGTACATGGTTACTAGTTTCTTTGATAGGATCAATGACTTCGGGATAGTTCATCTTGAGCTAGAGGTATGAGAACATGAGCAAAAGGATTCTACCAAGGGATCTAACACTTCTAGAGGAAAATCAATGTTGACAATAATCATTTCTACATCCAAAATACCTCCAAAAAATGTGAGCATAGAGCTATATGTAAGCAAGGCTATGCAAGAAGCCTTTTGTAAATTTCCACGACCCAAACCTTGCATCAAAGATAAGTTCCTTGTGTATGATAAATTCGTAGTGTATAAGTTCAAAGATCTTGATATCTCAAGAAACATGACTTACTTGGATCATGATTCAGAACGGATGTCTCCTATTTTGTTTACAATAAGCAAACCCATTTTTGGAAGGGTGAAAGGATATTCCCCTTACATAATCCTATTGTGTCTCATAATCTTATTTTGCAAGGCCATCTAACCCATTAGTTTTTCAAAATGAAAAAGGAAGAGAAGCACCAAAAGTGAGTTTTTTTGCACAGTTTAGGAAGCGGTAGATTTGAACAAGGAACTAATAGACTAGAGAGAGAAAGGGGGAACCAAGAGGACATAGAAAATAGAGAGATAATGAAGCCTTTCCCCTACTCAGACCAAGAGAACATTCAATGACATTGAAACCCTCCCAGCTATTGATGACCATGCAAAATTTACGTAGATGGCAAGGGAGATCTTAATGATCATGTGGTTGAAAGAGCATAGCAAATAGAAGAATTATTCAATCAATATGAAGGATTTCACTTAACCTTGAAATCTATGACCCTTGCATGGTTTCAACCATAAAATCAAAGTAACAATCAATAGATCTCCCGGTTGATGGAGGCATACATCAGTTAGTTCTGAAAAAGTGGAATTACACATAAGGCATCATCTTTGATCCAGTGTTTCAATAACCCCCCCCCCCCCCCCACAAGATAGTGAGGCTACTAGGATGCATGTTCAAGCATTACATTGAGATATGTCCCATCCTATAATTACCTACTCCCCCTAAGCAAGTGTCCTTGTTTTTAGACACACTATTAAGTGGAAATCTTATGTCATACATGAGATATCAAGCTGTGAGGGATACTTCATTGAGCTTTATTAGATTTATCTACGGAGAGTGATGGCACATTTGTTTCTTGCTAGCTCACTCATTCGTGGACATTTGGTTTTTCCTTATGTACTGGTCTTTATATATTGCACTTCTTGTATTCTTGTTTTAGGTCATTCTTGTACATTCCTTTTTATGTAATATAAGAAGAAGAAGAAGATCATTCTTCCTTGCCTCAATCTTGGTGTGTGCTTATCTTTGATTGTGAGAGTGTGCGTTTGATCTCTCTTCCTTATCTCCTTCCTCGTGACATGGTATCAAAGTCAATGTGGTTGTAGAGAGCTTGTGGAGAAGGCAACAATGAAGAGTACACAGCAAGGCGTGGAGAAAACGTGATTCATAAACAATCTCTGTTTGCTACGAAAATCGGTGTGAAGGTAGTAGAACTCAAAATGTTTTCGAGAGTTATCCCTTTAGGGTCACTTGTTTTTGTCAGATCGAAGTCCCAAAGCCATCTCGACCTCCATTTTGAGCCTGCAAGGTGGGGCCTATAGAAAAACAAGGTCAGTTTCAAAAACTATAACTTGCATCATGTTCGGCAACACTCATATATTCTAGATCTAGAATTTCAAGCGATTTTGTCTACTGTTGATACACAAACTGTGTTTTTTTGAGATCAAACTGTCACGTCATAGTGAGACATTGTTCAAGCAGAAGTGCTGCTTGTAGTGTTTTGTAGTGTTGTGAATTGTTGCAAAAATGGCAAATGCAGATGGAATGAGTCAGCTTATGAGCGATAAGCTGGACAAGAACAACTTCCATGCTTGGAGATTCAGAAGAATGTAGAAGAATGATGGGTTATATGTAGAAGAATACAAACAGGATGGAAGATTGATTGCCAAAGGAAACAAAGTGGGTAGGATGTTCACCTTAAATGTGAAAATTCCTGAAAAGAATGCAGCCATATTTGCAAAAGGTGCAAGAGTTATTGCTGATATAGAGGTCTAGCACAAGCGAATTGGACATGCAAATCTGCAAAGGCTGAAATTGATGCAGTCAAAGGAGATTGTCCATGGACCACCAAATTTCAAGGTTGCAAAGATGCAAAAGGTATGTGTAGCATGTCAATTTGGTAAATAGTCAAGATCATCGTTTCCGCATGAGAATCATGTTAGTGAGAATGTGCTAGAAATAGTACATACTGATATTTGGGGTCCTGCAAAGACTACATCTATGAGCAGTTGCAAGTTTTATGTTACTTTCATTGATGACCATACACAGAAAGTGTGGGTCTATTTCATGAAAGAGAAGAGTGAGGTATTCACTCACTTTCAGAATTTTAAAGCTATGGTGGAAAAGCAGACAGGGAAGTATATTCAAACATTAAGATCTGATGGAGGTGATGAATACATGTCAAATGGGTTCAGCAATTTTTGAAAAAGTCATGGAATTCGACATCAATTTTCATGCAGGTACACACCACAATAGAATGGCATTGCTGAACGTAAAAATAGACATATTGCAGAAATAGCAAGAGCCTTGATGGCTGAGGAGAATATGCCTCATTGCTATTGGGCAAAGGCTGTTCATATTGATGTATAACAAAACTCCGACTGGTGATGTACAAGTTACACCTGAAGAGAAGTTTATAGTCAAAAAGCCAAACTTATAGCATCTGAAAGTTTTTGGTTGTATTACATATGTACATGTTACAGATGAGTTGAGGACAAAGGTTGATCTAAAAGCAGAAAAATGTGTCTTTATTGGATACTCCCTTGAGCAAAAGGGATATAAATGTTATAACCCACTCACAGGACAAGTGAAGGTGAGCAGAGATGTGGTATTTGATGAAATGTCAAGCTTCTATGCAGATGCTAAAGAAGGACTAAATCTTGAACCAAATGACAAAGAAAATGCTGAAAAATCAAGTGCAAAATCTCAAGTTCTGAGTGGACCGGATGCATCACCAAGCAATAGTTCCAACTCAAACCCATGGAGTGGAAGATTGCATGGAAATTTCAGTCCACCAAATTCATCAAATACATCCAAGAAAGGTAAAGAAAAGCTTTCTGCTGGTCATAAAACGTGTGCAAGTTTTGAAGACGTTGATGGAGATTCAAGTGGTTCAGAAAAGAGTCTTGATGAGGAACTTGGATTGCCCTCTGTGAAGACTCTAGGAGTAAGAAAGGCACATGCAGATGATATGAGGAGAAGTGACCAAGGACCAGGATGATCTGGGAGGATGCAGAATTCTGTACAACGATTAACTTATGATAGTTACATGGCTCGTCATTATGCCTACATGACAAAGGTAATACAAGATGCTGAACCTTCTTGTTTTGAAGATGCAATTGGAAATGCTGATTGGCAAAAAGCTATGGATGAGGAGATGGCTACACTTTATGGAAACAAAACATGGAAGCTGGTTCCATTGTCGCAAGGAAAGAAACCCACAGGTTGCAAGTGGGTTTACAAGGTAAAGCCCAATGCTGATGGTAGCATAAGCAAGTACAAAGCACGATTGGTAGCAAAAGGATATGCGTAGATATATGGAATTGATTTTGAGGAAACATTCAGCCATGTAGCTAAAATTTCTAGTGTCAGAACACTTGCTGCATTAGCTACAGCAAAAGGATGGACTTTGCATCAGATGGATGTGAAGAATGCTTTCTTACATGGTGAGTTACAAGAAGAAGTATACATGGACAAGCCACAAGGATATGAAGATTCAAAGCATCTAGAATATGTTTGCAGGTTGCAAAAGGCTTTGTATGGGCTAAAGCAAGCTCCTCGTGCATGGCATGCAAGGATTGCTGATTACTTAACAACCATTGGGTTATGTATGTGTGATGTAGATCATTCACTATATGCAAGGAAGGGTGATGATGGCATCAAGATTGTGGCTATTTATGTTGATGACTTGATTGTAGGTGGTGATAATGAAGAAAGCATTAAAGAGGTAAAGCAACTTATGCAAGAATTTGACATGAAAGATCTTGGTGTGCTACGCTATTTCTTTGGCATTGAGTTTATACATACAAAAACATGTATATGGATGTCATAAAGGCAATATGCCTTGAATATGCTGCAAAAGTATGGTATGGCTGATTGTAAGCCAATTTAAATGCCATTAGATCAGAATTTGAAGTTCGATACTACATCAGGTGAAGCATTGGAAAATGCTACTATGTACAAGAAAATTGTGGGAATTCTTATATATCTCACAATTACAAGGCCTGATTTAAGCTATACTATTGGAATTGAAAGTCAGTTTATGCAGGTTCCCAGGAAGCCACATTTGGATGCTCTGAGGTGCACTCTACGTTATGTGAGTGCTACTTGGATTATGCAATGTTTTATGAAGGTGGTGTAGATTTGCAGGTTCATGGATACACCAATGCAGATTGGGGTGGTAGTACTCTAGATAGAAGATCTACTAGTGGCTTTCTATTCTCACTTAGAGGTGCAGCTATTACATGGAGCAACAAGAAGCAACCCACTGTTGCTTTGTCGAGTATAGAGGCTGACTATAGAGGTGCTACAATGGCAGCATGTGAGGCATCATGGCTGGAGATGCCACTTGTAGATTTAGGTGTGGAAGTGCAAAATCCTATCACTATATATTGTGATAATCTTAGCAGCATACAGTTAGCACGGAACCCTGTTTTTCATGCAAGAACAAAGCATATCAAGGTACATTATCACTTCATCAGAGAGAAGGTATTAACAGGTGATATTGATCTTGTTTATGTGAGAACAGATGAGTAGGTTGCTGATATTTTCACCAAAGCACTTGTAGCTGAGAAGTTGAAGAAGTTTCGGGAGATGCTTGGATTACAAGATATGATGTTGAGATTGAGGGGGAGTGTTGAGATATGAAGCTCAACATGTGATGATCCAAGATGACACGTATCAGTTTTTCATTTTTCTGACATGTATAGTGGGCATGCCGATATATGTCAGGACAGTTCATTGAGCTTTATTAGATCTATCTACCGAGAGTGATGGCACATTTGTTTCTTGCCAACTCACTCATTCGTGGACATTAGGTTTTTCCTTATGTATTGGTCTTTATATATTGCACTTGTTGTATTCTTGTTTTAGGTCATTCTTGTACATTCCTTTTTATGTAATAGAAGAAGAAGAAGAAGAAGATCATTCTTCCTTGCCTCAATCTGAGTGTGTGCTTCTCTTTGATTGTGAGAGTGTGCATTTGACCTCTCTTCCTTATCTCCTTCCTCGTGACAATACATGTACTTGAAAGAGCCAAATACTTGAGATTTGTGTGTTAGAATGTGCATTCACATTGAGGAAAATCTAAGAGAAGAGTTAGAACTTCAAAACTCTATAGAGGCTCAAAGTATTTGGCTAGCACCATCCCAAAACCTTCTTCATCAATGGAAGTTCTTGCTGAGTTACTTGCTCAAAAACTAGGTGGAAAACTTCATAATAGGAAAACTCAGAGAGTGACAGTATAAGTAAATCATTTGTATATTTGTGGAAATGATCGCATGGCCAATGAAAGTCCTATGCAAGTCTAGAATGTGCTAGCCCCACGATCATATTACTAAAGGATACAGAGAAAGTAAAACAACCAATTGGCACAGGATTGTACATACAATAAAGAGGGAGTGAGAGAAACCTATCAAAAACCTTATACATTTCAGCACCAGGACTAGCCTCAACCATATTTTAGACCACAACATAACTACCATTAGCCTTACAAATCTAAAACCAAACCACAACGGGTTTTAGCATTAGGGAGAAAAATACCCAAAAAAGGGGCGTTTGCTAATGAGGGATTGAGAAAATTGACAAATAGGGTCTTTCCACATGTAAAAGAATATAACAGTCCTATCTCTTTTAATCATATGAAGAAATGTTTTTTTTTAAGAAAATATGCTTAAAATTGCCACTTAAAGTGTACAATGTTTTGATTTCATACAAAAAAAGATATTTTCTGCACACCACACAATGCAAATCCTTAAATTTCCAATAGCAAAATGATTTTTGAAGATACTAAATATTTTTGTGTTCAGAAAATTCAATGATGTTTTGGTCTTAGTTGATACATCAAAAAAGATTGCATTTTGCTTCCATGTGTACAAAGTTTTTTTGTCTATAAATACTCACGAAGTTATTGAATCTCAGTTTCCCACTTTGAAGGTTCTCTACTCTTTCTCTGAGTGTTTGAATGGCTTCTACTTCTTATCATCCTTCCAATTGTGTATCCTCATGCGAGGTTTACAACAGAAGAGAGGATTCTTTATGGAAACTTCTTTTTGTGAAGCTTAATGATTGGGTGACTATGCTTCCTAGTTGTAGAGGTGCTCATAAAGTCAAACATACTAAAAGAGACAACACAAAAAACCATTGGAAAGGTCGTATCTTTAGTTTCAAATTGAAGAGAGATGGTTGGTTTACAAAATCACAACATGTGTACAACACTAAGGATCCCGAGCTAGACAATCTCTGCAATTTCTATCGTATTGTAAGTGAAGTTTAACAATGCTCGTTTATCAATTTCATTTGTTTTTGTATTACAAGATATATGTTTTTGCATTGCAGATATTTTTCCTTCCAATATTTTGGAGTGGCAACCTATTGAATGTTTAACAGGAACATTCAAACTCCTTCATAAGGATTATGCAGAACTTCTATATGCAAACAAATTTGTTCAATTTTTCATAAGCATTTAGTTATTTATCTACTTTGCAGATTATGAGGTGCCATCAGGGAGGAGTGCTTGTGGAAATCTTATACATCTGCCTACTCCTTGTATCTCTTCATTAGATTGGGATGCTCTTGATCATTCAATGATTTGAAGTTTTTTATGCAAAATGAAAGATGATGTCCAAAAGGTAATGTCAACAAGCCAAATTTCTCAAAGGATAAAGATTCAATGGTTTCTTCCTCTTCACGTTTTTGTAGCATGTTTTAAAAACATGTTATTACAAAAAACAAAAACAATGTGGTTGAATAAGAGAGTTTCAATTTAAGATATTGATGATGTTTTAGGTAGGGAACGGGATAGAAAAAAGATCAAAGGCTAGGAGACATCATTTTATGTAAAGTTAGCCCAAATTCTCTTTCAATTTCATATCAAATATCTCGACAATCACTTGTTTTAGGATATGATTACAGAAGGTGGAAAAAAAGCTTGGACTCTGGATACCCTTGGATTCAGAGGAGAGTTGTCTAGAATTTGAGTTAGAATTATTCATTCATCCCGATTTTCAGCCTAGGAAAATAATTGTCACTACAAATTGGAAACTCAAGAATAAGAGGGAGCTCCTAGAGTTCCTTGATGAGGTTTCACCACAATTCAGATTCTTAATTCATGGTGCAATGGTAAACATTAGATCAGAGAAAGCACTATCTTGCATAACTTGTCTGCCATCCAAGGTGATCAAGTTCCAACCCTTAAGAATGTAACCAATCTTGCCCTTTTTCTTTTGCTGAATACATATCTTTTTTAGTAAACTCACCATATTCATATTGGCATTGTTTTGGGTTTATCTCATCACTCTGTTAAGTTTTATATAGTGTAAAGACTTTTATAGGTTAAAGTATATCTCCATTGAGCAAAACATTTTATCATTGTCTCAAACATGCAACTTCTGTGCAAAATTACATCTCTTTTTTATGTAAATCATGATATTGATAATGGCATTTTTTTGTTTCATATCATCACCTTTGTAAAATTTCTATTGTGAAAAGACTTTTGTTGTGCAAGGTTTCTATTGCTCAAGATAAGATAAGAAGCTCTGCATGTTATGTCTCCAAACAAATTCTAATGGTCAAGGTAAGGATTAGAACTTCTCCATGTTACTTCTAAGTAAGATAGAGCAATAAGGTAGGAATATTACAAAGGGAGGAAGCTTGGAGAACAGGACCGATTCAAGTGATAAGAGGCAATGAAGGTTCTCCGAAGGCGCTTATTGCTTGAATTGGTCATCTTTCCTTTCCTATGTTGATGGGCATTGTGAGACAAATTCAACCGATAAGGGCCAATGGAAGTTCTCGTATTGCTCTCCTCTTTGAATCGGTGGTGCCTTTTGTGTGGGTGAAAAACATAGTTAAGAGCATCAAGGATTACGATATGGAGAAGATTGGAGGATACGAACGGTTCAAGTGAGTAGGGCAATGGAGGATTTTGGAGTGCCCTAATCGCTTGAATTAGTTGTGTCCTCCAATCTTCTCCATTTTCCTTCACAAGCCCAATTTTTCAATTCCATAATGTTAAGAAAGCACTTCAACCTAGGTGTTTGGCTTTTTGTCTTGTAAATTGAAGCTCCAATTTTGTAACACTCAGGAAGAGCCTTCCTGTAGTGACCCTAGAGCATCCAACCCCAAGTTAGGAGAAAACCTTTAAATTTGTGTTGAGAAGATATTTGCAGGAAATCCTGATTCTCCACAACGTAGAAAATTGTGACTCTCTCCAAAAGAGTATAAAATGTTGAGATTATGTGATGTCGCAGCAAAAGCTTGTTCACTAACAAGACTGCAGAAAATTGCCACGCCTCAACTAGAACTAAGCTAAAGTGATGTTAGAACACCTCTATAATCATCAGTAGCTTAGCAACCTCAAAACTTTACTACTGTATTTAGTAAATTCTGAGAATTCACTTTACAGAAAGCTTCGCCTTTTCTTCAGACTTTAATTCTGAACTGATTTACTTCAAACTTTACACTACCATGTTTGCTTACAGTTAGATAATCTTTCTGTTACTTAATTGTGCCAAAACTGAGTTTTGAACTCACCGAAAAACCACCGGAACTTCACCGGACTGTTACCGAAATCTCACCAAAATTGTACCGAAATCAACTGTAATCTTGTTTGTAATTACTTCAAATGATTGTAGATGAAGTAAGGAAGTAATACATGAGCTTCCTTGAGTAAATGAACTCTATCTGAATTTTGAGAAGTAACTTCACTGTGAGATCTAACTTGCAGATGTACCGGAAAATGTTTACTGAAAAAAAAAACTATGACTGTTAACTAACTTTCACAGTAACATGAAATCACTTAGATTTCTTTAGACAAGAAAAATGCGCTCAGATCTTTCCACATAAGTATGTGTTTTCTATTCAAGAAGATGTATACAAAAATGGCTTGGCCTCACTTTGCTCATAGCCATGGAAAACTCTCCTATGCTGAGTAGTTCTTCCTTACCATCTCTCTCTCAGATGAATACCCGACATTTGAGGTTCTGTTATTCATCTCTACATACGCACACTTGCATCTTCTACACATACATCTATATTCTATATATATGTGTCTATCTAAGCACTCTCTCAACTCTCTTAAATACACTTTTGATCCGAGATTCAAACAACTCGTAATTCTGGAAGTTTCTACGCTGTATATTACAGGTGTGAATTTATCCCTTCACTAAGGCTTTGATTTTTCTTAATGCTTTGTTTCTGCTTCTCTTCGTCTTTATGTCGTTATGCCTAATTAGTGAGTGGATCTCCAACAGCTCCCCCTCAATCACTAATTAGCATCTTCTAATCTTTCATATATTCTTCTTTTCTTTTATTCCTGCCATTTCTTTGAATCTGCTTGTCTTTACTCCATCCAAGCTCTTTGTTAGAATATATGCAATCTGATCTTTTGTAGGAGTGAATACTATTTCAATCTCCTTCTCCATTACCTTTTCCCTCAGGAAATGATATTGAATCTCTATGTGCTTTGTTCTTGCATGAAATACTGGATTTGTTGCAAGATACAACGAACTCATATTATCTCCGTGTATGATAGGTATACCTTGATCAATACCCATGCTTTTGAACAAGGTTTGCATCCATATCACTTCTTTAGCTTCTTCCACAAGTCCTTTATACTCAGCTTCAGCTGTCGATAAAGCTACTGTATGGTGCTTCTTTGAACACCAACTTACAAGCTTATCTCCTAGGTATATCATATATCCATGTGTTGACCTTCTGTCATCTTGACTTCCTGCCCAGTCTGAGTCACTGTATGCTCTCAGCTTTATATCTGATGTAAAAGGATAATATAATCCTTCTTTTATAGTTCTTTTGATATATCTAAGAACTCTTTGTCCTGCAACCCAATATTGATCCATCGGACAATGCATAAACTGTTAGAGAACTCCTACTGCATAACTAAGATCTGGTCTTGTTAGCGTAGCATAAATCAAGCTTCCCACTAAAGATTGATACTTTCTCATATCTTTAAACTCTGCACCATCATATTTGCTGAGTTTATGATTTCCTTCAAGCTGTGTTGAAGCTTCTCTGCAATTCTCCATGTTAAACTTCTTCAGTAAATTTAGGAGATACCTTTCTTGTGAAACATATACACCATGTTTTGTATATGTTACTTCCATTCCAAGAAAGTATGATAACTTTCCTAGGTCACTGATCTTGAACTCTTTTTCAAGCAATCTTTTTACCTCCTTGATTCCTTCATCTGAGGTACCTGTGATTATAATGTCACCTACATAAATACAAATGTAGATCATACCTTCTTCTGTTCTCTTAATGAGTAGACTCGCATCTGCCTTTGAACTTTGGTATCCAAGGTCATTGAGATACTTTACAAGTCTCTAATTCCAAGCTTTGGGAGCTTGCTTTAATCCATAGAGTGCTCTTCTTAATCTGCAAACATGATTTGGGTATCTAGAACTTACAAAACCTTCAAGTTGTTCCATGTAGACTTCATCTGATATATATCCATTTAGAAATGCATTCTTTATATCCAACTGATTTAGCTTCCATCCTTTTGATGCTGCTATAGCAATCACTGTCCTTATAGTTGACATCTTCGCCACCAGACTGAATGTCTCATGATAATCTATGCCATGCGTCTGAGCATAGCCTTTGACTACCAGTCTAGCTTTGTATCTGGCTATTCTTCCATCTGCAAGTTTCTTAACTTTGTAAACCCATTTATTTCCGATCACTTTCTTACCATTTGGTTTTGGAACAAGTTCCCAAGTCTTGTTTTCTTCCAGCGCATTGAACTCCTCCTTCATTGCTTCTTCCCATTTTTCCTTACCTTTTGCTTCACTATAATTATGAGGTTATTCATCTTCCTTTACTAAGTAAGCGTAGTTTTTCTGAGTCAAATAAGAAGTATCATAGGAATACCTTATTGGTTGTTTCCTTACTCTGTTTGACCTTCTTGGTTCATACTCTTCACGTGTATCTGAATACACTTCTTCATTAAATCTCGGTCCATCTTCATTTCTCATAGCTGATCTGTTCCTGGATGTACTTGCCTGCATATAATCTTTATCTTCATTTACCTGCATATGTGATTTACCTTTTTCATTTCTTCTTATCTCTACTTCAACTGTTTCATCATTATGCTCTTTATCTGTATACCAGCTCTTTCCTTCATCAAATGTCACATCTCTGGAAACAATAAATTGTTTGGTTAAAGGACTCCATAGTCTATAACCCATCTTCTTTTCATCATATCTGATGAAGACGTATTTTTCAGCTTTTGGTTCAAGCTTATGTCTAATTTGTGATGGTACATAAGCATAAGCTACTGATCCAAATACTTTGCAATGATCAAGTGTTGGTTTCTTTCCCCACTAGGCTTCATAAGGGGTCATTCCATTTAAAGCTGCACATGGTAATCTGTTTACCAGATATGTGGCTATATTTACAGCCTCAGCCCAAAGATAGTTTGGACAATTCTTCTCCTTTAACATTGCTCTTGCAAACTCAACTAGAGTTCGGTTTCTCCTTTCTGCTACTCCACTTTGTTGCGGTGTATACCTCCTAGTTATTTCTCTTTTGATACCTGCATTCCACAGATAATCATTGAATTCTTGAGAAAAATATTCTCCTCCTCCATCAGACCTTAGTCTTTTGAGTTTCTATCATGTAAGTCTTTCAGCATATGTATGAAAATGCTTGAAAGCTCCAAACACTTCTGATTTCTCTTTCAAAACATAAAGAGTTATCCATCTTGTTGCATCATCAATAAAAAGAACGTAGTACCTTGATCCACTGATAGATCCTTCTTTTGTCAGTCCCCATACATTTGTATGTATGAGTTCTAGCAAACCATCGTGTTTGTAACCATTCTTCTGAAATGGTAACATGTGGGCTTTTCCCATCTGAGAGGCTTCACATTTGTGAATCATATGTTGATTCTTCATATTCGGTAATCCTCTTACGGATTGTTTTTCCACCATCATTTTGATTCCTTTTTCATTAAAGTGTCCTAACCTCTTATGCCAGAGGTCAAATTCTGTAAATGCTTTATCACCATGTGTGATTAAAGCTTGACCAACATTCCCTTGTACTTTACGAGTAAAAAGTCTACCTTCCTTTTTACCATGGACAATTTGTTTGTATCCTTTCTCTGGATCTTCAACAAATACTCCTTCATTTGTAAACCTGACTTGAAAACCTTTTTCTACCATCTGTCTGACACTGATCAGATTCTTCGGGATTGTTGGAACATACAAAACATTTGTTAGTAGGTCAGCTCCATTCTTACACTTTACTTTTCCAATTGACCACACATTATGTTTTGTGTTATCACATGTTTGTACTGTATGATTGGAAATACCTTCTTCCAGTTCTGATAACAATTCTATATTTCCTGACAAATGATTTGAACAACCAGATTCAATATAGAATACCTTGAGGTCTTCATTCTCTGACGTATTTATTGAATTCATCATCAATGTTGTATGATCCTCATTCTGCGTATCATTCGCATAGTTGTAGTAGGTAGTGTTGTGAGACTGATTCTGTCCCCAACTTCTTGCTCCACCTCTACCATATCCGCCTCTTTGGCTTTGTCTTCCTCTTTGATATCTTCTGCTCTGCATCTGCTATTGTTATTCTGACTTGGTCCTTGAGAATTATGCCAGCAATCATGAGCCAAATGGTTGCTTAGTCCACAGATCCAACAAGTCTTCTTGTTGTTATTCTGACTACCTCTTCCTTTTGTATTAGCTCTACTTTTACTTCTGAAATTACCTCTTCCTCTTGCATAATTTGCTTGAGTAGTCATCTCTTCTTCATCTTTTTCTTTCCTTTGTCACCTTTCTTCTTACTTTTTGCGTACATAGCAGAACTATGTCCTTTATCTCCATCTGTCTTCAAATCTTGCTCAAATGTTAGCATTAATCCAAGCAACTGATTTAAATATGGTACAAAATGATTTAATGAAATTTCAGTTGAAAGTACGAAAGGTTTCCACCTTTCATCTCCTCTCAATCCAGTAAGCAATTGTGCTATCAACCTGTGGTCTTCAATATTTTTGTCAATTGATCCAAGACTGTCTGCCAAGTCTTTCATCTTAGTGACATAATCACTAATGCTTTGACTTTGCTTTTTCTTGAACGTTGTGAACTCCGAGCATAAGCTAGCCTCCCTAGCTTTGGTAGTGGTTTGGAAATGAAATTCCAATGCACTCCATATGTCTTCCGCTTTCTCCAGACCTCTAATATGTGGTAGTAGATGATCTGTAATAGTATTGTAGATATATGCTCTTGCCGTTGCATCTTTCTTCTACCACAGCTTCAAGGCTTCTAACTCTTCTTTCTTTGGTTGACTATCATCTTCAAAAGTAGGCTTCTTTTCTTCTCCTGTCACATATTTCATTAAGTCCTTACTCATAAGTAAGGCTTCCATTTGCATTACCCATGCGGGATAGTTATCTCTGTCCAATTTGTCAATAGAAATGTGATCTGCCATGATCTTCTTGTTTCTGTTACTATCAGTGAGTTTATCGTTAAAAGGTTTTACCTTTTGTAAATCTTTACCCTTGAGAATGACCTCGAAATACTTCTCTGATGTCGTTTGTTGTTGATCTCCTCAACTTCACCTTTCTTTATGAGAATTCTTCAATTTCTTTTGTATCTTTACTTCCGTTTCTACTTCTGAGAAACCTTTTCTGCTCTTCAGAACCTTCTCAGCTCTGATACCACTTGTTGAGATTATGTGATGTCGCGGCAAAAGCTTGTTCACTAACAAGACTGCAGAAAATTGCCACGCCTCAACTAGAACTAAGCTAAAGTGATGTTAGAACACCTCTATAATCATCAGTAGCTTAGCAACTTGAAAACTTTACTATTGTATTTAGTAAATTCTGAGAATTCACTTTACAAAAAACTTCGCCTTTTCTTAGACTTTAATTCTGAACTGATTTACTTCAAACTTTACAGTACTGTGTTTGCTTACAGTTAGATAATCTTTCCGTTACTTAACTGTGCCAAAACTGAGTTTTGAACTCACCGAAAAACCACCAAAACTTCACCGAACTGTTATCGGAATCTCATCAAAATTGTACCAGAATCAACTGTAATCTTGTTTGTAAATACTTCGAATGACTGTAGATGAAGTAAGGAAGTAATACTTGAGCTTCCTTCAGTAAATGAACTCTATCTGAATTTTGAGAAAAAACTTCACCAGTTCTGGATGTCTTTACGGTCAGACTTACTACTGTGCGTACATGTCCCTTTTCACAAAATTCTTTGATCAGTTTGTAGTTCAGACTCCTAGCTTCAAGATGAGGCATCACTCGTGAGAAACTTTACACTATACTCTGAGATCTAACTTGCAGAAGTACCGAAAAATGTTTACTGAAAAAAAAACTGTGACTGTTAACTAACTTTCACAGTAACATGAAATCACTTAGATTTCTCCAGACAAGAAAAATGCGCTCAGATCTTTCCACATAAGTATGTGTTTTCTATTAGAGAAGCTGCATACAAAAATGGCTTGGCCTCACTTTGCTCATAGCCATGGAAAACTCTCCTATGCTGAGTAGTTCTTCCTTACCATCTCTCTGTCAGATGAATACCCGACATTTCAGGTTCTGTTATTCATCTCTACATACGCACACTTGCATCTTCTACACATACATCTATATTCTATATATCTGTGTCTATCTAAGCACTCTCTCAACTCTCTTATATACACTTTTGATTCGAGATTCAAACAACTCGTAATTCTGGAAGTTTCTACGCTGTATATTACAGGCGTGAATTTGTCCCTTCACTAAGGCTTTGATTTTTTTGAATGCTTTGTTTCTGCTTCTCTTCGTCTTTATGTCGTTATGCCTAATTAGTGAGTGAATCTCCAACATAAAAGACACAAATGTGAAGAACTATGGGCCCTTGTATCTTTTGCAATAATGAGAAGAGAATCTTCTTTGGTTGTGATATCTATGTCATCCCTTGCTTCCTTTGTCATCTCTATGCTTTATGGAACTCTTTTTGTGTTATTTGGTTCATTATGTAGCTGTGGATGTATGTTCTACGTGTTTATGAAGTCTTTGAGGAGTAGTCTCTACCATGTTTTTCTTCTGTCATCACTTTTGTGAAGTTGTTTGAACATGAATCTCTCTCACCTGCTTAGTGACTCTAGAGCTCCCTATTCCAGGGCCGTATTTGAAATCTACATGAAAAATGGCATGAAAAAGACACTTGAATCACTCAGTTTGGTGCTTGTATGAGGAAGTTTTGACCTTTTAAAGTGTCCAGCTTTCATGTCTGTAGAGAGTCTTGTTTTCTAGAAAGTGATGTTTTTATACATCTTGTTTGTTCTATATCCTTCACTCCTCATGGATCTTCTTACAAGTGTGCTGACTTGCATCCTCTAAGCATGGTTAATGTGTGGTTTGTGAAGCACTAGTCTCTAAGCACCAATCAGGTTAGCTTGTTCTTGAATTGGTAAATTAAAAAGGAAATCCCTTTCCCACTAATTTGTCATCAAGTCCCTATTGCTACAATGGGATAGAGACTTGTTGGAAGGTGAAGGTAAGGATGACAACATAGCTCTTTTTTGGTGCCATTCCCAGGGACGAGTTACCTAAATTCGAGGTGTCAAAACCACAAGTAAGTAGCACTTTCGTCTTTACATTTGGACAAGCTAGACTATGGGAGCTGCAAGATGGATGGAAGGTCAAGCTAGGAATGCAATTTTCATTTGATGCATAAAAGATCAAGTGTATATGGCCCTTGTGAAGTTCTCAGTCAATTGAAGTGGAAGGTTGGCCATGTGGGAGTATTGCACACTCAAAATGGCTGACTTTTGCTCAATGGTTTGAAACTTTGCATTTTCTTTGAACTTTTTGCCTCTATTAGGAGGACCTTTTAGGAAAGAATTAGGGGAAAAGCTAAGTAGGGAGTGTGGGGAACCAACCTTTTTAAGCACAAAACTTCTATCCTTTTTTGAATTTCTTCCTCAGAGAAAGTGACTTTCTGTTAGAAAATCACAACTTTCTGTTTTCTACAACTTTGAAGAAAACCAAAATACTAAAAAATATATAAATATAAACAAAAAGAAATAAAAAGAGAAATATGGAAATGATAGCATGGGTGGGTGAAGCTAGTCCATGAAAACTTATTTTTGAGTATTGCAAGAAGTTTCAGAAAATCGTGAATTTTGTCTTAGTGACCACTCAGAAAATTGTGTTTTATCATTAGTGTTAATTAAGGGACAAATCCTCCATTATGATTTATAGGAAGCTTTTTAGTGTGGAAGGGTCAAATGGGTTTGAAGGAAAGTGTAGGAGACCAAGTAGAAGGGGTCTAATTTTTTGAAAAGGGAAGAATTAAAGTTATTGCAAAAAATCCCAACTTTCTTCTAGAAAATTGCGACTCTTTGCCAAAGAATCATGACTCTCTGCTCTAGAAATCAGGAGAAAATCATGACTTTTTGACCTTAAGGGGGAGAAAATCGTGACTTTCTTCAAAATTCGAGGAGAGGAAGGTGACTCTCTGCACTTAGAAGGATTTGGCAAATTAGGAGAAAATCATGACTTTTTGACCTTAAGGGGGAGAAAATCATGACTTTCTTCAAATTTGGGGAGAGAAAGGTTTTTGACTTGAAAGATTTTGGAGACAAGGGAGAAAATTGTGACTCTTTGACCTTAATGGGGACCTCTTCTTCAGATCTGGGGAGAGAAAGGTGACTCTCTGCACTTGAAAGATTTTGGAGACAAGAGAGAAAATCGCAACTTTTTGACCTTAAAGGGGGGGGGGGGGGGGGGGGGGGGGGGAGGGATTGTGACTTTCTTAAATTCGTGGAGAGAAAGGTCACTCTCTGGACTATGAAGGATTTTTCATCAGTGAGGAAATCATGACTTTTTGGGGTTAAGAAAATCGCATCTTTTTGATAGAAAATCGCGAACTCCTCCAGGCTATAAAACTAAGAACATTTCAGGACTTAGTCACTTTTGAGTGAGTGAGAGTGTGAGAGCTAGAGAGGAGCAAAACTTTCTGAGAGCTTGGACTACACCCACCCAACTCTGTTCCCAAGCATCCAGACTATCCACGAAGCCTCAAGTAATGCTCCTACATGATTTTTCAATGATTTGGCAATCAACGCATGAGTAAAAGTTGCATTTTCATCAGTACAAAAAATCATGACATTCTCTTTTTTAGTGTTAGGGGGGCCCTAGACCACTTGCATGTTGATTTATAATTGGAAAACTTAATTAGCAATAAAAGGTGCCTCTCTGGACTTTATTTGGAAGGCCAAAAAACTTGGTATCAATCATCTTCAGAGAATCGCAATCCTCTGAGTTGACTTTAGGTCAAAAATTAGGGGAAATGTTGACTCAACAAAAGAAAAATAATAAAAATAATTATTTTGAATGATCTGAGAAAGTCGCGACTTTATCGGAAGTAGCCATTGGGAGCGGATTTCTCGAAGTGTAGAACATTGGGTTTTCTGGTGAGAAAATCATGAATCTCTAGAGTAAACCAACTCTAGAGAGTTAGGGTATCTAGCAAGAAAATCATGAATTGCTCAAACATAGGATTTCCAGGAAATCTCAATTTCCTAAAGAAACAAAAACATACAAATAAATCTAATTCCAGAGAATCGTGGACCATCTCAATGCTTGAGAAAGTCACGAATATCTACCTCACTCAAGGAAGAAATTATCAATCTCTACCTAGAGTAGGGAGAGGGAATCACAAATTTCTGCTAGGACCCCTCTAGAAAATCATGAATCCCTACTTGAGAAAAAGAAGTGAAGACAAAAAATAATAAAATAGGTATTTCTTGAAGAAAATCATGAATCTTTGAAAAAGTCTCTTTTTTAGAAGATCATGAATTTTTGCCTCAATATTTGAAAAAAAATTAGGCTTTATGAGAAAATCACGAATTTCTTCAAGAAAATCACGAATTTCTTCAAGAAAATCACGAATTTCTTCAAGAAAATCACGAATTTCTTCAAGAAAATCACCACTCTCTCCATTGGCAAAATAATTCATATCTTTTCCAAGGGAAACCATTGTCAAAAACAGATTGCCCAACTAGCTAGATAAAATTGGGGAGGAATTTTCCAATCAATGGGGAGAGGAAGACAGACAATCATGACTCTTTGCCAAAAAATTGCGATTCTTCGACCTTTGCCTTAGAATTTTTTTTTGAGAAAGTCTCCAAGGAATACTTGAACGGAGGAGAATAAGGAAGAGATTGGGGGAACTAGAGAGGGAAGAGAAATAGCGAAGCTATAATTGCTGGACTTTGGAGTCTTAGAAAATCGTGAATCCTTGCTAGAGAATCGTGATTCTTGGAGTTGATCATTGAAAGAGGTAGCATTGGTGTAGTTAAGGGAAAACACTTGGAAAACATTGACCTTGGAAATAAATCAAGAAGAATAGTGCACAATTCTCCATGCAATTGAGAGGAGGAAAATTTATCCTTAAATCCAACCTTAACCCTAGTTTGGACCAAACTCAAGACTTAGGGAACCAAGAAGCCACCACTACCAAGATGCAGGAAGAGCAAGGGAGTGAGGGGGACTTCAAAAACATACTCAAATTTGAGTTCACCAATAGGTTTGCAGCATACATATATAAGGATGGGATTGAGAGATATGTATATAGTGCGACTTAGGTCAAACTCTCTGCTCAACATGACACCTATCACCCAATTCAAAAATGGGCAGTACATTGAAAGGGATGGTACCACTTATATAATGACCACAGATCCAAAAAAAGAAGAAGTGCCTAACAAGAGAGTAGTGAGGGAAGATCTGGAAGAAACCCTAACTCCTAGAGGAGAGTCTATCTGTACACATCAAGAGCAAGTCATTAGACTCCCATGTGATCAAACTAATACTTTGCTCTACAAGAACCCAGACACAAGAAATGTCTATTGGGCAGCCAACTTAGACACCTACCATGCACCATCACACATGAACATGAAAATTCTTAAAAATTACAATGAATCTAGATAGTTACCTACTTTCATGAATGAGGAGGGAAATAGATTTTGGAAGTTGGTAGATGAGTTAAAGAGCTCATACACACACTTGAACCAAACAATCTTTGCTGGAAAGAATGCCACCAATCAAGAGGTGGGAGGGGAGCAAGGACACCCAAACTCATATCATTTGGACTCTCAAAGAGTTTTTTTTTCTTTTGAAATGGAGGTTCAGTCGAAGCCTGCTCCCCCAGACTTTAAATTTGAAATTGCAACTGTACAAGTGAATAGGCATAGTACCCATGGGACCCCCCGATCCCACAAAGCAAGGGTTAGATGAGTTACATAGCGTCTTGCTGTAGCCAGGGATTGAACCCCCACCCCACCTCAAGAGGCGAAGAGCCAATCCAACTGAACTGATCCACACTCTTTTTTTTTTAGAGAACAAAAAAAATGAATACTAATATAGAAGAGTTGCAAACTAAGCTAGTGGCAAACCCTCACCAAATACAGATAAGCACTCCACCTTTTTTTTAAGACAACAAGAAGATTAGATTACCAATAGTATGTGTAAGTGTATAGAAGGCAAGATCCCACACAAGGGTCCTAGATTACAATAAATACTCAACAAATATTGTTGGAGCAGGGGGCATACATCTGGGCAAGATACAAGTCAGAGAGATACAAATGTTCTTGATACACAAGCTCATGTACATGAGAAAATCATGTCAAATCTGGAACTAGAGTACAACTTAAGTAATGAATCTCTCCACTGGTTGTGGGAGGTGTTATACAGATGTTTAGACAATTGAAAATCCTCAAGAGGGGCTGTCTTGATAGCAAGAAGGCACCTCATTGAAATGTCTTTGAACCCTCTACAGCTCTTGAATTTATGCAACATGTATCTAGCAACATCAGCAAGGTGAACATGCATGTGGGAAGTGCATTGAAGAAGCCTCTCCTGTAGCACCTTTTTGTGCAACAACAATACCTGAAGACAAGGAGGAGATAAGTTAGTGATATCCATTATAGCAGTCATGAATGACACCACCATTGACAATGAGGTCATTCTAGCTAGAGTATCCCTTCTTGCAACACTTGTGCTCTTTGATTCCCATTTTGCAATTGTTCCACAGAGATAGCCATCCAATCCAGATGCTTTCGTGAAGAAAAAAGTGGCTTCAATGATTCGAACTTTCGAAGCTGGATATTTATCATTGGATGCAATTGTTTGAAGTATATAAATAGCATCATCTACATTACAAAAACAAGTGGTTATTAGTAGTCATTAATTAGCTAGTTATCAGTTTGCTATTACTAAGTAGTTGGTGGTTAGTTTACATGCACCAACAACTCCTCTTATCCTGTTATGGGAGTTGGTAATATCATTTTGACTACTGCTGATGGTAGTTCTTTCACCTTGTCAGATGCTTTATTTGTGCAGGGATCAAGAAGAACCTGTTATCAATTTCTGCATTAGCCAAGATTGGCTTGGTTGCAAAATTTGTTGATGATAGATGTACAGTTCATGATTTGTCAAATGGCTATGCCATTATTGCTTCTGGCATTTTATGTCATGGGCTATATAAGCTCATAGACTATGAAAGATCTGTAAATGATTTGGCATGTTCAGTAAATGATTCTCAGGCTATGTCAGATGCAAAGATTTGGCATACATGCTTTGGTCATCTGAATTTCGCTAGTGCTACGCCTGCAGAAATCTAAAATGGTGTCCTCTTTGCCCAAACTTGAGGCACCTAGAAAATATGTTTGTGAAGGCTGTATTTTGGGCAAAATGCAGCGTTCGTCCTTTCCAAAAGATGGTTCAGTTCGGGCTACTCAGAAATTATAGCTTGTACATAGTGATGTCTATGGTTCTATGCAGACACCTTCTTTTGGGAATTATCTTTACTTCGTGACTTTCATCGATGATTTTTCCAGGCATGCATGGGTATATCCATTGAAGGCAAAGTCCGAAGTGTTCATGTGCTTCAAAAATCTTTTGGTTTTGGCTGAAAATCTGTCAGCATGTAAAATGGGCACCCTCTGTTCTGATCAAGGGGGGGAGCATACGTCTTCTGATTTTAATACATTTCTGGCTGAACGTGGGATAAAACACCACTCTAAAGTGCCGTATACACCTCAACAGAATGGAGTTGTTGAATGAAAGAACAGGTCACTGATGGAGATGGCGAGGTGTATGGTCAAGAGTTAGGCTTTACAACATAGTTTCTGGCTTGAAGCTCTCATGTGTGCAGCATATGTACTGAACAAGTGTCCCATTAAAGCGTTGCAGTCTATCACTCCATATGAGGCTTGGCATGACCACAAGCCATCTGTTGCTCATTTGCATGTTTTTGGTTGTTTGGCATATGCATTAGTGCCTAAACAACATCGCAGAAAATTGGATGATAAAGTAGTAAAATGTATTTTTGTTTGGTACAATTCTGAAAGTAAAGGCTATCGCCTGTATCATCCACAAACTAAATGCATTTTAGTTAGCCGTGATGTTGTTTTTGTGGAAGATGCTATTCAGCCATTGCTTTCATGTACCAAGGAGACATTTGTTAGCTCCAAAGACATGCATGATACTTTGCTACCTGTTTTCACAGGTGGACAGTCTAGTGCTGGTCCTAATGAGGAAACTTCTCAGCCTTTGTAGGTTTCATGTGATGATGCAGATCATTCCATTTCTGGTGCAAATTTACATGATGCACTTATTGATGAGAGAGCTGATATTGACCAGGCAAGAACTATGCCAAAATGGTTGGTGCAAACCTTGCGTGATAGCAAATTAGATGCACCTCTGTCATATCGTACTCGATCAGGCTCTCATAGTGCCTCTTTTGCATCAGATTGCTATGCTATGGCTGCATCTAGTCTCTGTGATGAGAGTGAGCCTGTTTCGTTTGATGAAGCACAAAATTCAGAAAATTGGATGGCTGCTATGCAATCTGAATATGATGCAATAATGAAGAATGGTACTTGGTCTTTATGTGACTTGCCTCCTGGCAAGAAGGCCATTGGCACTAAGTGGGTATACAAGCTGAAGCGTAAATGTGATGGTACAGTTGACAGGTATAAGGCTAGGCTTGCTGCAAAGGGTTATGTGCAAGAAAGAGGCATTGATTTTGATGAGACCTTTGCACCTACATGCCGTATGACTACTTTTCGGAGCATTTGTGCACTTGCAACCCATTATGGTTGGAATGTACATCACTTGGACATTAAAACTGCATTTCTGAATGGTGACTTGCATGAAGAAGTGTACGGTTTTCAGCCTCGTGGCTTTGTGTAGAAAGGGCATGAAAACCAGGTGTGTAGGTTAAAGAAGGCATTATATGGTTTAAAGCAAGCACGATGTGCTTGGTATGAGAAGATACATGCCTATCTAATTGCACATGGTTTTGAGAACAGTCCAACTGAAAGAACCTCATATGTTAAGTGTGCTAATGATGTGCTTCTGATTCTTGTTGTCTATGTAGACGACATGCTACTCACTGGTCCTATTGAGAAGCATATTGCTGATTTTAAGGCTGATTTACATGCCTCATTTGAGATGTCTGATTTGGGGCATTTGTGTCACTATTTCGGCATTCAGTTTATGCAAGTTGATGGTGGAATGGCTTTGTGTCAAACGAAATATGTTGACACATTATTGTAGCGTTTTGGCCTTGAAGATTGTAAGCCTATTGTCACTCCTATGGGGACAGGCTTACGATTGAGTCTTCATGATGTTGGAGATGCATTTGATGCTGTCCTCTATCAGCAGGCTCTTGGATGTCTGATTTACTTATGCATTACTAGGCCAGATATTCAGTTTGTTGTCTCACAGATGAGCATGTTTATGCATTGCCCAAGTGTCAAGCATTGGCAGGCAGTTAAGCACATCTTTTGCTACTTGAGTGGTACTCGGCTACTTGGGTTGTTTTATCACAAGGGGGGATCACTACCGCCAGATTTGCATGCTTTTTCTGACTCAGACTGGGCTGGTTGCTATGACACTCGTGTGTCCACTATGGCTTTTGCTTCATGCTTGGTAGTTCATGTATATCTTGGTTGAGCAAGAAGCAGCCTACTGTGGCCACTTGCAGTTGTGAGGCTGAGTATAGGGCAGCTTTCATATCTACTGTTAAGTGTGTGTGGCTCAGACGCCTTATGGTTGATTTGGGTGTTGGTCAGACTTCTGCCACCACCATCTTCACTGACAGTCAGAGCGCATTGGCAGTTGCGAGGAACCCTGTGTTCCATGCTCGCACTAAGCACATTGAAGTGCACTATCACTATGTCAGGGAGAGGTTCTTTGCTGGGGAGATCAGCTTCGCATATGTGCCCACATAGGAGAACATTGCAGACCTTTTCACGAAGGCTCTGCCTAGGGAGAAGCTTGAAGCTTTCAGCAAAGCTTTGGGCTTACTTCCTTTTGTGGAGTGATTTCCACATAGCTTGGCACTTCCTCATACATGAGTGCCAGCTCCTTGTTCACCGCATCACTCCTAGGGGGGATTTGTTGATATATTTAGGTAGTGATGTGTGTGAAGACACTAGGACCACCGGGGCACTTTTTTCTCTCTTTAGGAGGTTTTTCTCCCCCGGCTTGTATATACACCTATTTCCCTAATGGGCTACTTATCTTTTTACATTCTCTAGTAGAACACTCGGTATTTTGTGTTGTGCTCCAAGCTTCTTCTTCTTCCTTGTGTTGTTCGCGTGCTTCCGCAGACGTCTAACTCCAATAGTTCTTAGTAATTAGCTATTACTAAGGACAATTAGCTTGTTAGCAATTAGCTATTACTAAGTAGTTGGTTCTTGGTTAGCCGTTTGTAATTACCTATTACTAATTAGCTTGTTACCAATCAAATATTACTAAGTAGCTGGTTCTTGGTTAGCTATTTGTAATTAGCTATTAGTAATTAGCTTGTTACTAATTAGCTTGTTACTAATTAGCTATTACTAATTAACTTTTTACTAATTAGCTATACTAAGTAGCTGGTTCTTGGTTAGCTATTTGTAATTAGCTATTACTAATTAGCTTGTTACTAATTAGATATTACTAATTAGCTTGTTATTAATTAGCTTGTTTACTAATTAGCTTGTTACTCATTATCTTCTTACTAATTAGCTATTATTGGTTAGCTTGTTAGTAATTAGCTATTACTAAGTAGCCTTTTCTTGGTTAGTTGTTTATAATTAGCTATTACTAATTAGCTTGTTACTAATTAGCTTATTACTAATTAGCTATTACTAATTAACTTGTTACTAATTAGTTTGTTACTAACTAGCTTGTTACTCACTAGCTTGTTACTCACTAGCTTGTTACTAATTAGCTATTACTAATTAGCTTGTTACTAATTAGCTTGTTACTAACTAGCTTCGTACTCATTAGCATGTTACTAATTAGCTATTACTAATTAACTTGTTAGTAATTAGCCATTATTAAGTAGCTGGTTCTTGGTTAGTTGTTTGTAATTAGCTATTACTAATTAGCTTGTTACTAACTGGCTACTACTAATTAGCTTGTTACTAGCTGACTACTACTAATTAGCTTGTTACTAATTAGCTATACTAAGTAGCTGGTTCTTGGTTAGCTATTTGTAATTAGCTATTACTAATTAGTTTGTTACTAATTAGCTTGTTATTAGTTAGCTTGTTATTAATTAGCTTGTTACCAATTAGCTTGTTACTCATTATCTTGTTACTAATTAGCTATTACTAATTAGCTTATTAGTAATCAGCTATTACGAAGTAGCTTGTTCTCGGTTAGTTGTTTGTAATTAGCTATTACTAATTAGCTTGTTACTAATTAGCTTCTTACTAATTAGCTATTACTAATTATCTTGTTACTAATTAGCTTGTTACTAATTAGCTTGTTACTAACTAGCTTGTTACTCATTAGCTTGTTACTAATTAGCTATTACTAATTAGCTTGTTATTAATTAGCTTGTTACTAACTAGCTTGTTACTCATTAGCTTGTTACTAATTAGCTATTACTAATTAGCTTGTTGGTAATTAGCTATTACTAAGAAGCTTGTTCTTGGTTAGTTGTTTGTAATTAGCTATTACTAATTAGCTTGTTATTAATTAGCTATTACTAATTAGCTTGTTACTTATTAGCTTGTTACTAACTAGCTTGTTACTCATTAGCTTGTTACTAATTAGCTATTACTAATTAACTTGTTACTAATTAGCTTGTTACTAACTAGCTTGTTACTCATTAGCTTGTTACTCATTAGCTTGTTACTAATTAGCTACTACTAATTAACTTGTTAGTAATTCGCTATCACTAAGTAGCTGGTTCTTGGTTAGCTGTTTGTAATTAGCTATTACTAATTAGCTTTGTTACTGATTAGCTTGTTACTAATTAGTTTGTTAGTTATTAGCTATTACTAAGTAGTTGGTTCTCGGTTAGCTATTTTTAATTAGCTATTACTAATTAGCTTCTACTAATTAGCTATTACTAAGTAGCTTATTACTAATTATCTTGTTAGTAATTAGCTATTACTAAGTAGCTAGTTATTGGTTAGTTGTTTGTAATTAGCTATTACTAATTAGCTTGTTACTAGTTAGCTATTACTAAGTAGGTGGTTCTTGGTTAGCTGTTTGTAATTAGCTATCGCTAATTAGCTTGTTTCTAATTAGTTATTACTAAGTAGCTTGTTACTAATTAGCTATTACTAAGTAGATGGTTCTTGGATAGTCGTTTGTAATTAACTATTACTAATTAGCTTGCTACTAGTAACCTATTACTAAGTAGCTGGTTCTTAGTTAGTTCTCAGTAATTAGTTACTACTATTTAGCTTGTTAACTGTAAGTAGCTAGTCGTTGGTTAATTGTTTGTAATTAATTATTACTAACAATCTATTACTAATTAGATTGTTACCAATTAGCTATTACTAAGTAGCTAGTTCTTAGTTAGTCGTTAGTAATTATCTAGCTTGTTAGTAATTAAATATTTCTAAGCAGCTAGTTCTTGGTTACCTATTTTTAATTAGCTTCTACTAATTAGCTATTACTAAGTAGCTGGTTCTTGGTTAGTTGCTTGTAATTAGCTATTATTAATTAGCTTGTTACTAGTTACCTATTACTAAGTAGCTGGTGCTTAGTTGTTAGTAGTTAGCTATTACTATTTAGCTTGTTAAGAGTTCGTTATTATTAAGTAGCTACGTCTTGGTTAGTTGCTAGTAATTAGTTATTACTAATTATCTTGTTACCAATTAGCTATTACTAAGTAGTTGGTTCTTGGATGGTTATTAGTAATTAGCTATTACTAATTAGCTTGTTACTAATTGGCCATTACTTAAGAGCCAGTTTCTTGGTTAGTTGTTTGTAATAAGCTATTTCTAAATAGCTTGTTACTAGTTAGCTATTACTATTAGCTTGTTACTAGTTAGCTATTACTATTAGATTGTTACTATAAGTTACTTATTACTGGTTCTTGTATAATTAGCTAAAATTGTGAACTGATGATTGAAAATAGGATTACTTGAGATACATCAAGTAGATGAACAAGATGCTCCAAATATTAATTTCTGCCAAATTGGGTCCTGCTTATATCCTTCTTATTTGGTGACGCCCTCCTCTCTATTGTCCACAACATGATAATCAGATGGTTGACCTCTTGTTTGATACATGTAGTACGTGGTGCCCTACCAGTTGCCTTGAAGAAACTATGATCAGACTCAATTGTACTTAACCGTCCAATCGTATCATAGATGACTTTCGTGCTGACTCCCAATACCCTAGAAAGGCTTGAAATATTTATCTGATTTGTTGATTAATATGCATCACTATTTAGAGCCATCATCAATGTTGATCTCTTCAACACAAGGTTATCAGAATTATTTCTCATACTTTTTAGTGTATTCCAAAGATTGATGAAAAGGGCACATGTTACATGATCTTTGTTACTGCCCATTGCATCAAAAGGTTGCCCAATACATGGACTCTACAACATCCTATTTAGTGCCTCGATTTTATCTTCACAACATAAGTGTCTAGTTTGATTTTGAAAATACTTGATGATCTTATCCACAATGCCGTCCAAGTTGCTTGAACTGCAATTAGCATTACCCTCCACATTAGTGTCTCACCTTGACGTTATTGTTGTTAAAAATAAAGAAGTAAGGTCGTATATACTTTTGCAAAAAGGATTTTCTTCAAATGGAAGGAAAATACAAAAATGAAAAATAGAAGCATTTACTTTAGCAAGTAGTGGAGATCAAAGAGAATCAATCAAAAGATAATCAAATCCAAAAACTGAACTGTAAGAGGAGTGGCTGTCCAAAGTAGTGGAAGAGTTATGGAGAAGAGCTTTCAAACTCATCATGAGAGTTTTTGGTCACTTGGCTATAAAAGAGGCAAGGGAGAGCACTCAAGGATAGAGGAAGAAGGCGTGGAAGTCCCCTTGTAGGTAGTTCATTTGGTTTGAGTCGTTTCGTTCTCTTCTCTCATAGACTATGTCCAACCGCATACCAATTTCTAAGTAGTCTACTTGTGAGAGTCATATCTCTCAATATATATACCCAATTTTAGAGTTTAAAAATTCGTTGGAAAGCTTATCTCAATTATTTCTTGTATCTAGAAGAGTTTTATGAAAGTCTTTATGCTTTGTGAGATTCAATTTTTTGAGAAGTACAGCTTTTAGCTTAACTGAGTGGACAGGTAGCCTATTTTGAGGCAAAGAGTTGCCAACCCAAAACTACTTCAAATTGAGTGTTTGATAAATCATTGGAAAGCTGTAAGTACCTATTTTGAGTGACCAAAGTTTCAAGTTCATTGAATTTTTTACTTGGTACCAATTTTCATTTGAAGTTTCAGCTGTTGGCAAAAGTCTTGATCCTGAGAAGGTCTTCCACACTTTCCGCTCCGAATAGGAGAGGAATTCTCCAACAATTGGTATCAGAGCATTGGAGGTTGAAGAGGCAAAGTATTGGAGCTGAAGTAAAACAAAGGAGAAGCTACAAATCAAGGGGGAGCTTTGTAAATTCAAGAGAGAGCACCACAACATACTTGAGGTAAACTTCAATCTTGGAAGTTTTCAATGGCTGATTTAGGACAACAAGTTGAGAAGTTAGAAAAGAAAATTTTCAATCTTGGAGGTATATAATGAAAAATTACCTTAAAGGTAAAGGTTTATGGAGTCTAGTTACTGGAGATGATCCACAACCGGTGGACCTTCAAGATCCCAACATTAGTCCAGCACAAAGGAGACAATTTGCTGACTGGGAAGAGAGGAATCGAAGGGTGATGTTCCTCATTTCACAAGTTATTTCTAACACTATGATTGGTCATGTGCAAAGCTTAGAAACATCCAAGGAGGTTCGGGAAGCATTGGAGAAGGTGTATGCTACACCAACAAGGTCTCGGAGGATGCAACTCAAGAACGAGCTCAACAACATGAGGAAAAGCTCAAACCAAAGCATTAGTGAGTATACATTGAGGATCAAGGAGCTTCGAGACTAGCTAGCATCACTTGGATGCAAGATAGAAGAGGAAGACATCATACAAACAACCCTCAATGGCTTGAGGAGTGAAGAAAAGTGGAAGCCCCTCATCACAAACATTCTTTATAGAGACCCTCTACCAAAATTCGACGAGATTATACCAAATCTTATGGATGAAGAGGTTGCTCAACAAGGAGAAGGCAGCAAAGGTAGGGACAACCATAGTCAAATGTTATATGCAAGATGAGGTAGAGGAAGGAACTCAAGAGGAGGCTCGAGAGGAAGAGGAAGAAGCTACAACTACACAAATTCTAGCCAACACAACTTGGAGGACAAGGACAACTCAAATGATAAAACACATGGAAGAGGTCGAGGAAGAAATAGACTAGGACATTATGCAAATGATTGTTGGCAAAAGAATGGAAGGTTGAATAGAGGCAACCAAAGGAGCCAAAATAATTATGCGAGTACATCAAGTGAAGGAGAAAAGAAAACCATGCTTGCCATGAAGCATGAGTACAACAACCCTGGAAGTGATGATAAAAAATGGTTTATAGATTCACGTTGCAGCAACCATATGACATGCCAAGGAGATTTATTCACAAAGCTACAAGCTCCAAGTGGAAAAGGATGTGTGGAGACCCGGGATGAAACTCAACACACAATTGAGCATGTTGGAGATATCAAGCTTGGAGAGAAGAAGGTATTGGCTGATGTTCTTCATGTTCCTACTATTGCAAAGAATTTGATTTCAGTAGGACAAATGGTAGAGAAAGGATATCATGTTTTCTTCAATGAAAAAGGTTGCTTTATAAAGAATCCAAAAGAAGGATTCAAGGTCATTGCTCAAGGAAGGAAAGAAGGTAGGATGTTCACTTTGCAACCACATGGAAAGGTGATGTATATTTAGTTTGGAAACAAGAGGATTGCTGAAATTGATTTGTGGCACAAAAGGTTTGGACATATCAACATTCTGAAGCTCAAGGACATGAGCAACCATGAAGTGGTAAGAGGTCCTCCAAGATTCAATGATGTTGGACTACGAGTTTTGTAAAGCATGCCAACTAGGAAAGCAAACTCGACAACCATTCACGAAGAGCAACTACGTGACAAGGAATTTCCTCGACTTGATACACACGGATGTATGGGGACCATCACAACAACCATCAGTGGCTAGTAATAAATATTTTGTCACTTTTATTGACGATCATTCAAGAAAAGTATGGATGTTTTGCATAAAACAAAAATTAGATGTGTTCTCCATGCTCAAGAGATTTAAAGCACAGGCAGAAAAGGAAACATGATGCTAAACATTGAAGATTAAAAAGCAATTGCAGTGCAGTGAAGTGAAGCAAAGTGAAGATTTCATCAATTCAATTATCCGACAAACTGAATTAAATCCATAGAAATTATCCTTGATTAAGCTTTGTATAGGATTCACTTATTGTTAGCCATCTTTTAGAGAAATTATATCATTTTATAGCATTGTAATCATCCATTATTGTCATTAGCATTAATTCAATTCTAATTTGCATTAGCATTCTTGTCTATGTTATCTGAACTCGTTAATTTCAATTTCTCATGATTATTGTCGGAATAGATTTTTTTCAATTATCGACTCCATATTTCCTAGATTTAAGAGTAATTTAGAATTTCTGATACCTTAGACGAAAGAAAAATATACCTAAAACACCTACGATTGTCTCATACACCCTGCGTGTGCTGAGGGATTTAGTGGCTGACTGATCCACCAGCCTTATGTCCGCAACTTTCCGACAGCGTCAACATTTCGTACGAAGAATGGAACACTTTGCAAAGCAGATGTCTCGCCTGGGATCGACATAATACTCGCCTTCTCATGGGACACGACACAACGAGCTTGCTTGGTCTCAAATGGCACAATGGGAATAGCCTATCAAAAATCCCGAACATCAAAGAAACGATTGACTATAAGGTTAACCTCAACAAGAAGTGGTGCCTGTCATGGACGCGGCTTCGGTGGGACATGAAGTTCATGGCTATCTGGCACCCCCTCATAGAAATCAAAAAGTCTGTCCTCTTATGGCAAATTCTTCATCATGGAATTTGGACCAACCTTAAGGCTAGCAAACTTTGTGGGATTCCTCCGTGGTGCAAATGCTGCTACCGGTCTATCGAAGATGTTCCAGACATCTTCTTTACCTGCCCCAACTCCAACAGACTCTGGCAGACGGTTGGAAAGAAAATTAGACTTCAAAAACATCTCAGTTGGCAGCAAGCCCTGCTAGGAGAAGCAATCGGCTGCTCCGCGACTCTCTGGAATGCCATCAGAGGGGAGGTTCTATGGAAAATCTGGCGAGAAAGATGTGCTTTCAACTTCGGTGACTCCCCAAGGAGTGGTCAATTGAGAAATCGTTGTTCCTCCTTGGCAAAAGGATCGTTAATTGTAAGAGATCCCCCCCCTTCAGGCATCATCAAGTTCTCCTCTTGATCAATAACAAACTTAAACCCAAGTGGGCCCCTCATGAGGGTGATGAGAGGGTGATTAACCTTCTTTGTAAAGCCATCTTGGCTCTGTAAAAGCTTCCCCTGCTTTGTGGGATTCGGGGGGTCCCGTGGGCACTAGTCCCCTTCTCTTGTACTTTTCTTTATTTAATTCAAGTCCGGGAGAGTAGGCTAATGCCGAACTTCCTTTATATTAAAAAAAAAACCTTTGGAATTAGCTCCCATGTGTGATTGTCCTTGAGACCTTTTATCTCTTCTTGCATAGCTTCTTGCCATTTTTTTGTGTACATGCTTCTTCATATGCATCCGGTTCTTTGTCTTTGACCACCTGTGTCATATATACAAAATGCTTTGCAATAAAACTATCATAGCTCAACCTTTGAATTGGATACCTTGCTCTCGAAGACCTACTTTCATTCCTTTTGAATATTGCTTCTTCAACCGGTTCAACTTTACCTTTGGTGTAATCACCTGTTCATACTCTTCTTCACTTGCATTTGAATCACTATTTTGGGCAACACTTTCAGCTTCAAATCTTACATAACCTAATGTTGGTGATGAGGAATGACTCCTTAGTCTCCACTTCCATGTTGAGCTTTCTCCAAGTGATGTAGAAGCTTCTAGACCTGACATTTGAGTGCTTGTTTGCTGAAATTCTTCTTGGACAGCACCTCCATCATCTTCGCAATCTTCTTCAAGAATCTTCTCTTTCCCTTTGTCTCCAAACCATGGTCTTAGCTCATCAAATACCGCATCTCGTGAATAATCGTAGCTCCTTTTTCACTGGATTGTAGCACCTATATCCCTTTTGCTCTGATGAATATCCAATGAAAATACATTTTTGTGACTTTGCCTCCATCTTTGTCCTTAGTTCTTGAGGGATGTGAACATAACACACACATCCAAAAACTTTGAGATGTGTAAGGTCAGGTTTCTTACCGGAATAAACTTCTGTGATATGTCTATTTTTCCATTTTGTTGATATATATATATATATATATATATATATATATATATATATATATATATATATATATATATATATATATATATATATATATATATATATATATATATATATATATATATATATATATATGAGGGTTTGAAAAGGTGAAAATAGGCTCAAGCATCTTCATATATTATGCTCTGAGGTTATGGAGAGAATTTTAGGATTTGTTTGAGGAATGAATGCTTTTAGGCACCTCAAAAATCACATTTTTACATTTTTTTCTAGCCCCTCCACGAGTCCACTAGTTTGGCATGTCACTCATGGAGAGGCCATATCTTGGGCTAGGAAACTCCAAATTGGACGTGCTATGGGACTTTTTATATTAACTTCCACACTACAAATGATGAAGAAACCATAAATACAATAACATCTACCACTCATCAATCCACTTTATTATATTGACTTTACATTGAATATGCTCATCTGATATCATTATGTGCTCCATCACTTACGTATGTAGACTTGTTATACCACTTTTAAACCTAAACACTTATCCAAAACCTCACATGTTAGATACAATGAATGAACAATATGAAACTTAATGGACATTGTTAGGCATACTTTTAAACCTACAACAATCATCCACAATCTGAGATGTTACTTGTATATAACTTCCCTTTTTTAGATAACAGAAAAAAAGTAGATTAATGAGGGAAGTGTAAAAAATGTGCAGGGGCCAAGAGCCCACACATCACCATAAAATCAATATCATCAGTGTTTACAACGAGAAGCTGCAGGATCTGACCATACCCAATGTGGACTTAAGTCAAGGTTTAGCTCTTTCAGCCATTGCCAATGTAATTGGAATCACTCTTGCACAAAAAAGGTGTCATGCTTGTTGTCATCAAATATGAAGAAGTGGATTACCTTTTTAGGAATGATCTCCAAACCAAAATATGTGATATGCACAAAAATGGTTATCTGTATAGACTCGGGACACAGCATGTAGAGAAAATATGTAGAGTGATGGAGTCCCTCTCACTATTCCCACTCAACATGCAGCACGTAGAAAAACTCACAAGCGAGAAGAGGTACTGCTGCATACTCTCCAACATGGAGTGTGCAGAAAAATAGTTATCAATATTCCCTAGTCAAGACGCAACGTGCAAAAAAAATGCCTATAGTGGTGGAGTCACTCTCACTGTTCCCCACTCAACATGCAGCATGCAGAAAAACTCCCAAGCGAGATGAGGTACTATGGTGTACTCTCCAACATGCAGCACGCAAAAAAACCCACATCATGAACGCTCCATGCACGGAGTTGGAAAAGCATTCCTACTCTGCAACCCACAGAAATTGCATCAAGCTTTGTAATGTCTTTTTTGTCCCAAGGATACATGCTGATGGTGGCTTCCAAAGTCTGTTTCTGGCTCTTAACAGAGTCGATTTTCCATGTAATTATAATCTTGAAGTGAATCTATGTAACTATTAAGAATGTTAGACTCAAAGAATCAGGCATTTATAATAGTTTATATACATTCGCTATATTATGTATGAGTCTTATCACATGACTGTATATAACTATTGTGATAGTAAGAGTCAAACAATCAGATAATCACAATAGTTTTTATACACCTTGTAACCTACACTAAGCATTCTCATCGGAATTTAAGTGACTATTGTGATAGTAAGAGTCAAAGAATCAAACAATCACAATAGTTTCTATACACCTTATGACCTACACTAAGTATTCTCATCAGAATCTAAGTGACTATTGTGAGAGTAAGAGTCAAAGAATCTGACAATCACAATAGTCCCTATACACTCCCTATGCTATTAAGAGAATAGGAATCAAGGTGGCGATTCAAACAATCTCAATAGATCTATTGTTGTGTCCTATACTACTCTGAGACTAAGAATTGATGTAGCAAGTCAGACAATCACAGTAGTGGTTTATTTTTAAAATTTTTTCATCAATGTATACAAGTAAGAAACACTTTCGCGAGTCAAACATGTATACAATTGATGATTAAAAGACACAAAACTAATTATATAAATAAAAATCAGGCATATGTAAGAGACGCATATGCGAAACATACAATATGAATGACACAATGAACAAAATAATAAAATAAACAGCAAAAAAAATTAAATCAATACCTTAATGATACGGTGAAGGAAGCTCTGTATGAAAGAAATGGTACGGTTAAAGCTCTCTAAAGTAGCAATGAAGCATGCATGGAATGAGATTCTCGATCAAATGTAAAAATATATATTTTTTTGTTAGGAATCACTTTTCGATCGAAAGTGCTTTTGATCGAAATGCTTTTCGATTGAAAGCGCTTTAAATAAAAAAGCTTTTTGATTAAAAGTATTTTGATCAAAAAATTATCTATATCCATTTTTTTTGGTGTCTATTCAGATAACCACGAATAAAATGAACATATTCGGTATTTTTTTATTATTCGAAGGAATAAATGCAAACGAGGACAACACCCACAGTGTCGCAATAGAGGGCACTCTCACTATTGCGATAGATACCTCGATTGTCGTGATAAATAGGCCCCTTGGTGAGTCGTGATAGAGCACCCTCATTGTCGCGATAGATACCACAAGTGTCGTGATAAACAAGCCCCTTGGTGAGTCGCGATAGACACTAGAGTGTCGTGATAAACTGAATGCACATCGATCAGTCGCCCATCTGTCGCAGCAAGAGTCAAGAGCCACTAATGAAGACGTTTTCATGGTGACCAATTTAGAACTTCAATGATGTGTCCTTAGTTGCTTTTTACGGACGAGCGTTGCTAAAACATGTCGTCGCTCTTGCAACTCACGAATTCCTTGCAGCCGTTTTTCTCAATGCACCAAAAATGCTGTGGGACACACCGCATCATTGACTCGTCATCAACAATGGATGGAGCATTTTGAAGAAAGAAAATTCTTTTGAACCTTCTCAAATGACCTTCATTAACTATCTCTATACTTAAAGTAAGCATCGAATATTCTAGGTTCTCTATATGAATGTATACATGACCTTGAATTCATGTTTTATGAAGAATGTTTAACTTGTAAATATTTTTAAAGAGATATTCGAAGTTTTTAAGCTACTTAGAATATTTGGTTGCACTCAGCAATGCATACTTCATTGCTTAATGTGAACTTTTAATTAAGTATACAATACTTAAGTATCAGAGTGGGAAGGAATGGCTAGATACATGGATTGCAAAATCTAGCTAGCATGATTTTCCAAATATCTAGCTTCGTTTCTTCGTTATTGCCTTGCTTTAACTCAAAGGTAAGCTTAGCTGGCTTCACGCGAAGACGTTGGTGGTCTCATCTATGAAGGTGCAAGACACTCGTTCAATGCTAGGTGGCACCCCCAAATCTGTGTCGAGGCCGACCTCAGTTCGCCGCTTCCTTCAATGATCAAAGTGGACATGGGCGAAGGAGATGTATGGGAACAGGACATCACATACAAAAACCTTCCCAACGCGTGCTTTCGTTGTGGCCAGCAAGGTCACAGGATTAAAGATTGCCCTCTCAGGCAAAAAAACAAGCGCTTTCAATAAGCCTCCAAAACCGCTCAAGACAACATTGGCGATTTGACCCACTCGACCAAGGAGGGGGAAGGCAAGGGCCTCCTTAATCCGCAAGCTGATGCTGATGGCTTTATTGAAGTTAGAAGAAGAAGGAAAAGAAGCCCTAGGGCCAACGGTGAGAGAAACAACCTGCCGCTTACCCCCTACAACAATTTGTATTGCAATCTAGAAAAGGAGATCAATGAGCTTGAATACCCAGGTGGGAAGCTACTTGAGATAGACACCTACGACAAAGCCCTAGAGATCCCTGACAATAAAGAAACCCCCCAGGAGGGTTACACTACAAGCAAAGAAGATGGTTTCACCACTAGTAACGAAGACAACATGGATAGTGAAAGTTCCATCATTGGATCAACGATCCCGGAAACGGTGCCGAGCACGGGGCCCAAGTCTCCCCAGCAAGGGGCATCCCGTAAAGGAAAACAGCCTATGGAGTTACCCTGGAAAAGCCCCCACAAGAACCGACTTCTAAGTCGGGATCAGATCCCAGCGAAAAAGAAAGACGAAGTCAAGAGAAGAAAGGACAAAGCTCCCTCCCGCAAAGAGGGATCAATGCAAAAATGATTGTCATCTCGCTAAATGCTCGAGGGCTAACCGACCCCTCAAGAGCGACCATCATTGGTCAATGGCTTCGCGACATTAGCTTAAACCCAGACTTTATATGTATTCAAGAGATTAAAATTGACGGAGAAGACCTCCAGAAGCGGCTCAGACAGATCTCCTTGGCCCATGTGTGGATCCCCACGAAGCACCAGCGGGGGTCGGGAGGAACGGTTATCGGTGTTAAACAACTCTGGTTTGAAAAGCTTGAGAGCTCCATTGAAGATGTAAGTCACCGTTGGATTGCTGTCTCTTTTGGTGCTCCTCTTTGTGTTACTATGGTTTCTTTGTACGCCCCTAACGGGGATTTGGAGAGACTGAACACTTGGGCTTCCTTAGACTCGCTTCCCCACAACGTGCTTATCTGTGGAGACTTCAACATGGTGGAAGACCCTATGGACAGATGGATGGGCAAAGGCAGGGTCATCGACAGTCGGGAGAAAGAAACGTGGGACATGACCAAACTCCACTTGGATTTGATTGAGTTCAAAGACTTGAGTGGCTTTTCTTGGTCGAATCTCCAAGCGGGCGAGGACCTGAGGAAAGCTAGACTCGATAGATGCTACATCTCTCAGAGGTTTACTCAATAGTGGGGCCACCCTACCATCACGCAACGCACTGACCTCACTATCTCTGATCACTACCCGATCGTTATCACTTTTCAACCTTCCAACAAAATCTGCAAGGCTCCGTGGTTCCATGCCAACGTAACCACCTTCTCTCTCCCTTCTGTCCACCAAGAAATTGCCGATGTGTGGAAAGTGGCGTTCGCCTCTGGCTTGGCCCCTGCCAAGTGCTGGAGAAGTGCGGTCGACAAGTCTCGTAAGATCATGATCAGAACTAAGAAGATGCTCGAGACTGCGCGGCGGGCTCGTAGGGAAGCCCTTTACCACAGACTCTGGCGGCTCGAGGAGGAAGTGAACAAAGGAAAACAACAAGCCCAGAAAGGCCTCAGAAAAATCAGAGCAGTGTTGAGATACGAGGAAGAAATACAAAGGAAAAACTTGCAAATCTTCTTCAAGGAGTGGTGGGCTGGCAAAGCCGACAAACCCACCAAAGAGATGTGTCGTATCCTTAAAAGGAAACACAACAGAGAATCGATCCCCCTACTGCTAGACCCACATGGCAATGTATGCAATTCGGAAGAAGATAATGTTGGCATCATCGAGGGGCACTTCACGAGACTCCTGGGAACCTCGAACCCCCTTTCCCACCACAGAAGGGACTGTATGGCTGCCATTTCTAGGGTTTCCCCCCGGAGGATACCACCCAACCTCCACTCCCTGCTTCATGCCCCTATCTCGGAATCAGAAATCATTGAGATCATTGATGCCCTCCCCCTCGGTAAAAGCCCGGGACCCGACGGACTCACTAACGAGTTCTTTAAATCCTTCAAGCTGGTGGTTGCCACCCCTCTTCGGATGGTTTGGCAAGAAGCGCTAAAGTTTGGTGCTCTTCCTTCTTGTCTAAATAATGGAATTATCAAGTTGATACACAAGAAGGGGGAAAAGAACAGAATCGAGAACTGGCGGCCTATTACGATGCTCCAAACAGGATACAAGATCATCGCCAAAGTCATTGCCAACAGACTCTCGTGCCACCTGAGATCTTGGCTTAGTGAGGACCAAAAAGGTTTCATCAAAGGCAGGTCTATCCTGGAAACCATTATGGATATTTGGGAAGGTATTCAATTCGCAAATGAGTCCAATCAAGATGTGGTTTTCCTCAAGATCGACTTTGACAAAGCCTACGACAGGCTAGAATGGGACTATATTCTGCAGTCACTCCAAGATCTCGGACTTAGTCAGAAATTCACCAAGATGATCGTGACCCTCCTCGGAAACGCAACGACCCAAATTAACGTTAACGGCAAACTTTCGAAGGCGATCCATCTTAGAAGATCGATTAGACAAGGGTGCCCTCTGGCCCCCCTTCTTTTTGCCATCGCCACTGAGGGGCTGAGCAGACTTGTGGCTCATCATGTGGAGGCTGGCAATATCAAAGGCCTCCGGCTGCCTCAAGACCACAGTCAAATCATCATGAGACTTTTTGCTGATGATATGAACGCGTTCGTCCACAATGATAATTCCAGCCTGGAGACTTTCTGGAGGTGTCTTGCTACCTTTTGTGATGCCTCTGGATCCAAAATCAACCACTCCAAGACCGCCTTTAGGGCTATCGTGGGACAGCATCCTGTCCTTCTCATAGATCATGGCTGTCAAATCATACCGCAGGGCCAAATCTTTCGACTACTTGGAATCCCCTTGGGGTTTGGCGTCTCTATGGAGCAGCGATGGAACTGGGTATTGGCTAAACTCGAAAACAAACTTAACTATTGGAGAGGTATGCAAATCAATCTCGCTGGGCGTGCGATGGTTATCAACACGTTCCTCCTCTCTTCTACCATCTATTTCCTTTCTTGTTGGAGACCGAACGAGCAAGGCCTGTCCAAACTGAATAGTATTTGTAGAAATTTCCTTTGGACGGGCGACCACAACAGAAGGGGGGTGCCTAAAATCAAATGGGCCATCTGCACTAGCCCTAGAGATAGCGGGGGGCTTGGTATCCTGGACATTGGGTGTATGGCTAACAAACTGGCAGCCAAATGGATGATTAAGGCTTGGTGCAGTAGGGAGGCCTCGTGGGCCAAGCTGATCTTCAGAAACAAGAATGAGTTGGCCCTCACGGGGTTCCTGAACTGGAAGAATCTTGACATCATGACCCTGCTTTTCTCCCCGATCCCCGTCTTCCCAAAAGGCTCCAATCTCGTGTGCTCCCTTTGGAAGGGCTGGAATAAAATCAAAAGCTTCACAAGAATTAGTGAGGACTGGAAGTGGGCGGCCGGAATCAGACAAAACGACTCTATCTGGTTTCCGATACATGGCATCCGGAGTGTGGAGTCGTGGAACATTCAAAATGCCAAGAAGCTATGGAACAAAGGATTCAAAAAATGGAAACACCTCTGGAAACATGACACCAACAACTGGATCAACTTCGAGGATATTGACCCTCGCATAAACATCTCCTACGAAGAATGGAACACTTTGCAAAGCAGATGCCTCGCTTGGGATCGTCACAAGACTCGCCTCCTCATGGGACATGACACACCGAACTCGCTTGGTCTCAAATGGCACAATGGAAATAGCCTACTCAAAATCCCGAACATCAAAGAAACGGCTGACCTCTAGATCAGCCTCAACAAGAAGTGGTGCCTGTCTTGGACGCGGCTTCGGTGGGACATGAAATTCATGGGTATCTGGCACCCCCTTATTGAGATTAAGAAGTCTGTCCTCTTATGGCAAATTCTTCATCGAGGAATTTGGACTAACCATAAGGCTAGCAAACTTTGTGGGATCCCTCCTTGGTGTAAACGCTGCCACCGTGCTATCGAAGATGTCCCACACATCTTCCTTACTTGCCCCAACTCCTACAGAATCTGGCAGACGGTTGGAATGAAAATCAGACTTCAAAAACAGCTTAGTTGGAAACAAGTCCTTTTGGGAGAAGCAATAGGCTGCTCTGCGACACTCTGGAACGCCATCAGAGGGGAAGTCCTGTGGAAAATTTGGCGAGAGAGGTGTGCTCTCAACTTCGGCGATCCCCCCAGGGAGTGGTCGATTGAGAAATCACTATTCCTCCTGGGCAAAAGGATCGTTAACAGTAAGAAGTCCCCCCCCTTCAGGCACCATCAAGTCCTACTTTTGATCAACAACAAGCTCAAACCCAAGTGGGCCCCGCATGAGGGCGATGAGAGGGTGATTAACCTTCTCTGTAATGCAACCTAGGATTCAATCAAGCTTCCCCTGCTTTGTGGGATTTGGGGGGTCCCGTGGGCACTAGTCCCCTTCTATTGTACCTTTGTTTCTTAATTTAATTCAAGTCCGGGAGAGTAGGCTATTGCCGAACTTCCTTTATATAAAAAAAAGCTCTATTATTTTCACTAGCTGAGAAGATAAAACTGAATTCTATACATATATATGCATGGACTTTCATACATGCAAATTTATGTTCTTGCATGCCATGAGTGATTAGAGCAATTCCTCTACTTCAAGCGTTCATGCACTTATTTCCCTTTTATGCACTAACATGCTAGAAATGCTTCCCGTTAGGCATCATCATGCCAAAGCACCTGGTTTTGTGCATCTAAAACTTTGCTAAAGGAAGCGAATCTTGATATTATTTTTCTCAATACATGGATGCATAGAAAGTGCTTTAGATGCTTGATTTTTTGTTAATGGAGTCTTCCTATTTAAACATTGACTACTAACTTTCATTATCTTCCGTATGTCCTCCTAGAAAAAATCAAAATTGAAGTCTTGTCCTATGCTTCAATTATTAGTCTATGCAAAGATAATGAAAGCTATTGCAAGCAAGTGTTGAAATCAAACACCATTGAAAAATCACTTAGCTTCATCACAAGCCATGATCTTCCTTTGATTCATGTGAAGAGCCAACCTCCATCTCTTGCACATTATGAAATCCGATATTCCTTATGTATTGTTTCATCTTTCTCCATCTCTTTCTCCACTCATTGCACTTGGTTGTTCATATATCTCATGCTTCTCTAAAAAATAGTCGGTTGTCCAAGCATGAACACGAGTCAATGTATCTCTTACAATATGTGTGTACCTTCTCATATAAAGCTTTGTCTCTCTTGATTATTACCTTGTCCATGGTAAAATTGAACATCATAAGTCGCAAGGAGAAATAATATGAAAAGGCAACCATGGTTTAAGGAAAATAGATTGGCTACCACAAGAGAGAGACATTCAAAATTTGGACATGCATGGACTAAAAGTCGAAGAATAGGGTTGCAAATGAGGGAGACTGACAAGGAGTTTTTTTACATGGCAAGAAGAGATGATCTTTTATCCATTATGAGAGGCAAAAAGGGCTTTGAAAATCATATATAAGTAGAAGAAGGGATACATTTGTTCCAAGTCTATGGAGAAAGAAAAGGGATATGCACGTTGTTTCTCCCCTCTTTCCACACTTTTTATTGTAGCATGGTGTTTGTAGAAGATCAAGGCATTGAGGCAGAGGAAGAAACTGAGAAGCATGGCAAGGAGATCAAAGGGTCCCACTCTTTAATTTTCCTATCCTCGTTGATTCATAATGACTAAACTCAAATATAAACATCAACACTGATCTTAATCACTAGCCATTGTAATATAGAGTCACCCAATTTTGCCTTGTGATGCTCCATCTTTTACAAGTCAAGGAGTCTTCAAGATTGAGGAGCATAAGTAGAACGAACCCACCAATTTTCACATTTTTTGGATCTCATTTAACCCGCCAAAACTAGCATAGGACATAAATTTCAACTAGGTCAATCATTAGATGTGAAACTGATCACTTCACCTCAAAAACTATAAATAGAGCAAGAGAGCTCATTTTTGGGATGGCTAGTTTTGAGGTGTGAGACTTGTAGAAGATTTCTTGTAATTTGGGTAATGCAAAGAACAGTATTACCTTCCATTGCCTCTCGTATTGTTGCTTACATGTGTGTGTATGTGTGTGTGCACTAGCATGCTTCTTACCTTCTCTTTTGCACACTTCACTTGTTCATGATCTTCATATCATCCTTACTCTTCTGGGGATTGAAAATTAAGGAGGTGGAGTTCCTTGACATGGTACTTACCCTTGTCTAGAGCAACAAAAAATCTGGTGTCATATTTGGGGAAGAGCTCAAGGACGAACGTGTGATGGTAAGAGTCTTAGGAGATAGGCATTGGAAGGTACACAGATATTGTATTTGTGGTAATTTCTTGTTGTTTTGGCATTGTTTTTGCTTGATTTCACCTCTCCTACATCGACCATCCATATCCTCACTTCCCCATCAATTCCCAAAATTTTCACTTTTTCACCATATCCACCCACCATTCCTCATTTCCCTCATTCGCAAGAGAGAGTGAGAGAGTGGGAGCGAGTGTGATTTTGCAAGCTTGAGAGATTTGCTATAGGGTTTTCTATCAGCATTGTGCACAAGAGGCTAGCATTGGTAAGTACCTCAGTTTTATTTTCTATTTCATCATCATCATCCTACCCTGTGTGCAGGCCATCACAACAAGCTGCCTTGCTTGGAATTTTCACAATGCATCTCTAGCAGTTTGTACAATGCTCTTGTTCATCCTTGAAACCATAGATTTTCAATATTTGGCACACCAATGTGATAGGATTCAAACCATCATGATTGGCTCAAACCATCACGATAGACTGTGACCATTGTGATTGGCTGATGCCATTGCGATAGTGCATCACCATCATGACTGGCTCATGTCATCACTATAGGTTGTGACATCACGTTTGGTTCTTACCATCATGACATTACATCACCATTGCCATTGGCTCATGCCATCCTGATTGTGTGAACCATCATGGTGGGTGCATGCCATCGTGATCATACTGCAAAATTGTGATAGGCTCATGCCATCATGACAAGAATGACCATCATGAAAGTGTAGCCCATTGTGATAGGCTCAGGCAGTTGCAACTGGGCACCCCATCACGACCCTCTAACACTATCTTGATCGTACCATACCATCATGATACCTTGATGCCATCATGATTGGCTCATGCCACTGCAATGGTATCACCACATCCTGACTCTCTCAAACCATCACGATAGATCCCCACCATCACATTTACTACACCATCAGGATAGTCTCAAACCATCATGATTGCTTCAGATCATTGCGATAGTCCATCTGAATTGGAAATATTAGGGTTTTGTGATTTTGATTAAATTTTGTCTATTTTTTAAATTATCCATTTGTTTGTTAGGCCTTTGGGACCAAAAATTTCTTGAACTACCAAGATACAAGTGAAAGTGGTGTTGAGCACGAGTGTTACTAGATTGAGAACACACTTAGGGAGGTAACTAGAGTGGAACCTAAGGTAGTAAGTTACCATCTTCTCCATTGTTAATTTGATTGTTTGGTAAGGCATAGCCGTAGAATGTGGATCTAGGTGATGATAGGAACTTAAGTCAAAGAAACTCTAAGGGACTCAATTCCAAGATTAACCTCATAAAATACGAAAACTAAAAGGAAAAAAAAAACATAAAATTGATGCCGCTACCACTTATCAAAGTAACAACATTATATACATGAGGAACCTCATTTGGACAACACAAAAACTAAAAAGAATTAGAAAATAACAAGTTATTCGTACGTTAAAAGACCATTGATACATGTGTGTACGTTGGGTAACATGGGTAGGTGAATTCTTGAACCTTAGGCAAGAAAGAATATAGGCAAAGTTGAGTGACAAAGCGTTAGCTCATGAGAAGACAGTGTTAATCTCACTATAAGGTCTTGTGCCCAACATTTGAGCGATCACCCCTACATAGTGAGCTCAGAGATAAGTGGTTTGGATATGTCATATAACATGGAGAGGTTGGTGGGTATTTGAGGTGTAGTCTATTTAGAAACACTTGAAGGCCCCTACATGACTCAACTAGAGTATATACAAACCAACAGAGCTCGGTGATCCAACTTGAAAATCTAGATCAGCCTATCAAACGTGAATGCTAGTGGTTAAATTTGAAGCAGGCTCATACATAGATAAAGAGGGAACCATGTATGTAGTGACTAGTCTGCCTCAAAGAACATATAAATTTAGATCCATTGTGTTTGAGATAGACACTAGAGACGTAGATCAAGAGCTCAAGGAACAAGAACTTAGGATGCCTCAAGGAAAATAGGTGTTATCATGGATAATCACAATTGATTAGATACCCCAGGACAAATCGAGCATAGAGCTCTTTGTAAGTAGAGAGACTAACAAAGCCTTCTAGAGGTTTAGACTGAATAAACCAAGTGATACTCATAGAATCATTATCTATGAGTTCAAGGATCCAAAAATCCCAAGGAAGATCATCTAACTTGCTGACACTTTAGAAAGGTTGTTTGTAGTTACTAAACACAATAGACATGCCTACACATGGAAAGGCAAAATCTTACCTTCCCATAACCCAAGTAACTCTCATAACCTAAGGGGAGCAGGATCTATGCACATATTCGGAACCTAGAAGGAGAAAGCCAAAGAACAACCAAAGGTGAGTTTCAAACACATCATAGGAAGGGATAGAAAAGGAGTGGACATGGATAGGATGGAATGAGAAAGAACTAGAGAGCATAGGCCCCAAATATGTAGGGATGACTTTCCCTTGCCTATACCCAGAGAACACCTAATGATTCTAAGACATAATCAACTAGTAAAATCAATAAAAAATTACTTCAATGGAACTAGTGGCCCATTACCATGTTGCAAAGTTTAAAGAAGTATTGAGGGTAGAACAAGTGGATGACATGTTCAATCAATATAACGCATTTGGGCTAACTTTGAAGAACACTCCTCTTACTTGGTTCCAACCTCTACAACAAAGATAATTTAGGTACATCCATCATCAACAAGAAACCCTCATCACCGAGTTTTGTAAGAGTGGGATCAGGCATAATACCTCATCATTGATCCATAGTTTCATGCAAACTTTGTAAGAGACTATCAGGCTAGCAGCACATAGGTTTAGAAATTATATAGAGGGAGATGCCCAATAGCAAAATCGCCTACCCAAGCGAAGCAAGTATCCCTGTTTTTAGGTGGCTTGCTAAGTTCAAAGCTACAATCATATGTTTACTTAAGGAACCCTAAAGGTTAGAACAATGTCTAGGAATTGGCATAGATATTGAGTATAATTTAGGAGATGAGTTGGACCTTTTTAAAGGCTATAATGATTTTTCTTGCTTAATCAACCTCTCATCTAAACCCTCTACATCCATATACGATTTGGCAGAACAAGTGGCTCAAAAGTTAGGAGTGCTAAGTAAGCTGACCCCTAGGATGGTCTTGCCTAAATGTTGTTATCCTTATGGAGGGGACCACATCACCAATGTGTGTCCGTTGATGGTTCCTAGCCCAGAAAACTTAACCGCCCACTTTTTCTCAATTGAGATAAAATACACGAACCACACAACTCAAGATTGTCCATATCACAAGCAGGCCATTATGCAAAACTATCCACAACCTTATTAGTATTCACTAAGATATCAAGGCCAATGCAATCCATAACCCTATTATAGGACCTCACAACTATCAGCCACCCTATGAGACACCCACCACCTAGACCCTTACGAGTGCTTGGGCAGCAATCGTCACCCCCTACTAATGTAATTTCAATGAAATATGCTTTTGGTGAGGATAATCGCAATAGGGCATTAATACCAACATCACCATTGGTTATTGAAAATGACCCCAAGGCCCAAAGTTTTGATTCTACACAAGGTGAAAGTCCACCTACATATTATACAGAGTCCCTAAAACATCTTTGAGGTCTATCAATATGAAACACCCATTTTAGAACCTAATTGGGAGCCTGATTATGCTAATGGCATCTATGCTAATCCCAAACCTAAACCCTTGATGAGACAAGTAAGACCTCAAGGCCCTAAAGGATGATGATTTAGGTGCCAAGGAGATCATTTTATGAGAGAATGTCTACTTCCTCCACCAAATGGACAACCACACTATTTCACTATTCAAGGCTATTGCCCCAAGTGTGGTAAAGAACATGTCATAAGAGAATGCCCCAAAAACCCAGCCAATGCCTCAAAACTAACTCCAATAAATGTGATAGGCATTGTGCACACATCAAGTGGGTCCCCACCCATGTATGTGCCCATTCAAGGAGTGACAAGAGCCCAAGCTTTACATCATAACCAATAGTTAAATCTTGAAAAACCTTCAAAGAGTAGTGAAGCTGAAGATTCTAGAGGAAGAAGACAAAATCTTGGAAAGACTCAGGAGAGAGACTTAAGAGAAAATGGAATAAGGTGATAGCAGAACTAGAAGGGAGTTTGAAAGAGACTAGAACCAAAATTCCATAATTATTTTCCTAAGATCCAGCACTAGCATCCCAACTATCCAATTCAAGATTTGTATTAGTTGAATGCATTCTCGAGGACTTAGACATGATGTTTGGAGCTTATCATGCTAGATTGAGAGATGGATGCAACATAGAAGAATTGGACAAGAGTTACCCTAGAGCATACTTAGAAATTGAAAGAACTAAGCTCTATATGAAAATAGTTGAATTGGTCGAAATGATGTTCAAAACATCCCAATATGCTAACTAGAGCAATCTAGTTAATCTGGAGTTGGATTTTCAAGGACTATTAGAGAGACTAGAATAATTGGTGTCGAATTCACATCAAGAGACTAGAAAAGGCTCCTTCTATCAGGAGCTTACAACAAGAGGTCTAACCCTTGATGTCACAAGTACCCAACTCCATTAAAGGTGGAATATCCCCTTCAGTTCATAGGTATTCAAATGAACTCTTGAGGGAGATTCAAGAAGCAAAATGGAGGTTAGAGCAAGAAGCGCAACCACCAATCTAAGAGATAGATGATCTTCACAATCAGTTTCCTCAAGATATACCATCTATATACAGAGAGCAATATGAGGTGCGATCAAGTGAGTGAATTCGTTTTGAATCTAATTCTTGCAAGAATTACTTCACTTCACTAGCCCATGGGATTTAAAGTCTATTCAAATGAGAACTCCCACCATACTAGTAAGAAATGATGATTCAGCTCTCCCTACGAATATGAATGTAATCAAGAACACTAAGGTGTAGTGCCATCTCAATTTAGAGGAATTGTTGAAAGTCAAATCTGAGATGTGGAACCATGTAGCAAATCAATTGCCAAAAATTGCTAAGGCCCACTCTTACAAAAGATTGCCACGAAAGTTGCCTAAGATACCCATTAATAGGATTGGAGATGTGAGCAAAGGAGAAGATGGGAATACCTATTTCTTTATCTATTATCAAGGCTACACCACAAAGGCAGTTTTAGATTTAGGTGCAAGAGTTGCTATTTCCACTAGTTCCCTCTGGAAGAGATGAGGCAAGCCAACTTTAAGACCCAAAAGAATGAAGTTGCAAATGATTGATCGATATTTTGAGTAATCTTTGGGTTTACTAGAAGGAATCACTCTCACAATCTGTGGTGTAGAGTTTGAGAATACCTTTTCCATATGTGAGTTTGGAAAGAACATGCCTATGAGATGATTTTGGGACGATCGTTCATGAGGCAGTTACAAATAGTGCATGATTGGGGAACCAATTCCTTGTACATGCAGGCCAAAGGAAATGTATGTACATTGGACATGAACTAACTGAAGAGGAGGAGCAAGAATTGATTGCACTACAAAAGGAGTACAAAGACATATTTGCATGGATCCACAAAGATTTGAAGGGAGTGGATCTCAACATTTGTTCTCATAGGATCCGAATGAATCTAGAGGCCAAGCCCACTAAACAAAAGCCTTACGCATACAATGACATGCTGCTAAGATAAAAGAAGAAATGGACCAATGGATTGAAGCAAGATTCATATATGAAATAGAGGTCCAAGACTACAAATGCATTGGTGATAATTTGTATAAGAGAGAAAGAGATGGATACCTAAGACAATGTGTCCATGAGAATGAATACTTGAGAATATTAGAAACTGCACACTAACGTGTTGCAGGAGGACATTTTGCATGTGATCACATAATCAAAGCCATATTACTTTTGGGGCTACAGTGGATGTGAAACATGTTAAAGAACTCAGTATCCAATGCGCAAAGATGAGATGCCATTAAGACCCATGATGGGAGGACGTGCATTCTCTAAGTGGGGCATAGATTTTGTTGGACAAATTAATCTCCTTGCTAGAGGTTTTGATGTAGAATATATAATTGTAGCTATATATTATCTAAAGAAATGAGTAGAGATTAAGGCTACCAAGAGGAATGATGCACAAATGATGGCGGTTGACTATAGAGTTGGCAAGCAGTATAGAGACTCACTTTCTAAAGGAATTCATTGAATATTTGTTACAAGATTTTATGGTGACTCACAAAAAATTAGCACCATTTTCCTCAGGTCAATGGATAGGTAGAGAGTACTAACAAAATCTTGTGCAATGTCATGACCAATCTTGTAAACAACAAATGCTCTGAATGGGGCAAACACTTATACTACAATGTTTGGGCATATCGAGTGCCCTACGAGATGGTACTCAGTGCAAATCCCTTTCGGATGTTCTTTGGTCACATTGCAATGTTTGCATTGCACTTTTTCATACCCACCCTTAAGGTTGCACAAGAGCATCAATGGACCAACCATGAGCTATCATCTAGGATTATGGACTTAGAACACTTAGGAGAAACTAGGCTATGAGTGGTGGTAGGAATATATGTAGCCAAGAGGAGGTGGAAAGCCTATTTTGATGCACATGTGAAGGATAAAGGCTTGCAAGCTGGCGATTTACTCTTATTCTATACGTTGAAGCAACATGCTCCAAAGTTAGAGAAATGTGGTTATGGACCTATGATTATCAATAGACTTTCAACAAGTGGAGGAGTACAGTTGCCACCTTGGAAGGAGAGGTAATGCCAAATTAGATTATTGGTTGTAGATTCAAGATTTATCAACAACCCTTGACGGAGGATATACTTAGATGACTCACCTTGTCTAGGAAACGTAAGGAGGAAAAAAAGAGAATTAGAGAGGAAGCTCAAGTTTAAGGCCTAGAGGGCATCAAACACATGAAATTAAGATGCCAGGGAGTAGTGCTAGAACGAAATAACCAAGTACAGGAGCTCCTTTTGGTTAATGACAATTCCGGGGGAGATATCCCTAGATATCCCATGGAAATGTGCCACACCAAGGAGAAATGTCATTGCCACCCAAGGACTAATGTTGGAACAAGATACCCAGGTAGAGGAGCTCCTTTTGGTTAATGACAAATTCGATGGAGATATCCCTAGATATCACATGGAAATGTGTCAAAACAAGCAAAACTATTGTTACCACCTCTAGAGTTCCAAGGGTTCAAAGGTCTGATGCCCATTGGTGACCCACTAGAAGATCAAACCAAACACATTCATTCTTAATCACATTGGTTCCAAGGCTTAGCAAGACCCTAGAAAATGCAAAATATATTTATGAGGAAAGAATGTGTTTCAATGGCAATACCTTGGGGAGATATTAGTTCTTTGCACAACATTTTGAGGCATTATTGAACATGACAAAACTAAAATTATTGTGGGAGAAATCTAGGTTCAAAGAGTATTTTGAAGCACCACTATCAAAGCCTAATTTTTATAGGTGCTATTGTTTAATTACTCTTCAGGCCTCATATAGGAAAGACCACCCACGAACATTTATACTTCCCTCTTTGGTGATAGAAACCCCTTTCAAAAAGTTCAAGCTCACGCAACAATTGATTAGAATAAAGATCATTGGCTCCCACACTCCCATGGAAAAAGAAATTATGGTTCCAAAACCCATGAACAAACGTGACATACTCAAATAGGTAGATATTTCTGCCATAACACCAGAACTCTCCATGCCCCTACAAATATGCATGCAACATTTTGCATTTCTAGCTCAGGATCATTTCAAATAGCACACAAAGGGATTAGGTTTGGTTGTACTTGGCCAACACTATGCCATGGATAATTGATCTTGCTAGTTGGGTGCAAGAGTAGCTAATTCTGGCGAATCAAAGGTACTTTTTGAAACACAAACCCTTACCATGCTTTGATCCACGATGGTAAGACTCCTATCGAGACGAGGAGAATTCATTCAAGTTCGAGTATCTCTAAGCACCTCTTGCACAGTCATTGATCAAGAACCATTACTCACTCCTACTTCTTCCATGGACACAACTACTTGTGTAGAACCCTCTAACTCACCTTCCCTCTTGACTTGACCTCCTACACAAAAGCTTCAAGAAGTGGTGGAACCACATCCACAACCCCCCCTCACAGTTTATGTCCCTTACCCAATGTTGTATTAGTAACTTTTGAACCCTCCATTACCACTTCTAGTCCCATGGCCAACCGATCATACAATCAGCAGACCGTAGCAACCATCCCCTCGTGTACCCCACCACACTCTATCCCACCACTCCCAACATTTCCATTTTTCACCCCTCTCCACACAACCCATCTTTCATTCCTTCTCCACTCTATCATCAACCCTCCATACCAACCTTTTTTCTGTCAAATGAATGTCCCTGAGTCCATCCCATTTGTTCAACCATCACTACCTTGAAGCTATTTTGAATCACTAGCACACTCACTCGTAACCACTCCATTGTACACATTTAGCACTATCAATCATACGTTCAATGATACAGATATATTACCATCCACAAAACCACAACTGACAACTTCTACTCCTCTTGCTCCCACTTATGCACCCTATAACCAGATCTTGTAGAGACATGTATGCAAAGATAATAAAAAAAATAAAAAATCGCACAAGAACACACATAGAATAGAGAGAGAAAAGATCGAACACAAGATTGGGTACAATCTCCCCCCACATACTCTGATGGATGAGTCTTTTAGAGTATGTGTATTTATAGGTATTTTCATTACATCTTGAACAAAAGATACATGAGGGTGGTGCTTCAAAAAGCATGCATTTACAAAAAATTTGCTTTATTTACAAAACATTGCTTTCTAAGTGATCTACTATTTTTACAGAAATAATTAAAATACTATCTTTTAAATATCATAAAAAATATCTGAGTAAAACACGTGCATTCATGCCCTCATGATTGTTCACCTACTAAATCAAAACACAATCACATTAAAAACCTCAAGACATTAAAATCCATTTAACATTCCATTATTCCATAAAGTATAACAGGCCTCCGAGTTGACAAGCAACTAACCTCAATTGATAAGAAAAAAAAGACATGGATGGCTAGTCACATGTCCCATCATTGAACAATCATAAGCATATTCCATGTAAAGAAACTTATGCAGGGAAATGGAAAGTTGGAATTTATAGTGACTATGAATGATATTAAAAAAATCATAATGTGGAGTAAAGCATCGTGTTCTTTTATCTTGTTTTGAGTATCCCGAAGTTCATGCCGCAAAAGCTCCAACTATTGCTCAAGTGATACCCTAGGTAGGGGTGTTGTACCAAAATCCTCCGGTAGGGTCCATGGTCTTATATAGAACCAAAACCTATTACTAAACATGTGAAAAAAAATTTAACAATTTTGGAATTGAAATAGAAAAGGGAAGGTTTTGTCTTTGAAATGTAAAAAGGAAGAGAGAGGTAGAAATAAAGTTAAAGATAAGTTAAAAGAAATGTGGTATCAACATGTGAGAATAGGCTAGTGGATAAAGCAAGCGAGAGGTGGTGGGCTCAAATCCCCTAAATGCTAAATAGGGAAATAAGGAAGCTCTTATTGCCACTCATTAGTGAGAGAGGGTTTGTGCATAGCCAATGGAACCAAGAGAACCATGCAAGTAAGAGGTGGTGGTTCAAATTCCCTACATGCTAAATAGGGAAATAAGGAAGCTCTTTTTTCCACTGATTTATAAAAGAGGGTCTGCACATAGCCAATGGAGCCAAAGGGAACCAAGAGAACCATGAGTGCTAGAGAATCCAAAGATGCCAAAGTTATGCCATAGCTCTATGCCTTAGTGGATGCCTTAGTTGATGCCTTAGTCGACACCTTGGAGAACTTGCATGGAGTAACCAAATTCGTAAAACAAATTGATAAATGAACCAAGCTGGAACTAGGATAGGACATAGTCTAGAGTATACCAATGTCACAGTGTGACAATGTCAGTCACATTGTGATAGTGTCATAGGCATAGGGCATAGTGCAAAGTGTAAAGAGTGTGACAGTAAACATTAGATAGTAGATAGTAGCAAATTTGAGAAACATCGACGAAGATGACTTAAATAAAAAACATGAATTGAAAAATGCTAACCTAGATCAGACAAGAATAAACAAACCCAAACAGATGCCGAATCATGAATGGACACTGAATGAGAATAAACAAACCAAAATAGGTACCAGATCATGAACAAAGACTGAGAAGTAGACCTCCATAGATGTGCGCAAGCTCTGATACCACTGTAAATGGGCCTTGTAGACGCATGTTTGTAGAGATAATTCAATAAGGAAATCTCACAAGAACACACATAGAATAGAGAGAAACAAGACTGAACAAATACTTGCTTTCAAATATCTTCAAAAATATATCAGTAAATCCATATGCATTCACACCCTCATGATTCTTCACCTGCTAAATCAAAACACAATCTCATTAAAAACCTCAATACATTAAAATCCATCTAATACTCCATTATTCCATAAAGTATAACACACCCTCCATATCACAATCAATCACTACCATGCTTACTTCAGCATTCATGTCCATGTTCACTCCACCCTTCCCCTTCCCCTTTCCTCTGCATCTCACATTGGATAGCATACTGCCATGCATCCACCTTCCAGATTCTCATCATCACTCATTGAAAATGCAATCCAAAAAATGTTTACATGTATGCATCAAGTATGCAATGAGTTCACATCTTTAGGTCAGTAGTGCAAAGAATTGAAGTAGACAACAAATCAACTACAAAAAAACAAAAATCCTTAAGTGTAGAAAACGCTTCCTTCAATGCACAATACAAAGAAGTCAAAGAATCTTATCACACCATGGAGATCGACTTAGAATAGAATGCTAGAGAGGCAATCAGAGATGCAAAAGATAAGCTTCAACATCAAATGGAATGCAATGTCGAGATTACTTCAAATATGGGTCTCTTTTGACACCATTTGGCAACAGCTAAGGAAGAAAACCAATGACTATAGTACCAAAATCAATAAAACTTTGAAGCCACCATGGGCAATTCTAAAAAGCCCCTAGGTCCTAGTAGATTCAAAGCAATACCCTCAGAGACCATCAAGTTATTTTAGAGGACAATGTCAGATTACTAGAGGATTATGATTAACTAACAAAAGAGTGTAATTCATTACGCAACAAAAAGGCCACATTACTTTTAAGTGAGCAACAAGGACAATCTGTCACACAAAGTGTGACACCATCGGAGCTATTGGAAGAGCTGAACACATTGCAAGAGCTTCTCATAGAATTAGAGAACTAATTGGTAGAGAAAATAGTGATACAAAGGTGTGACTCCCCACTAGACCTACAAGAGGTCAAGGAAATTGTAACCATTTAAGTAGAACCTATATTATAAGAGGAATATGAACCTCAACTTGTGATAGGTGGATGTGTCAATGATGAGGGTCATGGCATATTTGAGCTACCACACCCGTCATGGATGAAGCTAGTGGAAGAATTGGGAAAGACACATTCTGCCAGGGTCAAAGCCTAACTAAATGTGATGGATGCTATAAAAGAAACCATCTTAGAGTCTCCATACTTCGTAGAGCTCATGTGAAGGAGGTACATATCTATCAATGATCTATAATATAAACCTTACTTCATGTACCTGGTCGAGTATAATTTGGAAATGGAGTGTATCATGGGAAAGAAATCCACCCATGTTACAAAGTTCCAACTAGAGGACCTCCCTCCAGGAGGATCTAAAGGTACTTCAACCCAACTAGAGAAGAGATTTATTTCAAGAATTTCCTGAAATGATGTATACGTGGTCCAAGACTCCAATGCTCATAATGTATAACCCATGCTATGGCATGGTGTCCCATGGTCGGTCTTGGAAAGCCTTCGCCATTAAAGTACAAAATAACCCAAAGTGCTAGGATTGGCTAAACTACCCATACCTTGCACTGCCTCAAGGCTCACCGATTATGGCATACATGGTTGCAACAATTAAGCATTGGCTACCTAGAATAAGCTAAATGATAAATGTAGTAACTAAATGACCTTAAAGTTCTCTAATCTAATGTAGACGACCTTCAACGTCTTCTGATGCATTTGTGCACCCCATGTCTCAACACCCACATTTGAATATTGAAATTTAGATCTTGTATATGATATGAGCACCACTCCATTGCTCAAAGTATGTTAGGCTTGGCACTGCAAAAAAAAAGTACCTCCCCACGTGTTATAAACTCACTTTTAAAGAAACATTTACCATCGAGTCTTGCTAATACCATTCGCAAGTGTTTGGTCAATAGGCCCACTCGTTTGCTACAACTTTTTGCTTGTGAACAAATGGTCTACTCGACCCACTACCACTTCCCTAGACCATTTAATGAGATGAGCTTGATGCAAATTTGATAAAGGGCCTACACATCAATGATCACACCCTTGCACAAGACCTCCTCCAAAACTATATTGATTGCTCCCTACAACAAGAATCTATCAAGGATGACATATGCAAGAGGGAGGTAGGTGTTGGCAGTAGCTCAAGGCATCAATGCAAAGGAAGCATTTGAGAAGCATGGCAAGGAGATAAGAGGGGTTTTAGTCATAAATTTCATAGTTCTCATTGACTCATAACAACTAAACTCAGATAGAAATGTCAACGTTGATCTTAATCACTAAACATTGTAATATAGAATCACCCAATTTTGGCTTGTGATGCTCAAGACGAGGAGTCCTCAAGCTTGATGAGAATAGGTATAACATGCACACCAATTTTCACTTTTTTTAATCTCATTTGACCCTTCATAACTAGCATAGGAGATAAATTTCAACTAGGCTGGTCATTAGATTTGAAACCAATCACTTCACCTCAAAAACTATAAATAGAGCAATAGAGCTCATTTTTGGGATGACCAGTTTTGAGGTGTGAGATTTGTAGAAGAGTTCATGTAATTTAACTAATGCAAAGAAGAGTATTTCCTTCCATTGCCTCTTTTATTATCCCTTCCATGTGTGCCTTTGTATGTGTGTGTGCACTAGCATGCTTCTCACCTTCTCCTTTTCACACTTCACTTGTTCACGATCTTCATATCATCCTTACTCGTCTGTGGATTGATAATTAAAGAGGTGGAGCTTTTTGACTTGGTAGTTACCCTTGTCTAGAGCAACATGTAGGCATTTGGCCATCATTCTTGGGCAGCAACACATACCTATGCGAGATTGGATGGCTATCTTTTGCAAAGGTTTCAGCCAATAAGAGAGAGAAGTAGCATAAGGTTTCTAGAATGGAAGTCAATATTGGTGTGTGGATTCTAAAAATCCCACATGAGATGGTCTTTTCTTCTTTCTCTCACTCACTCTCTCACTTTCTCCTTCACTCTTGCTTACACAAATGCCCTTTCACTCTCACACACCTCTTTTTGGTTGTCCTAGGAAAAAGGGGAGGAGGGATTCACAAATAGCATGAACTGGGACATTTTCTCTATGAAGGGTTGGGAGTGTCCTATCATTTCTTCCTAACAACATTAGCACAAGGGGAATTTTTTCTATGCATTCTTGGGGGAGGTCGTCAAAGGTTTTAGAGGTCTTATGGGGGTTTTTCTTCACGCAGAGCAGAACCCTACAAGAAAGGGGAGTTTTTCAGGAGGTTTAGTTTCTTCTCTTGTTTTTTTTTACCTAACTTTTGTTTTTCTTTGGACACAGGGAAAAGAGGAAGGGAGGAGGCTCCTGCTCCACACATATCTGTGAATTTCTCTCTGACCTCCATTGATTTGGATAACTTCCCTTGGAAAGGAGTGAGGAGGGACTATTGTTGATGATGTCGAGGCTGTTGTGAGCTAGTGTTTTTCGTGTCTACTACTGGAGTAGAGGAGCGGCCATCTTTGCAACCCTATCAAGACTTTTGAAGCTTTATAGCATTGATATTTTGGGGAGGAGTTTCCTTATGTGGAAGCAAGTGGGAAGGTGAGCCTTCCTCCCAGAAAAGGGAAGATCAAGCATTGTATTTGAGATAATTCTAGTAAGAAAAAGGGGTAGAACAGCTCTCACATGGGAAGAGCATGTGTAGCCACAGAAGAAGCTTTCTTAGGTTTGAGAGAATGAATATGTGCTATTGAGCATTCGATCGGTGGTGGATAGGGCAACTTGCCAATCTTACGATGATCTCTAAATTCTCCCTGATCTCCTTGGATTTGTATGTGTCACAAGAACACCTGATACAAAAGGTATGTCCTCCATTCCATTTTAAAGTCACAATTCCTTATAAGATAAATCATTCATGGGAGGGAATTAGGGAGATGTTTCCTCAGTGGATATATGAAGGGATTGAATGGAGAAGACAAAACAGTCTCCGTGAAGAAAATTAGAAAACAAAAAGGATATTATTGGTAAAAAGGTGGCTTCATCCTCAATGGGGGGGCAATTGCTTGGGAGCTGCTCACTAACTGATCACCCAGGTCATGCATCACATTTTTTCTCATCGCTTGCTAGTTCAGTTGTTGTCCTTCTGTAGCATCTGGCTAGATCTTGTATCACTCGGATTGGGCTACTATTATCTATTGTGCACTTGTAGTGGGACTTATTGTTGTTGTAAGAGCATCAAGAGGCAAATTGTACTCATAGGGAGGGGAGGGCTTTGTTGCTCTAGTTGCTTCTTATGTTGTATGTAGGTGATATAAAAGATGAAATCAAAGGGAGAATCCTTGGAAGTGGTCAAATACTCAAAGAGGGGATTCAATTCAAGGCATAGGGAGTGAAGTGCGAAGTTTTTTTTGAACACAACCATATAAATTTCATGACTGCATACTGTCCATAAGCTTGCCATGGCACATCGGTAGGAGAGGATACATTGAAGCATAAGGAGAAAGCCAAAGATAGAGAAGGCAGGAGACATGGAGTATTTCTCTTTATAACTCCTCCCCACAGATGTCCGACTCAAGGGGGTAAGGTGCAAGGTAGCAAAGGCAATGTAAGGAAAGAAATCAATCAAAAATAGGTGGAGAGAGGCTACATCTTCTTGCTAAAAGCAATCGATGATCAACTATTGAGAACTCGGGGGACCTTTATTGCCGAGGGCTTGGTTCTATAAAAAAAAACTACTTCCTAGGGATCTTTGATAGAGGTAAGCTTTTCACACCAATAGCATGCTAACCGATGCATCAAAGATGACACTTTGCACCGAGCTTGTATATGAGTGCATGATTCATATAGGGTGCAAGGAGGATGCAAGAAATTTTTGTTCACCCTCTTATTTGCTAGCAAACTCAGTAATTTGATGTATTCAATGTGAATTATTAGCTTACTTTCCTATTGTTTAGCTAGTATGTCTTATTGATGAACAACTTGTGGTCATCATCGGACTCAATAGGAAAGTACTCTCTATCATGCACACGTGCAGTTGTATTCAAATTGTGAGCAAAGCAACATCACAAGGTTCAGGCCGAAAGTCCTCAGTAGGTGTTTATCAATGTTAGCAGGGAAAGGGGCGGCCTTTACCCATCTAGTAGAGGAGTCTCTCTAAGTGTTGATCTGCTAGGCATGCATCTCCCATTTATTTACTGATGTAGGCAACTGTAGCATAGGCCTCACAAGGATGAGATTTTGTAACCCTCTACTAATTTGAGAGAGCATAATATTGTAGGTTTCTAGATGTGTGGGGATTTTACACATTACTTTACTCTTGAAAGTATCCAAATGTGCAAGACAAGCCAAGAAGTACCTCCCCCTATTGGTTGCCTTCGATCACATAGATTCCTCCTTTCCTACTTTAGGCACTGTACACAGCCCCAAGAGTGGCCACTCATATCACGAATAGCAAAATGACCAAGAGGTGGATACATGGAAAAGTTTCCACAGTCATAGCTTGGTAGGGATCATCTTCACACAACCTCCATCTTCATTCTTCAAAAAATTGGACTCCTTTCCAAGTTCCTTGCCAGATCTTCTATCAATCTTGGTTAGAATCCCAGCAACCTTCTCAGCAATATGTGATGCGTGGAAATCAAGCATAGGTGTATATCCATTACCAATCTGGCTAGGATGGTTGATGATGATAACTTGAGAAGTAAACTTTGCAACCTCCTTGGAAGGGTCATTCTTAGAGTTTGGTGCCACAAAGCCATGCTTCAAATCCTTTACTACAATGTTCTCTACATTAAATCCTACGTTGTCACCAAGCAAAGCCACTTGGAGAGCTTCATGGTGCATCTCCACTAACTTGAACTCAATAGTGAGACCAGTTGGAGCAAAAGTGACCACCACGGCAGGCTTAAAGATACTAGTCTCAACACGACCCACTGGTACTATACCAATGCCACCAATGCATGTGCAAAAGGCATGCAATTTCTTCTTCATTCTACCCATGCTGCATGTACCCTGCAATCAGTCCATTTCATGCTCATTTGACTAGAGCTTATTGTCAACACCACCCATTTTTCCTTTTCAAGATACCTACAATCAACCATCTATCCTACACCATGAAGACATGTTAGTATAAAAAAAATTAACAATAAATATAGTTAACATACTCCCCCTTCTTGCTTGCGAAGTCATCCTCGACAAGTGCAACCTCACTCACATCCCAAAAACTAATCACCCTCAAAATGAAATGAGACATAAGTGAAGAAGGTCCAAGGAGACCATTACCTACCTTTGGAATAGAGCTATTGATAACATAAGGAGAGCCGAATTTGATAAGTTGCTTAAAAACTAACCGGATACACATATAATAACTACACCATCCTCAACGTTGGCCTTGAGTGGATCGATCTATCAACAGCCAATATCTCGTCTCTGTAAATACACACATGCAAAAAACACATTCATCTGGGTGATCACTACCCTCCTCCACTCTATCTCCCCCCTAAGGAGTGGTAACTTTTCTTTTTTTCTTTTTGTTTATTTTAATTCTTGAGTTGGCCTATGTTGCAATTGCAGGATGCGATTCATGGCCCTGACCACCCAGCCAAGTATGTTCCACCCGTCTACCAACACAAAATAGTGTGAAATGACATATACATGATATACACACACATATATACGTGCTAGCCCATAGCAAAGCTAGGTGCAGCTCATGGTCTCGACCGCCCGGCCAAGATGTTTCCACTCACCTATAAACTCGTTATGGTGCATAAGACCAAATAGATATAGACACATAACTATCCAGGCCTATGAAAAAGCTAGCATGAGCTTGCGGTCTTGACCACCTGAGAAGGATGAACCTACTCATCTACTAACCCATCATAAAGCATTGGTGCACATATATACATGCTTTTTGGTTTTGTTTTTCTTATTTTTTTTTCCAATTTTTGTAATTTCCCATGTCCTAAGACTTAGGGAGAGATAGAAAGGAACACCTTGCCTACCCTTCACGCACATCATGCATACACAAAAAACATCCGTGGAGTTGATAGATCAGTCTTCCCCTTGCCAACACTTTCTAGGGCATAATGATTATATGACATAATTGACTAATTGCAAACAGGCTTATCAAATTAGATTTCTGTATCTTACCTTTAAGTCCCTTCCTCACCCACAATATAGCATGACAACCTCAAAAATTTCCTACCTAGTCCTGTCCATTGTCAATGATCAACATCCTTCAAGGGGTGAGTCAGGCTCTGCCTCAAGAGCCTCATCATCACTTCATATAACTAGTTGATCCGTCCATGCCCACCAAAGTTCATTTTCCTCATTGGATATTTTCATTGTACTATCATAATAAAAGTATCGGTCCTTTATATACCCAACCCAACCAAACAAATACTCTTCCAACTGGGTGAATTGGAAGTCAATATCAAGACCTTGGTTCCAAAAATGTACCAACCAGTGGGCTTCCTCCACATCGTATTATGTCCAGAAGCTCTCGACCAGTATCTCCATGCTTGTTAACACTTCATCTGCAAAATATACTACAAGGTTGAACAGAATGTTTTGGTACACGATCCACCATTGTTCGTCTAGTCCCTAACGATCCTATGTAACAACACATGGTCTCATCAAATAGACGGTAAACTATTCTATGAAAAAGAGAATGCCACTCTTGCTTCGTTCTCCTATCCAGCGACACATCTCTTGTAAGATCATCCAAATCACACAAAAGAGTCCCATAATCCAACATCTCGCTCAGAATCCCTTCCATGCAACTTCTCCAACCATACTATGTACATTCTGCAAGTCTTAGGATTTGAACTGATTATATCGGCATGTTCGACACAAGTGAGTCTTGACTTCTTCAACATGTTTTCCCTATTGCCAATATCCTTTACATGAGGCTCCTTACTCAGCATGCCCCTCTCAAATTGATTTTCCAATGTGTATTTTCTCCTAAGTCCCTCGTGTCTGGAAGTCCCCTTTTCACAACCATTTTGGTTCCTCTTGTCTCTATCCTCCAAGAGGTCTCTCTTTCGATCATCTATTTTCTTGCTAGAACCATCCTTGTCTATACATCACTTCTCTCTTCTAGATCTGCCCTTGCCCTTGTGGCCTTTCTTGCATATGTCTTTGCTCACTTTGTCATGCACTTTGCTTGTGCCAGAAGCTTGGTGACCATCTTGCTTCCCCATCAGCTTTGTAGGACATCCCTAATCATGAGTTTTAGAAGGATGACTCCCACGATAGGAAGGATTTCTTCTCCTTATGGAAAGATCCACCAGTTTGCTAAATACCTTCTCTTCCTCTGTAAATCCTACCTCTACCATCTCACCTTCTTCTGTCCTTGCTTTCTCTTGATTCCCTAATAGCATGCATGCACCACTGGCCACCACTTCTTTAGCTTTTCCTTCCCTATTTGGATTCACTTCCTCCAACTCAACTCTCATATCCATTCCTCACGTGTTTGGCTCTCCTTTCATTATCATCTTCAACTCTTGACATCTATCATGGAGTTCAATTTCTAGAGCCTCGATTTTTTTCCTCAAATATCTTACTTCCTCTATGGTTGCGAGTTTCGGGTTTGATTCATCTTCTAAGATTCTCACCTTTAGGTGATTGTTGGTCTTGCTTTTTTTCAGGTCTATGTGCATCGTATAGCATTCAAACTGAGTCATATCGACCAACCATCCAAGCATCTCTTGGTCTGAGTTATCGTTGCAAGCTAATGGATTCACATATTCCCCCACTTTCCTGTTTTGGGGTTTGGATAACTATAGGTTAAATCCATCTTGGAGCAAATCCTTGTAAGTCTCCATGTTCAAAGCAAACCTTACTCGAGATTTGTCCTGCTTTTCCTTCTCTTTTTCCATTTTCTCCATTTCATCTCTTGTCGTCAACTTTTTTCGGTCAAATTTGAAGACATGTGGATTTGCACGTGATCAGATTTTGGTCCAATTCTAATAAAACTTGTGCACTAGTTATGCACACAATTGGCTTGCACTAGCCATGGCCATCCCAATAGGATGGAAAAGGTAGCTTCCGAGGTCATTGGTCTGACTATCAGATACTTGACATTGAATTCTAATCCTCCAATGACTATACTCACAATTTTCAAGAGACCGGCCAGTTTCACTTGAGTCTAATAACACATCCTTAAGGACATCGATGTGTTCTCCATATGGGGTACGTCGAGAGCCTTCATCATATATTTAGTTATCAAATTGATGGCTGCCCCACTATCGAACTAAGCACCTGGGACTGCATATCCTTTTATTTCTATCGTTACCATCTGGGCATTTGAATTCATCTGTGTCATAATGCTCTGAATGATGCCTTGAATCTATTTTTCCCATTTCCTCTTATCTTGAGAATTCCATGGATTTTTGATATACTCATTGTAGAACTCCTTCCTACATGCAGGGGAGTACCTGAGCTGAGTACCAATTTCTAGAGTGATGTTAGAAGAAGCTTTGTTTTGGATTAGAAAGATGAATTGTAAAAATTAGATTTATGTATTTTAGGATTGAATGATGTAATTTTTGGATAAATTATTAGAGGTCTCAAAATTTATAGGGAAATGACTTTATTAGTCTTAAAACACTTAATTTTCAAGTGAAAAAATGGAGGACTCGAAAAAGTAATTCATATAAGCCAGGTAATATCCTTTGAACTAATTTTTAACTTTTTCTTTTGCAAATTTCTTGAAAAATTCAATGGATTAATAGAATTGCGATTTTCAAAAATAGGTGTTATAGTGAAGAATACATATTTTTTTGATTTGAGAGTTTATTGCCTCGACTTGTTATGAAATCGTGCTCTTCTGGGAGCTAAGAAAACAAAGAAAAGATAAAGAAAAATTTTCTAACAAAAAGTCACAATATCACAATTCTGACCAAAATCTTAAGATTTTGAGCCAGGATCGTGAAAAACACAATCTTCACCCAAACCTTCACACAATCACGATTCTGACCAAAATCTCACAATTTTGAGTCAAGATCGTGAAAAACATGATCTTCACCCAAACCTTCACACAATCACAATTCTGACCAGAATCTCAAGATTTTGAGTTAGGATCATGAAAAACACGATCTTCACCCAAACCTTCATGCAATCGCAATTTTGACCAAAATCTCACGATTTTGAGTCAAGATCGTGAAAAACACAATTCTCACCAAAAACTTCACACAATTATGATTCTGACCAAAATCGTGAATCTCACGATTTTGAGTCAGGATCATAAAAACACGATTCTCACCAAAAATTTCACCCAATCGCAATCTTGACCAAAATCTCACGATTCTAAGTCAAGATCATGAAAAACACAATTCTCACCAAAAATTTCACCTAATCGCGATCTTCATCAAAATCTCACAATTTTGAGTCAGAATCGTTAAAAACATGATTCTCACCAAAAATTTACCTGATTGCAATCTTGACCAAAATCTCACGATTTTGAATTAGGATTGTGAAAAACACGATCCTCACACATATATTCAAAAAATTGGGATTCTGACCAAAATTTCACAATTTTAGGTGAGGATCGTGGAAAACTTTACATTCCCAAGCACGATTTCACATGATCGTGATTCTGACTAAAATTTCACTATTTCGAGTCAATATCGTGAAAAACTTGATTTTCACATATAAGTTCTCAAAATCTCATTTTTGACCAAATTCTCACCAATTTGGGTCAGGATTGTGATTATTAACTCATTGAACACTAAAATCAAACAAGAACTAACAAAGAAAAATCCAAATCAGGTGTTCTTGAATCAAATAGGGTTATTTGGGTAAGAGAAATAAAGTAAATGAGATTGAGATAAGGAGTGATATTGGATCATAATAGGGAAGCTAACAAGACTCTGGGAAAACAAGACAATGTGAGACATCAAAACCTCACTAGTATCATACACTTGAATATGGAAAACAAAAATGAAGAGGTTGAACCTTCAGATACAGGGGACTACAAGAATATCCTTTTATATATATATATATATATATATATATATATATATATATATATATATATATATATATATATATATATATATATGTGTGTGTGTGTGTGTGTGTGTGTGTATATATGTATATGTATATGTATATGTATATGTATATGTATATGTATGTGTATGTATATATATATATATATATATATATATATATATATATATATATATATATATATATATATATATATATATATATATATATATATATATATATATATATATATATATATATACGTATATGTATATGTATATGTATATGTATATGTATATGTATATGTATGTATCTATATATATATATATATATATATATATATATATATATATATATATATATATATATATATATATATATATATAGGTTTGGAGCCTATGTATATCAAGATGGGTTGCATAAGGATCTCATTGGATTGAGGGACTTAGAAATACCTATGAATTTGATGCCTGTAGATCAACTTAAAGAGGGTAAGTATGAGGATAGACATGGATGTGTTCAAAAATGTCCAAGATAACACAAATGACCTAGGGCAAGACACTGATAAAAACTCTATCCAGAACAGCATTGACCTGGTTTCTACCATTAAGGAAAGAAATGTTTAGGGACATAACAGAGTTTCTGGAAGGATTCATAGGGGAATTTTCCAAGAGAGGAATCAAACACAACACTGCCACATTAATTCACACATTTAAACAAAATAAGAATGAAAGTGTACGGGAAGCAACAAGAAGATTCAAGCAATATTTAGATAGATGTCCTAGAGAAGAAAAGCCATCAATGCCCAAAACAATCTCTCTATTCATAGAAGGATTAGCAAATGCATAATTAAGAACCATAGTGTACTGTAGAAGATTTCAAGATCTAGACTCATGTGTGAAAAAAGCAAAGGACCTAGAAGAAAATAGGGGAAATGATCTTTAGATAGTGGAATATCAAAAACAGAATGAAACCACATTACCCCCAACTAAAGAACTGACGAATGCTATAGCAAATGCTTTGAGATTAGCTACTAGATTTGATATACCCAGTTTAAGACTGACACAGTAGAGGAAGTGCTATATCTGTGGAGAAAGTCATCTTACAAACATGTGCTCTTATCAAAAGCCACAACATTTATAGGATAGGAAAATGCTTAAGTATTGTACTTTAGAGAAAAAATGGACTAACCATACCAAGGATGATTGTTTCTATAATAACCAACTAGTGAAGGAAAGGGAGTACCTAGCTCACAATAATCCTATGAGGGACAAAGATTATGGAGAAAAGCCTAGGCAAGTTTTGGGACAACAAACACCTTTACCCACTAAGGTAGTTCTAGCGAAATATATTCTAGCAGAGGAAAATTTAGAATAGACAGTGGGAATATCCAAAGAATATTTAGAAGAACATCTAGGCCAATATGAGGATTGTTCTAAATCATCTAATTGGGAGTATATTTATAATAAGGATCCGGACTTACTAGCATTGGATTTGGGTAATGGAAGGATTGAAATGGACGCAACTACCTTCATGTATGTAACCAACAATTACATGTGAAACAAAAAACCCCAAGTCAAAACTACTCAAAAGATAACATGATATAGGTGTGGAGGAGATCATTTTGTAAGAGATTGTACTCAACCAGCTACATTAAGAGTATAAGGAGCCTATTATAAAGATTGTGGTAGGGAGCACTTAATCAAAGACTTCCCTAGAAACCCTAAAAAATGGGCTATAAATTCCAATATTCCTTTAAAATCAGTGGAAATCTTTGATAATATGAAGCAGGAACAAAATAAGATGATTACCATAAAATTAATGACAAGATCCAACACAAGAGAACAAGGACAACATTAAAAGAAGAAAAGAATGAAGTTCAAAAGAATGGTTCATAAAAGGAGAGAAGGGCAAAACAAAAGGCTTAGTGGGAGAAGAAATCAAAAGAAGTTGAAAAATGAATACATAATGGAGTGGGCAATACATCACAAAACCAAGATTCAAAACAATCTTTAGAGGGGAAATATCTAAAGATCTAGATACAATGATTCAAGCTTAGAAAGGAAGAATAAAAGAAGGACCTAGTGCAATAGACCATGAAAAGATATATCCTCTACCTAAATTGGAAAAATAAAGGATGCAACTTTGCAAGCAAGTAATTGAAAAGACAGAATAAGAACTATAAAAAGGAAACTATGAATTCATGAATAAACAAACAGGTGAGGTACAAGAGAAAGTATGGGAGGAAATACTAGGAGAAAAAAATGAATGAAAGTTACAAAATATCTTTGGAACAAGAAGACAAGGGAATGAAAGAACATCTAAGTAGAAAGGATCTATTGTTGAAAATGCAAGTTAATTTGACAGACCATTGTAGTTTACAATGTCATTGGACATTAGAAGGATTGATTTAAAAAAATCCTCACTTGCAAAACTTCATCTCAAGAACATCAAAAATTCAGGACGATCAATTACAAAATGAACCAATTTTAATAAACATACAAAAGCTATTTTGGATAATGGAGCAAGTGTAGCCATAATGACTAAAAGAACTTGGGAGACATGGGGAGCTGAAACACTTCACTCTACCAAAATAAAACTCCAATTGGCATATCGACATGTTGAAATATGAATAGGATTATGGAAAAAAGTGATAATAGAGATTTGTGGAATTGAATTTGAACACACCTTTGCAATAGTTGAATTCCCACAACTCACTTCATATGAAATAATATTGGGAAGACCTTTTATGAGACAGATATAGGTTGTTCAAGATTGGGGAAGAGACCTTTTGTATTTACAAAACAAGGGAAATGTTACCAAAATAATCTGAGGAATGGAAGTTATCATAATATACCTCCACAAGAGTGGTATAAAATATTTTTATACATCCTGAACAAAATAATATGAAGTGGAAACAACAAAGCACAACTCTAGTCTTGTATTTCGACAAAAAGAAAACTACCGAAAAGATTTTTATTAAGGAAGCAAGATTGCATTAATGAAAGAACCATCGAAGATAATAGGTACATTCCTCAATAGTTCAATGATGAAGAATTTGAACCATATGGATGGAGTCAGATTCTATCAACATTAGATGTGGAAATGATGAACATGTGGAATAAACTTTTAAAGTGAGGAAATATGATATTTTCTATGTGGGAATGATGAGAACTACAAAGGAAGGAGAAGCAACTCAAGCGAAGGTGAGTACCCAATAAATCCTCAATAAAAAGACATATTTGGAGGAAGTACAGGCTTCAGATGCAATTAAGGATGAGATCGCATGCAAGTATAACAATTATATAGACAAAGAAGATTGGAAACAATAGGAATTAAGAAAACAAAAATCTTTAGAGAAAACATAGGAAAGTTTTCATGTTCCAGCCAATTTAAAAAAATATGAAGTTGAAGATAGACTATTGTTAAAAATAAAACTTGAAAGAGAAAAGAAGAAAGGATAGTCATATGATAATGAAGAGGAGACAAAAAAAATGTTGAAATATCTAGAGAAGAGGGAGGGGATAGACACATAACAATAGCAAATGACATGGAAAAAAATCAAGAGGAAAATCTTATTAAGTTAGTTAGAGAGTTCAAGGATGTTTTTGCTTATATATAATGACTTGAAAAGAATAGATCCCAATATCTATGTGCATAAAATACCTATTTCACCAAATGCCAAACTAAGTAAGCAAAGATTTTATACTTATAATGATAAGTACTCTACAAAGATCAAGGAAGAAATAGATAAGTTATTAGCATCCAATTTCATTTACAAAATTGAATATATAGAATGGACATCTCAAATAGTTTTAGTTCCTAAAAAGAATGGTAAACTAAGAGTTTGCATCAATTTCAAAAGAGTCAATGTTGTAAGTATTAGGGATAGCTATCCACTACCAATGACATATCATCTATTAGAAAGGGTAGCTGGGAAAGAAGTTTACAATTTTTTGGATGGATTCTCAGGATACAATCAAGTACCAATTGCATTAGAGGATCAACATAAGACTAATAGTTATGCCCTTTGGTCTTAGAAATGCACCAACCACTTTCCAAAGGCTAATGTGTCATGTGTTTAAAGATTTTCTTAGAAGTATAATGAAAATCTATGTGGATGATTTATGCACTTGTTCAAATCAAAGGAAGGATCATTTGCATGATCTTAAAAATATATTCAAGAACCTCTAAGAATGGAATATCAACTGATGAAGATAAGATAAAAGCTATAGTAAATATAGCCACAACTGTAAAAGAATTACAAACCTTCATGGCTCATTATGGGTACTATAGGAAATTTGTGTATAAATTTGTTGAAATTGACAAAGCACTCTATGCATTGATTACCAAATTTGAATGGAACAAAGAATGTGAGGAAGCCATTGAGAAATTGAAAACTTCTTTAGTTACTGCACCAATTCTAAAGACATCACAATGGGATGTAATATTTCATGTACATGTTGATGCTTCCAACTTTGCTCTAGGATGTGTATTAGCACAACCTATTGAAGGAAGCAAGATGGATTTCCCTATTTCTTATGCAAGCAGACAATTGAATCAAGCTGAGAGGAATTACACAACAATAGAGAGAGAAGAATAAGGCATGGTCTTTGAAATTAAAAAGTATAAACATTATTTTTTCGATTACAAGTTTAAGTTTTTTGTGCATCATTAGGCACTACTCTATTTGGTAAATAAACCTTGTCATACAGGAAGAATAATAAGATGGTTCTTATTACTCAAGGAATTTGAGTTTGAGGTGGTGGTAAGGCAAGGAAAACCCATTGCAGGGCAGATCATTTATCAAGGATCTTAGTGAAAGATAAGCCAAAACCTATTGATGATGAATTGCCTGATACATATCTTTTCAACATAGAAAATGTTCCTAATTGGGAAAAGACATTGATTCCAGTTTTGACTATAGGAATAAACAAGGTAAATAACAATTAAACACATAGGATTTTGCAAACTAAAAACTTTTCTTCACTTGCTGGACATTTATATCATATGAATCAAACTAGAATACTGGAATGTTGTGCTCCCAAGGAGGAATGTGCAAATTGTTTAGAAAAAGCACATTTATGGAATCCTTGTTATCATTTTCCTAAGATTGTCACTTTATATAATTTAGCGAGAATGGAAGTGTATTGGCCAACAAAGGAAAAGGATGTAGAAAGGTGAATAGCGCAATGTCAGAAATGCTATTCTCAAAACCAAAGTGATATAAGCACCTTGTTTTGATTCCAAGGAAATCCTTTGTGGAGTACACACATAGTTGAAAAATTAAAACAAGGAGGTAGGAAGGAAGCAAATTTGAGGAATTCTGGATCAAGAAACATACAAGAATTGAGTAGAGATGTTGTGCTAATAAAGGATCAATTATATAAAAATGGTATGGATGGGTATTTGAGAATATGTGTTATAGAAGACAAATGTGTGGAAATGTACAGATGGCACATGTTGTAAAAGCAAGAGGACACTTTTTAGGAGAAAGAATAGCTAAATTGATTTTATATTCAGGATTGTGGTGGCCAACTTTATTCCCAGATGCTAGATTGTTTGTAAAAAGTTGTGATGTTTGTCAAAGAACTAAACAAGTGGGCAGAAAAGATGAAATGCCCTTGAAATCTTTAATATCTTCTAGAGCTTTTAGTGAACGGGGAATGGATTTTATAGGACCCATAAACCCTCCTGCCAAAAATTCACATGTAGAATATATAATAGTGGTGAGTGATTATTTAACAAAATGGGCTGAAGCCAAGGCCACTAGAAAAAATGATGCTCATACAACTCCTAAATTCTTATATGAGTATATTATTACAGGCTTGCCAATTGAATTGATAAGTGATAGGGGAACTCATTTCCTAAACCAAGTTATTGAGGAATTAACTTCACATTTTATGATCATACATAGGAAATGAGCACCCTATCATCCTCAAGCCAATGCTCTTGTGGAAAGCACTAATAAAGTATTGTGCATTGTACTTTTAAAATTAGTAAATATAGAAATAACAAATTGGGACTTACAATTGCATTATGGCCATATAGAGTAGCTTACAAAACTGCTATCTGGACAACTCCATTCAATTTGGTGTATGGTCAAAATGTAGTTTTGCCCATGGAATTTTCGCTACCAACCTTAAGAATAGGCAATCAAATGCAATGGACTGGTCATGACTTATCTGAGAGAATTGTGGAATTAGAAGAATTAGGAACTTCCTGAATAGAGGATTTCATGAGTATTTATGCTGATAAAAAGAGACAAAAAGCCTATCATGATATACACATCAAAGGCAAAGACTTGGAAGAAGGAGATTTAGGGTCGGCATATACTACTAAGGAACATACTAGGAAACTGGAGAAGAAAGGACATGGACCATCCATTATTCATCAAATTAGTCCTAGTGGAGCTATCCAATTAGCAAACCTAGATGGTGAAATCATGCAAAACTATATAAGTTGTTGTAGAATCCAAAGATATAGAATGCCTTTAACAACTAAGGAATGTACAGGATTACAACAATCACATAAGAGAAGACAAGAAGAAAGAAAGAGACAAGTGGCTCAAGAAGAGGCCAAAATAAAGATGAAGAAATATAAAGCAATACAGGAGGTATTGGTATGTGAAAGGAGTATTGAAAAACAAGAAATGCATTTGCCAATCACACAAATGAGATACTAGGAAAAGCAATTGAGGGTGTTATTATATTCTGATTCTCAGGTAAATGTGATTAGCTCTAATATACTAAATCGACTCCAAAACATAAGAAAATCAACATCTACTTTAATTGGAACAATAGATGGACAAATAATTCCAACAATTTCAACTCAAAAGTTATTCTAAGAATAGGGCAAGATGAGTCTGTGGTCGAATGTGAAGAATGGCCGAAAAATTTGATGTCTAAAAAATTAGTGTTAGGACAATCATGGATGAAGGATAATAAAGTAACAATTGACTTTGATAGAATGATGATTTGTATGAAGATAAACAATAAAAAGTTAAAAGTTTTGTTTGCAAGCAATGTTATACAGGAACCTACTCATGAAGCACAATTGGTAGAGATGGAGACATTCAGATTTTCATCCGAAGGATTGCCTCTGAATGTCATATAGAAAGAACATAATGGAGGAATTAAGACAAAATATTTAAGGAGAGACAATCATCACAGATCCATGTAGAAAAGTGAATCAAAGACAAACTTGTTAGTATCATTATCAACAGAAAAAGCAAATATGGAGACCAAAAAAGCAAAAGGAGGATCAAAACCCAAATATGAAGCAGATATGAAAACTTAAAAATTCTAATGCCAAGAAGAAAAGAGGAGATGAACTTTGGTGGAAGAAAAATGGTATAGAAATTCAAAGAACAAGACATCAAAAAACCTAAAATGGTATTGGAGGAAAAAGTCAACAAAGGACACGTAAGCGGTGAATCAACAACAACATGACAATTTGAAGGGAAGTATAAACAAACATGAAAATATGATAAGAAAAGTCTCTACATCGAATGACCACTTAAGTGAATTACTCAAGACCTCAATTTTCACCATAAAGAAAATGCATGGCCAAAGTATCCATATGTAGGGCTACACTACAAATCCGTACATTCACTAGGCAAAAAAAGAGTTAATCCCATGCACAATAACAAACTCTTTTCATTTCACAGAGAAAGACGTATTTGCAGCTTCCTCACGAAGAGTAGCAGGAAAGATCCTCAACCTTTGGTCTTGGTCAACTACTTCATTAGCTTCATAGGTCACTTCAAAAATATTAATGAAATTATCGGGGTCCTCATCTTAGAGGCCCGAGAATCTTGCAAAATATCCTAGGTGCACTAGAACTCGGTGAGCCATTTGGAACAAAGGAGAGATGTCAATATCACTATGCTCCCAGAAGTTCAAAGCCCTTGGTTTCAAGAATCTCTTGAGTCTCGTGGCTTGGGCAGCAACCATTTTTTGATAGTAATTCCTTTCCTTTGACTGTCTCCGACTACTAGAAGACTCCTCGTATGCTTGAACCCTTCAAGTGGCTCTCTCTTCTCTTTGCATTCGAGTTCTTCCTGAGGAAGAGCTCCCTTCACTCATGTACTAGGCACTAGGTCCACATGTTCAACCAACGTGTAGTGCTAGGTGAACCTATGGCACTCTCTTATAGAGACATACCAAGCAATCCCGAGTAGGATTGCCAAAATGTTTAGGTCCTATGCCCAAGGAAACAATGCGCATATACACTTATGGTTTGCACAAACTCCTTGGAATTGATCCAATTGTATTACTAGGAGTCCGCATTTCTATCTCTAATTGATAATCTCTAGTCTCATGCACTATCTCATAACCCTTCGCTTGTGCCCCCTATTTTTATCTATCGCATACACTCTCTCCCTCCCTCGCACACAATTGACCCTCTCTCTCTCTTTCACTCTCACACTCGATTACATGCACATATCCACGTGTCTCTCTCTTTTTCTTTTCTCACCCTTTCTTTCTCTCTTTCCTCTATCCCACTTTCTTACTTACTCTCTTTTTTTCTTTCGCTCGCTCACTCTCTCTCGTTTTCTCCTTCACTCTTTCTTACACACACCCCCTTTCACTCTCACACACCCACAATTGCTCCCTCTGACACACTCCTGTTGGCAATAGAAAATCCCTATAGAACAACTAACATCAGGGAACACTCAGCGACTAACACTCAGGAGGAGGAGAGGCACCCACTTCAACGATCCCAAAGCTCATTTGTTCGGATACTTTCAAGAGTAAAGTAATGTGTAAAATCCCCATGCATCTAGAAACCTAAAGTATTCCGCTCTCTCAAATTAGTGCAAGGTTGCAAAATCGCATCCTTGTGGGGCCCCATGCTACAATTGCCTGCATCAACAAATAAACGGGAGTTGCATGCCTAGCAGCTCAACACTTAAAGAGACTCCTATACTACATGGGCCACCCCTTTCCTTGTTAACCACTCATAAACACCTACTATGCACTTTCCACCTAAACCCTGTGATGTTGCTTTGCTCAAGGTTCGAATACAACCGTGACATGTGTGATACAGAGTACTTACCTGCCAAGTCCGATGATGACCACAACTTGTTCATCAACAAGACATACTAGCTAAATGATAGGCAACTAAGCAAATAATTCACATTGAATACATCAAATTATCGGGTTTGCCAACAAATAAGAGGGCGAACCACAATTTCATTATGTCATCCTTGCACCCTATATGAATCATGCACTCATATACAAGCCCGATGCAAAGTGTCATCTATCATGCATCGGTTAGCATGATATTGCTCTGAAAAGCTTACCTCTATCAGAGATTCCCTAGGAAGTAGTGTTCTTTTTAGACCAAAGGCCCTAGCAATAGAGGTCCCCCGAGTTCTCAACAATTGATCATCGATTGCTTTCAGCGAGAAGATGTAGCCTCTCTCCACCTGCCGTTGATTGATTTCTTTCCTTACATTACCTTTGCTCCCACCTTTCCTCCTTGAGTCAAACACCTATGGGGAGAAGTTATAAAGAGAAATCATCCATGTCTCCTACCTTCTCTATCTCTTGCCTTCTCCTCGTGCTTCAATGTATCCTCTCCAACCGATGTGCCATGGCAAGCTTATGGAAAGTATGTGGTCATGAAATTTATCTAGTTGTGTTCCAAAAACGCTTCCCACTTCACTTCCTATGCCTCTAGGTGAATCCCGTCTCTAAGTATTTGACCACTTCCAAAGATTCTCCCTTTGATTTCCTCCCTTTATCACTTGCACACAATAGAAGAAGCAACCACAATGCCAAAGCCCTCCCCTCCCTATGAGTATGATTTGCCTAGCGATGCTCTTACAACAAGAATAAGCACTGCCACAAGTGCACAATAGATAATAGTAGCCCAATCCGAGTGATACATGATCTAGCCAGATGTTATGCGAGGACAACATCTGAACTGGAAAGGGATGAGAGAAAATGTGTTGGGTGACCTGGGTGATCAGCTAGTGAGTAGCTCCCACACAAACCTAGAAGGCTTCATAGAAGGGACACCACGAAGGATAAGAAGACCTAAAGGGATTATTCAAAGGATCCTATCTTGAATGACTCCGAAAACATATTTTGCCCCTTGGAGAAGAGGTTAGTGACTTTGATTTGCTAAGGGGAATGAACCACTATGACAATTGCTCTGTAGGAAAAAATATGGAGGATTCCACTTGATAGGAAGACAACCAAGAAGTTTACACCACTAGAAAAGAGGATGGATTCACCACCAATAATGAAGATAACAAGGACAACCAAAGCTCAATCATTGGATCCACAATTTTTGAAAGGATACCAAACTCATTTTCGAAGAAGACTACTCACAAAGGGAAACAACCTTCATAGATATCATGGAAGAGACCCCTTAAGGGTAAACTACTATGTCAGGACCCCTTCACCTTGAAGAAAAAAGATGATGAGAAAAATAATAAGAAGAGGGACAAGGCCCCTCCCCGCAAAGAGCTTAATCATCGATAATGATAATCATGTCATTCAATGTTAGAGGGTTGTTAGACCCCTCAAGACTTGCCATTATTGGTGAACGAATCTATGATAAAATCCTAAACATGGACTTCATCTATTTCAATAGATCAAAATTGATGGAGGGGACCTTCAAATGAAGTGGGAATGTATTTCATCTTCCCATATCTTGCTCTCCACCACACACACCCCATGGGAAATAGAGGTTGAGTTGTTGGCATTAATAACATGTGGTTTGATAGACATATGAATACCCATGAGGATCTGAATCATCAGTGGATTGGTGCCTTCTTCAAAGATCTAGTGTGATTCACCATAGCCTTTGTGTATGATCCGAATTTTGATTAAGAATTGATTGCCACCTCTGAATCTTTAGACTATCTATTTGTCAACATGGGGACTTTAATATTATAGTGGAGGCTCTTTCTAACAGATGGGGAAATAGAGGGTAGATTACTGAAGGACATGAGAAGGATGTCTAGGATGAAGTCAAGCTTCACTTGGATCTCAAGGAGATCAAAGACAAGTCTGGTTTCTCTTGTTCAAACCTCTATTTTGGAGTCGACTTGAGGAAAGCTAGACTTGACCGGAGCTACATTGAGAAAAATGTTGGAAAAACAATGTTCCTATTGGTCCATTCTATCCAGAGTTTACAAGATGTGTACAAGCTTTTATACTCCCTCAAGCGGACGGCCGAGTGATAGCATGTGTAGTTGTCAAACTCACATCTTGTACATACTAGAGCCTTCGTGGCGTGGATAGGTCGTAATTCTCCCAAATCTCCCCCCAGGGATCGATTCCCATCGCCGACAGCACGTGGAAAATAGAAGATTTTAGCGTTTGCTTTTGGCTAAAATTGACGGACGAGCGCGAACAAATCCGTTGTGTTTTCTAGATTCATTGCGATCGTATTGATCGTATGCTTTATTAGAAGCGATCGCAGATCGTAGCTTTATTAGCTTTATTATGAGCTTTTCAAAGTTACACAAAACTATATAAGAAGAGTATTGGCCTCATTATCTTTCATCCTTCACCTAGGATCAACACAAGCTTTCTAGAGCTTGGACCTCAGTAGAGGTGGTGTTTCTTCTAGCACATGGGGCAGCCATGGTGCTAACTTGAAGCATGTTGAGGAGCAGCTATGGAGTTCTTCTTGGTGATTCTTCTTGGGGAAGATGAAGGGTGTGCTCACACTCTAGCTCATGGAGAGGAGGTCATCTCTTGTTCATGGCAAGAAGACTTGATTATTAGCAGCTTGATGGTGAGGATCGCCCATCTACATGATGTATTTGAAGATCATCTTCTACAAGAAGATGTTAGGTTGAAGATTATCTTCTACAAGAAGATGTCTGGCTACTTCAAAGACATTGGATGGGACCATCTACATGATTTTGAAGATTATCTTCTACAGGAAGATATTAGGTTGAAGATTGTCTTCTACAAAAAGATGTCGGGCTACTTCAAAGACATTAGATGGAGATTAACATAAGATTCACATCTTATGTTAAGTATTCAGGTACATATTCTCTTTATGCACACAGGTACTACTTAAAGTTTATGGAAGCCGTGGCGTTCGTATCAGGAGGAGTCCTATTCGGCATAGGTACAAGAGAATCGGTACTTATATGTTTTATGCATATTTTTATGAGGTGTTTGAGAAGGTGTGTTCACATGAGTTTGAGGATTTCCGGCAACAATCTTGTTAGCATTCTATGCTACTTTATAAGTATGTGATCTTTTCACACACGTATCTAACTTAGGGTCTTCCATAGCCTAAGTTTAGATGTAGGTTTGTTGACCATCAGTTTCACATTGATCCTTCCTCATTCAGTCACTCATATTCACTCTTCTATAACCTATTAGGTCACACATCTCATGTATATTTAGATTACTGCCCATACATCTGAATATGTTTGTTACATTGTACATTCACTCATTCATCTATTTCTCATCACACAGAATGGTTGAGAATTTTGCTCCCACATTGTACATTGAACATTGGTATATATGATACTATGAGTAAGCGATGGCTTACGTAACACCTTACACATGACGTCTATTCTTTCTCTATCTTTAACTCATCATCTATATGATTAAGTTGTGGTATGTTCATGTTTTGTCAATATGGAAGATTGCTAGAATTAATGTTGTACATGAATGGAACTATGGAACCATGGACCTGTGACATGAGCCTAAGGGCCTACCTCACTTCCAACACAAAATATTATCAATAAGTGAGGCCACCCGTAACTCTCCCAATGTGTGGACCTAGTTGTCTCTTATCACTACCCAGTTGTTCTTACTTTCAAGCGGATTATCAATATCAAGCAAGCCCCTTGGTTTCATACCAATCCATCAACCTTCTCTTTCCCCCATCAAATAGAAGATCACTGTTTCTTGGAATTGGGCCTTTTCCTCCCACTCCTTGCTAGCCAAGTGCTAGAGGATGGTGTACATGATGACATGAAACATCTTCGTAAGGATTCAAGAGAATATGCAAAACCTTCATCAATCTAGAAGGGAAAATATTTGTCATAGGTTGATGTGGCCTGAGGAAAAAATAAACAAAGGTCACTCTCAGTACCAAACACGACTCTAGAAAATCAAATGTATGTTGAGAGACAAAGAAGGAATTCAAAGGAAAGAATTTAGAGGTTTACTTTAAAGTTTGGTGGGCAAGTAGGGCAAACAAGCATGCTAAAGAGATTTGTGGCCTCTGAAGAAAAAATCCAAGGGAGGGATCCCTTTCATGATGGACATCAATGGGACTCAATGCAAGGTTGAGGAAGAAAATGGATCATTGATTGACAATCACTTTACCCAACTTTTGGGGGTTTCTAAACCTCTTTGTCCTCATAGGCATGATTGCATGGTGGCCATCTCTAGAGTAAGATCCAAACGAATTGCTCAAAATTTGAAGCCTCTTTTTGAATCTCCCATTTTTTTTATGAGATTCTTGAAGTTATTGATCCACTTCCTAATGGTAAAAGCATAGGGCTAGATGGCCTCACCAATGAGTTTATCAAGATTTAAAAGTATATGGTGACTAGTCTATTAAATCCGATGTTGCAAGAAGTCATTTCTTTTGGAGCGTTGCCTGAATGTCTCAATGAAGGAGTTATCAAGCTTATTCACAAAAAAGGTAGCAAAATTAGGATTGAAAATTGGTGACCAATTATGATGTTATTGTTGGAGTTAGATGTCTACGGAAGCACATGAACAACACAAGGAAGAAGGAGAAGAGGGAACGCATTAGGGTAGTAGGCTTATATACAAGCCGAGGGGAAAAAAACCTCCTAAAGGGGGAAAAAGTGCCACGATAGTCCTAGTGTGTTCACACACATCACTATTGAAATATATCAACAAATCCCCCTAGGAATGATGGAGTGAACAAGGCGCACACACTCATGTATAAGGAAGTGCCAAGTTATGTGGAATCAATACAAAAAAGGAATTAAGCCCAAAGCTTTGCGAAAAGATTCAAACTTCTCCCTAGGTAGAGCCTTCTTGAAAAGGTCTGCAATAGTCTCCTGTTTGGGCACATATGCCAAGCCGATCTCTCCAGTAGAGAACCTCTTCGTGACATAATGATAATGCACCTCAATGTGCTTAGTGCAAGCATGGAACACAAGGTTCCTTGCAACTACCAATGCGCTCTTATTGTTAGTGAAGATGGTGGTGGCAAAAGACTGACCAACACCCAATAAACCATAAGGCATCTAAGACACACACACTCAACAGTCACTGTTAAAGTTTATCTATACTCAGCCTGACAACTAGAAGTGGCCATAGTAGGCTACTTCTTGCTCAACAAAGATATACATGAGCTACCAAGCATGAAGCAAAAGCCACTAGTGGATATAGGAGTGTCATAGCAACCAGCCTAGTCAGAGTCAGAAAAAACATGCAAATCTAGCAGTAGTGATCCCCCTTGGGATAAAACAATTCAAGTAGCCGGGTACCACTCAAGTACCGAAAGATGTACTTAACCACTTGGCAATGCTTGACACCTGGGCAATGCATAAACCTGCTCATCTCTGAGACAACAAACTAAATATATGGCCGAGTAATGCATAAGTAAATAAAGCATCCAATAGCCTGCTGATAGAGAACAACATCAAATGCATCTCCAGCAGCATGAAGACTCAATCATAAACCTGTCTTTATAGGAGTGGCAATAGGCTTATAGTCCTCAAGGCCAAATGCTGCAATAATGTGTCAATATATTTCGTTTGATACAAAGCTATTATGCCATCAACTTGCATAAATTGAATGCCTAAATAATGGTGCAAATGCCTCAAATCAGACATCTCAATGAGGCATGCAAATCAGCCTTAAAATCAGCAATATGCTTGTCATGAGGCCAGTGAGTAGCATGTCATCAAGATACACAACAATGATCTGAAGCACATCATCAACATGCTAAACATTGTTTATATATTTAGGTAGTGATGTGTGTGAACACTCTAGGACCACCGGGGCACTTTTTTCCCTCTTTAGGAGTTCCCCCCCCCCCCCCCCCCCCCCCGTTGTATATACGCCTATTGCCCTAATGGGCTAGTTATCTTTGTACATTCTCTAGTAATACATTCAGTATTGTGTGTTGTGCTTCAAGCTTCTTCTTCTTCCTTGTGTTGTTCGCGTGCTTCCACGCTGTAGTCTATCACTCCATATGAGGCTTTTGATCTCCTAATTACCTTGAGTATGCTCACCAAATTTTGCATGATTCTGAGACTGCGATCAAAGGGGTATCGATAATGCCCTAGATGAAGTCGTGACCTACTCTGATACCAATTATTGGAGTTCGACGTGTGTAGAACCATGCAAACAACACAAGGAAGAAGGAGAAGCTTGGAGCACAATACACAATATTGAATGTATTACCATTAGATTGTATAAAGATAAGTAACCCACTAGGACAATAGGCGTATATACAAGCTAGGGGGAAAAAACCTTCTAAAGAGGGAAAAAAGTGCCCTAGTGGTCCTAGTGTGTTCACACACATCACTACTAAAATATATCAACATTTACAAAGAGGATACAAGATCCTTGCTAAAGTTATCGCTAATCGATTTGCTTGTCATTTACAAAGTTGGATTATTGAGGATAAAAAAGGGTTCATGAAGGGGAGATCCATCCTCGAGGCTATTATTGATGTTTGGGAAGGTCTGGCTTTTGTTGAAGAGTCTACTCAAGATGTCCTCTTCCTTAAGATCGACTTTGACAAAGTGTATGATAGACTTGAGTGGGTCTTCATTCTCCAATCTCTCGAAGACCTGAGATACAGTTAGAAATTCATTAAGATGATCTCAATATTGTTGGGAAATGTGTCAGCTTAGATAAACATTAATGACCAAATTTCTCAAGCTATTTGATTAAAACATTCTATAAGGCAAGGATACCCCTTGGCCCCTCTTCTCTTTGCAATTGCTATCAATGGTCTTAGCTGCCTTGTTAAACAACATGCACGTTTAGGTCTCACTCAAGTCTTGTTTCTTCCCCCCAATCAAGACCAGATGATCATGAGACTCTTTGCCAAGGAAACAAATGCTATTGTGCTAATGATGGGAACAACATTGGTACCTTTTGGTGTTTTCTAAATACATTTTGTGAGGCATCAAGCTAAAAACTAAACCACTCTAAAATTGCTTTCAGAGTCGTTATTAGGTATCCACCTCAAATTTTGATTGACCATGCCTGTCAATCGATCCCTAGTGGAAAAATCTTCATCATGTTAGGTATTCTAATGGGATTCAATGTTTTAACAGGTCAATGATGGAAATGGGCTATTTCTAAGCTTGATAATAATCTCGCTTACTAGAAAGGTTTGCATATCAACCAGGTAGTGCGAGATATAAAGGTTAACATATTCCTTCTTTCTTGCTCTCTTGCTAGAGACCAAAAGATCAAGAGATTGTCAAATTAGAAAGAATTTGGAGAAACTTTCTCTCGATGGGAGACCCTAATAGAAGGGGTGTCTTCAAAATTAAATGGGCTACTTGCATAAGGCATAAAGATCAAGGTGTTTTTGGGATTCTAGACATTGAAGGAATGGCCAATACACTAAGGACCAAATGGTTAACTAAAGTTTGGAGCGATAGGGATGCCTCTTGGGCCAAGCTAATTTTTAGAAACAAGAGTGCTCTTAGGCTTGTGGGCCTTCCGAGATTGAAGGGCATGTATCTTCTCACTCTTTTTTTCTCCCTCTATCAAGTGTCTCCTAGAGGCTCCAACTTAGTTTGCTCCCTTTGGAATAGTTGGAACAATGTGAAGTAGTTTGTGAAGATCAATGAAGATTGGTAATGGGCATTTGATATTAGAAAAAATGATTTGATCTAGCTCCCTATTAGAAAGAATGGACACTCGAAAAAATGATTTGAGCCTTGGAACCTCCAAAAGGCTAGGAAGCTTTGGAACAAAGGTTTTCATTTGTGGAAACACATATGGAATCAAGAAACATGCCAAAGGATTAGATTTGAGGACATTGATGTTGCTAGGAGACTAGACTATAAAGAATGGTACCTGTTATGAATTAGCTTCAATGCTTGGGAGGCCTTAAGGACTCGCCTCCTTATTGGGCATGACTTTCCTCACCCTGCGGGTCTGAGATGGAACAACAAAAATAGTCCTGATAAATTTTTGAGATTCAAGAAGAAGTTAGAATTTCACGTCACACTTAATAGGAGATGGTGTCTCTATTGGTCAAGCTTTGGGTGGGATCTCAAGTTCCAATCCCTTTGGCATCCCCTCATTGATGTTAAAAAATCAGTTCTTTTGTGGCAAATCATCCACCAAGGAATTTGGAGCAATGCAAAAGCTAACAAAATCTGCGGTGCCCCTCCTTGGTGTAAAAGATTCCATTATGGCAATGAGGACTTGGGGCAACGTCTCTTTTCCTACCCCAAGTCAATGTTGGTTTGGCGAGACCTTGGGAGAATCATGTTGCGATAGTGACAAATCAACTTGAAGCAAGCACTATTGGGTGAAGCGATGGATTGTTACTCGGCACTATGGAATGCTATAAGTGGTGAGACCCTCTAGAAGATTTGGAAAAAAGCAGTGTGCTATGAACTTTGGTAGCTCCCTAAAGAATGGTCGATCGAAAAATACTTTTTCGTTTTAGGCAAAAGAATTCCAATTGTAAATTGCCCCCACTATTTAGACATCATAGGGTCTTTTTCCTTGAGAGTAACAAGATTAAAAGAAAGTAGACCCACCATGAGGGGGAGAAAAGGGTTATCAACCTTCTTTGTAATGTTTTCTAGGAAGTCTTAAGCAACCTTTGCTTTGTGGAGTCAGGGGTCCCATGAGTGCTAGGCATGTTCAACAGTTGTTCTTTTTATTAATTTAAGTTTGGGAGAGTAGGCTATCGCCCTTTTCGAAAAACAAATGAGGATGTGCACTAGAAATGAAACAATCTCTTACCATCTTTCATGTTTCTTTTATTGAAAGTACACATTTTTAAGAATTCCCTGTAAATAGAAAAAAGCACAAAGGGAAGGGTCACTCTCTTTGTCCCTCATTTACAACTTTGAAAGTTTATGAAAATGTTATTTGGATACATTCTGCATATCACCTTGATTTGATTTTTTCCGAAATTAGCTTAGAAATTCATTTCTCATCTGAAGGAAAGATCCACTTCATGAAAAACGTGATCAATTATTAACAAGAAAACAAGCAAGTGGTCTTTACAAAATCCTACTTCATGTTGTGCCTATCATGATCAATCCTCTGCATACCCAGTGACCTCGGGGCATGCGTGTGTCTTTTTTTCTCCTTGTTGTGGATTGAAACTTTGGTGTTCATCTTCACCACTTGATTCCAATGAGCTTCTCAAGTGATTCACGAGTCTCAACCAAATACTTATTACTAAAGGGAGTAGCATATGTGTTTGATCAAGGGTTTCTTCTAAGAGTCTGATAGTTTAGACACCTACCAGATTAGCTTTATGCTTTATTGTTGTGACTACATCTCTTTTTTTCCTTCTTCTCTTTGCTTCTTTTCTTCTTCTTTTTGTTTCTTGTTACCTTTTTTACATCTTATGCTGCTATGTATGGGAGCTCTCCAGGAAACGGACCTTATTTGTGGTAAATAAAGAAACATGTAGGTAGACTTTTATATCGGATGAATTGGACATCATCTGCACTGCCTTCTTCACCTATGAATTCTATTTGGTACACAAATCTACCTCCTCTACTTCTCTTCTTTGCATCTTCTCATGGGAGCAAGCACACTAGATGAGGATAACTAGTTCAGGAAGACTATGGAACCCTAAGTAGTTGTCACTGCACATAAACATGCGTTTCTCAATTTCTTGCATGGTAGGATGTTACTTTCAAGATAATGGTTGCATTTTTTACATAAAATCACACGTTTTCCACAAGAGTATCTCTTTGGGCTTCCATTTTCTCCTTAAGTGAACCTCCATCCTCATTCTCATGTGATTTTTCTCTTTTTATTTCTCTGTTTTCCAAAAGGACGCCTCAATAATTGTACTCGGTTTACAACAACAAAGACGACGGTTATGCATTGGAAACTCAAGTGCAAGAAAAGAATGAGATTTCTATTTGGAATATTATTCTTTTTCTGATTTAAGAAAGACAATCCCTTACAATCTTTCAGACTTTCTTTGTTGAAAGTACACATTTTTAAGAATTGCCTGTGAATAGTGAAAAACACAAAGTGAAGGGTCACTCTCTTTGTCTCTCATTTAAGACTTTGAAAGTTTATGACAATGATATTTGGATAAATTCTCCATGTCACCTTGAATTTTTTTCTAACAAGAAATTGATTTTTTTTTTTAATAAAAGGAAGTTCGGCCTTAGCCTACTCTCCCGGACTTATATTAAATAAAGGAAAAGAAAAGCACAAGTGAAGGGGACCAGTGCACACGGGACCCCCCAAGTCCCACAGAGCCGGGGTAGAACTTACAAAGTTTAGATGGCATTACAAAGAAGGTTAATCACCCTCTCATCACCTGCATGTGGGGCCCACTTGGGTTTAAGCTTGTTGTTTATTAGGAGGAGCACTTTATGATGCCTGAAAGAGGGGGATTTCTTACATTTGGTGATTCTTTTACTGAGGAGGAACAATAATTTCTCAATCGACCACTCTTTGGGGGAGTCGCCAAAGTTATAAGCACATCTTTCCCGCCATATCTTCCAGAGGACCTCCCCTCTGATGGCATTCCAGAGGGTTGTCGAGCAACCAATTGCTTCTCCCACAAGAGCTTGTTTCCAGTCAATATTCTTCTGAATTATAATTTTCTTTCCAACAATCTGCCAAAGCCTATTGGAGTTGGGACAAGTAAAGAAGATGTGACCAACATCTTCAATGGACTGGTACAATGCTTGCACCAGGGAGACACCCCACAAATTTTGGTAGCCTTTAGGTTGGTCTAGATTCCCCTATGAAGAATTTTCCATAAGAGGAGAGACTTTTTGTTTTCTACAAGAGGGTGCCAGATAGCCATGAACTTCATTTCCCACCACAACCTCGTCCAAGACAAGCACCACTTCTTGTTAAGGTTGACCTGATAATCAATGTTTCCTTTGATATTCGGGATAGTTAAGTGATTGCCATTATGCCATCTCAAACCCAGCGAGCATGGCGAGTCGTGTCGCATGAGAAGATGGACTTTAGAACGGTCCCAAGCAAGACATCTACTTTGTAAAATATTCCATTCTTCATAGGTAATGCTGATGCTAGGGTCGATATCCACGAAGTTGACCCATTGGTTGCTGTTTTGATTCCATCCGGAAAAAGGTTCACCTCATTAAAAACATGATGAATTATTGACAAGCAAACAACCCATATGAATGGTCTTTAAAAAATTCTACTTCATGTTCCCTATCATGATCAAGTCTTTAACACCAATCATTCATGGTTTTTTCCCTTACATTTTCATCCGTCAATATTCATGATGTTTGAGGCAATGAATCCTTTTCTCTGTGAGTGGATGCCACAAATCTCCAAAACCCTACATTGAATAGGTTGTGCCAATCAAATGTGAGACCCCATCAGACTTTGACGTTTTCATGGTTGGCTTTAGCGCTATGAGTCTCTCAATTCCGAGGCTTTCCAAGCGACCATCTGTAGCATTGATCCTCTTTTTCGGCACTTTGCTCCTTAAAAGAAACTTGAGTTCTTTGCATTTCCAGTCAAGCAACCTCATAAATAAGGTTCAATATTAATGATGCGATTCTAGAGTGTGATATGTTCCTTCTATAGCCATCCATGTGCTTCCATCTATTTCCAAGAGCCCACCTCAGTTCTCAATTCACCCATTTGACAGCCGGTGAAAATTACCAAGGATGTTTCTCACATTTCTTATACTAGAAAATGAGTTATATTGCTTTCACTTGGTCTTGTTGGACTACCTCAAGTTTTGATCTACATTATGTTTCTCTACATGCTGGCTCATTCTCAAAAAGTGGGGGAGTAGTCGATCCACTTTGTTCCCTTCATGCATGCCATGCCTTTGAGATAAACCTGTACAGATACCTCCAAACATTGATCAATAGCTTCAACTATGGTCACACTCAACACTTTAACAATGATTCATACTAGTCTTTATTCATAACATTATTTGGCAAAGTGCTAGAACCTGCCCTCATCTCCTTGTCAGTAATGCATAAAAAGTTCATAAGTTGTCATCAAATGCTGTGAGGAACCGCATCAAGTGGCGTCCATTTTCACTCGATGGATCTATGATTAACAAGCTCACAAGAGTTCTACTGCACTACAGAAGAAATATTTGAATATTCATGTTTTTTTGGTTAGAAATATAAATATATGGTCTGAATGTTGATTATGAGGTTGATCATTTTTTTTTTACATTTTTCATTAAAAATTAATCTGGTTTCTTCCTCAAGTCATTGATATATTATATTGCAGAACGTAGTTGGAAAACATGGGATTATTGTTGGATTTATTATTATTTTTTTAATGAAGAAGCCACCTTGAACATCCCCTTTGCAATATATTAGGCTTTACTTCTATATCTGCTTTTCTAGGTCCGGCTTCATGGCAACCAATAATTTCAGAATAGAATCTCAATTTATTCTTTTCACCGAAGTACAATCTGGAAAACATGAAATCCTAATGCATCTTTTAAACACACTTTATTCCTTCACTCAATCTTCGATAATGTTATCTACCTAAGTTCTTTATCTTTTGAACTAGAACTTGATGCAGTGTTCTAGATAGAAACTTTTTGCATATTTTCTAGCCTGTTTTGGACTTGCGTTTTTGAAATAATTTTTTCTGTATTGGAGTTTTCATTTCCCTTGTGCAACATCTTGATTCACATCTCGTTTGTTTTGATATCCAGGGTCTCCACCTAACTAAATATTATTGAAAGTAGAAGACAATAGAAAGTAAGATCTATTACAAGATTTGGGGCAAGTAAGTTTGAAGCCATCAACGGTTGGACTCTAGCATCAACGGTTGTCCCTGCTTTGTAGTTTCCAAAAAGTTCAAACTTAACTGGAAGATTAAATCTCAAATCTCGAACTTCCTTTATAAAAAATCAAAAGAAATAGATGATTCAAACAAACCATGAAATGTGAAGGATAACGATGCCCGTCTCTGTAAGGGAATAAAGTATGTGATTCGTTTGTGAAGATGGCTCACCGAAAACAGGAAGAATGTGCTTCAAGGAAAAGTATAAATGTGTGGAATTGGGAACCGTTAGCTCATGTGCAAGTACAAACGTGTAAAAAAGTGGAATATTATCGCCCCAAGGCTGTAGATTGATTGGTGAATTGTAGTTTTTTCAGGCCTCTTTACTCGCTCTCAAGTAGCATGAGGGACATACTCAGCCCTGCTTTATACACACATACATGATTCACAGATTATGCTCTCATGATGATTCAGTTTTGCTTTCAAGTTCAAGCTGACCAAAGAATAACACATTTAAATAGAGAGCTCTATCAATCAACATGCCAGCATACACTTCATTGTCATTTCTTCTGTAAAGGAAGAGCTATGGCATCAGGCATACAAACTCTTCTGTCTTCAAGAATCTAATGGGGTTTATTTATCCTCCTTGTGCATTATACTTACAGACAACAGGAATATAAGGAGTGATGCAAGGTTCAACTTGTTTTCTGTTTTGAGATATTAGGTCCAAGTACTATAACGTTGAAAGAAAAATTGCTAATGAAAACGAAAGCAAGGACAAACACGACCTTATAAAGTGAGGCATGTTCCTATCCTCTTCCCTATATGATAGAAAAAAAAGGGCATTGTAGTCCGTTTTGGTTGGCCTTTTCCTGATAAGAAGAAAGCAATCAAAGTTGAGGATGACATTCCGGATAGCAATACTTTAAAGGACCACTTCTTTCGGGATGTGCTTCTCAAAAGATGATATCAAAAGAAGGAGAGGGTAGTCCTTGACTTCCCTTCTGTCCCTCTCATGTTTTCCTGTACTTTCAAAGTGAGAGTGTGTGAAAATAGCCGGCCTTGAGTTTGGTTAAAGTACAAACCTCAAAGAGATGAATACTGACAGCCCCAAGAGTGAAGCTTTAATGGTGATGTAGTGGAGCAGTAGTGGATGCACTTTGTTCCCTTCATGCATACCATACCTTTGAGATAAACCTGTATAGATACCTCCAAACATCGAACAATAGATTCAACTATGATTACACTCAACACTTTAACAATGATTCATATCATTATTTGATTCATATCATTATTTGGCAAATGAACATGTCATGTCATCTACTTCAGGCTAGGACCTGCCCTCATCTCGTTGTCAGTAATGCATGAAAAGTTCATATGTTCTCAGTCATCAAATGCTGTGAAGAACCGCATCAAGTGGCGTCCAATTTCACTCGATGGGTCTCTGATTCACAAGTTCACAAGAATTCTACATGCAAGTACAGAAATATTTGAGGATTCCTGTTTTCTGGTTAGAAATATAAATAAGTGATTCCTGTTTTCCCGATCCAAGGAGAAACGTGGAGCCTTGAAATGTCTGAAGTGCCAAGAGACTCTGGAATAAGGGATTCAAACAATGGAAGCACCTCTGGAAACAGGTCACGAACAGATGGGTGGACTTTGAGGACCTTGACCATAGTGTGTGGTCACGTTCGAGGAATGGAATGTCTTATTGAGTAGACGCCATGCTTTGGATCACTCTAAAATCCGTCTTCTTATGGGACAGGACGCTCCGGACCTATAGGGCCTTAAATGGTACAATGGTAATAACCTCTCCACGCTACCATATGTCGAAGCTCACAAGGACATTCATATCAGTCTCAACAAGAAATGGTGTCCCAACTGGATGCAGCTGTGTTGGGATTTGAAATTCATGTCTATCTGGCACCCTCTCATTGAAAACAAAAAGTCGGTCCTCCTATGGCAAATTTTACATCGTGGAATATGGACCAATGCAAAAGATAACAAGATCTTTGGTGTTTTGCCCTGGTGCAAGCGATGTTGCCGTAGCAAAGAGGATATTGGTCACCTGTTCTTTGCTTGCCCTAAATCCCTTCGATTATGGATGGTCCTTGGTCGCTCTCTAAGACTCCAAGAACAAATCAATTGGAAGCAAGCACTTATAGGTGAAGCGATCGGCTACTCTGCAGCACTATGGAATGTGATCAGTAGAGAGATCCTTTGGAAGAGTTGGTGGGAAAGATGTGCTCACAACTTTGGTAATACCCCCAAGGAGTGGTCGATCGAGAAGTCCCTATTCCTTCTCCGCAAAAGAATTGCGGACTGTAAGAAAACCCCCCCTTTAGACATCACAAAGAGCTACAGTATGTCAATAATAAGCTTACAACCAAGTGGGCTCCGCATGATGGGGATGCCAGGTTTATCAACCTCCTCTATAACGTCATGTAAGCTTCGGGTACCTCGCGTCTCTCTGGGATGCCATCAGAGAGAAGGGCCTAGGGATGATCTAGCATGAAAGATGTGCTTGTATCTTCGGTCGATTGGGAGACCACTGTCCATTCCTAGCTTATTGTTAGAAACCCCTCCTTCAGGCTTAATCATCATGTACAATGAGATAAAACCCAAGTGGGCCCCACTTGAGGGTGAGCTCCCGTCTGTATAATGCCATCTACACTATGTAAAAGCTTCCCCCGCTCTGTGGGATTCGGGGGATCCCGTGGGCACTAGTCCCCTTTTCTTGTACTTTTCTTTTAATTTATTCAAGTCCGGGAGAGTAGGCTAAGGCCGAACTTCGTTTATTTAAAAAACCAAAAATATAAATATATGATCTGAATGTTGATTATGATGTTTGATTGTTTTCTTCATTTTTCATTAAACATCAATTTGGTTTCCCCTTTAAATGCATTATGTTCCTCAAGTCTTTGATATATTATATTGCAGAACGTAGTTGGAAAACATGGGATTATTGTTGGATTTATCTGTTTTAAAAATGAAGAAGCCACCTTGAACATCCCCTTTGCAATATATTAGGCTTTACTTGTATATCCCTTTTTCCAGGCTCCACTTCATGGCTACTAATAATTTCAGAACAGAATCTCAATCTATTCTTTTCACCGAAGTACAATCTGAAAAACATGAGATCCTAATGCAGCTTTCAAACACACTTCATTCCTTCACTCAATCTCTGATAAAGTTATAGATAATGCATCATTTAAACACACCTTATTCCTTCACTCAATCTCTGATAATGTTATCTACCCAAGTTCTTTATATTTTGAACTAGAACTTGATGCGGTGTTCTAGATAGAACATTTTTTCAGATTTTCTAGCCTGTTTTGAACTTATGTTTTTGAAATAAAACTTTCTGTATTGCAGTTTTCATTTCCCTTGTGCAACATCTTGATTCACATCTCCTTTGTTTTGACATCAAGGGTCTCCACCTAACCAAATATTATTGAAAGTAGAAGACAATAGAAAGTAAGGTCTATTACAAGATTTGGAGCAAGTAAGTTTGAAGCCATCCAAGGTTGGACTCTAGCATATATGCCCCTACTTTGTGGGATGGAAGGGTTCCCATGGGTGCTATGTCTGCCTCTCATTGTAGTTTCCAATAAATTCAAGCTTAACTGGAATAGCGGGTTCAAACAAACCATGAAATGTGAAGGAGAATGATGCCCTTCTGTGTAAGGGAATAAAGTATATGATTCGTTTCGGAAGATGACTCAACGAAAACAGGAAGAATGTGCTTCAAGGAAAAGTATAAATGTGTGGAAATGAGAACCGCTAGCTCATGTGCAAGTACAAACGTGTAAAAGTTGAATATTATTGCCCCAAGACTGTGGATTGGTTGGTGGATTGTAGTTTTCAGGCCTCTTTACTCACTCTCAAGCAGCATGAAGGACATACTTAGCCCTGCTTTATGAAGAATAACACATCTGAAGAGAGTGGTCTATCAATCAACATGCGAGCACACACTTCATTGTCACTTCTTCTGTAAAGGAAGAGACATGGCATTGGGCATACAAACTCTTTTGTCTTCAAGAATCTAATGGGGTTTATTTATCCTCCTTGTGCATTATACTTACAGACAACAGAAATATAAGGAGTGTCTGATGCAAGGTTCACGTTGTTTTTTCTTTTGAGATTTTAGGTCCCCAGCATGGCCAAATGTTCTATACACCCTCCAAGTACTATAACATTGAAAGAAAAATTGCTGGTGAAATGGAAATTAAGGAAAAAGAAGACCTTATAGAGTGAGGCATGTTCCTATCCTCTTTCCCATATGATAAAAAAAAGGCATGGTAGTCCGTTTTTCTTGGCCTTTTCCTGATAAGAACAAATCTATCAAAGTTAAGGATCACAAGCCGGAAAGCAATACTTTAAAGGACCCCTTCTTTCGGGATGTGCTTCTCAAAAGATGATATCAAAAGAAGAAGAGGGTAGCCCTTCACTTCCCTTCTGTCCCTCTCATGTTTTCCTGTACTTTCAAAGTAAGAGTGTGTGAAAACAGCCGGCCATGAGTATGGCTAAAGTACGAACCTCAAATAGATGAATACTGACAGCCCCAAGAGTGAAGCTTTAATGGTGATGTGCAGTTTGTCAAGGACCTTCACTTTGGTTCAAGTACTGAAAGCATTAAGCTTTTGGAAAGATTGACATGATTCTGGAGTCCAAAAAGAAACTTTTACTATTCCTAAGTCCACGTTTTAGCTGGCAGGTTCACAAATTTTCATAATATTACTATTCCTAAGATTACTCCCTGGTATTCACATTGTGGATATATTCATCATTTTGATAGGAGTTAAGATATGAAATCACATAAGAAAGGCTTTCAGGTTATGGGTACGAGTATATTTACCTTTATTAAAGTGAACTAGGATGTCGCCTACTATACAAACTCTTGATACTTCCAAGGAGTAGAGCCATAGCATCGTAAAAGTCGAATAGGTTCACAGAAATTCCATGCTTTTCCTTCAACAAGAGAAGCTTCATGTGCAAGGGAGGATCTATTGGAGGATGATATAGCACCAGGTTTTTTCCAAAGTAGGGTTCTCTTTGATTCTTATATTGAATACGGAGATCAAACCACTCATAGATATGTTACACTCAAGACCATCAAATGTGTTGCTCTTAATAGCCTTTCATAAGCTCGTCCATTCTGAAAAGAGAATCACCTTAGGATAAACCTCACCTAGAGTTGTCATCGGGAGTCCCCATTGCTTAAGGAACTTTATCAAAGGAGAAACCATATGGAGATTGCAGCTTTTCGAGAATAGGAATAAGTTCTGAAATAGAACTAAGGGGTTCCCTCGAGCAAGTATCCAATAAGTTCTACCATCGCCACGGAGGGGCTTAGCAAGCTTGTGGCGCACCAGGTGGAAGCTGGTACTATCAAAGGCCTCCGTTTGCCTCACGACCACAGTCAGATCACCATGAGACTTTTTGCCGATGATATGAACGCGTTTGTTCACAATGATAGTGCCAGCCTTGAGACGTTCTGGAGGTGTCTTGCTACCTTTTGTGAAGCCTCTGGATCCATAATCAACCACTCTAAGACCGCCTTTAGAGCTATTGTGGAGTCTCAACCCGGCCTTCTCATTGACCATGGCTGTCAAATCATTCCGCAGGGCCAAATTTTTCGGTTTCTTGGGATCCCTTTGGGGTTTGGGGTCTCTATGGAACAGCGGTGGAACTGGGTGCTGGCCAAACTTGAAAAGAAGCTTAACTATTGGAGAGGTATGCAAATCAATCTTGCTGATCGTGCGATGGTTATCAACACGTTCCTCCTTTCTTCTACCATTTATTTCCTTTCATGTTGGAGACCGAAAGAGCAAGATCTGTCCAAACTGGATAGTATTTGTAGAAACTTTCTTTGGACGGGCGATCACAATAGAAGGGGGGTGCCTAAAATCAAATGGTCCATCTGCATTAGCCCTAGAGATAGTGGGGGACTTGGTATCCTGGAAATTGGGTGCATGGCTAACAAACTGGCAGCCAAATGGATGATTAAGGCTTGGAGCAATGGGGAGGCCTCGTGGGCCAAGTTGATCTTCAGAAACAAGAACGAGTTGGCTCTCATGGGTTTCCCAAACTGGAAGAATCTCGACATCTTGACCCTGTTGTTTTCCCCAGTCCCCGTCTTCCCGAAAGGCTCTAATCTCGTTTGCTCCCTATGGAAGAGTTGGAATAAAGTCAAAAGCTACACAAGAATTAGTGAAGACTAGAAGTGGGCAGCCGTTATCAGACAAAATGACTCTATCTGGTTTCCGATCCATGGCATCCGGAGCGTGGAACCTTGGAACATTCAAAATGCCAAGAAATTATGGAACAAAGGCTTCAAAAAATGGAAACATCTCTGGAAACATGACACCAACCGTTGGATCAACTTCGAGGATATTGATCCTCGCGTCAACATTTCGTACGAAGAATGGAACACTTTGCAAAGCAGATGTCTCGCCTGGGATCGACACAAAACTCGCCTTCTCATGGGACACGACACATCAAGCTCGCTTGGTCTCAAATGGCACAATGGGAATAGCCTATCAAAAATCCCGAACATCAGAGAAACGATTGACTATGAGGTTAACCTCAACAAGAAGTGGTGTCTGTCATGGACGCGGCTTCGGTGGGACATGAAGTTCATGGCTATCTGGCACCCCCTCATAGAAATCAAAAAGTCTGTCCTCTTATGGCAAATTCTTCATCATGGAATCTGGACCAACCTTAAGGCTAGCAAACTTTGTGGGATTTCTCCTTAGTGCAAACGCTGCTACCGGTCTATCGAAGATGTCCCACACATCTTCTTTACCTGCCCCAACTCCAACAGACTCTGGCAGACGGTTGGAACGAAAATTAGACTTCAGAAACATCTCAGCTGGCAGCAAGCCCTGCTGGGAGAAGCGATCGGCTGCTCCGCGACCCTCTGGAACGCCATCAGAGGGGAGGTCCTATGGAAAATCTAGCGGGAAAGATGTGCTCTCAACTTCGGTGACTCCCCCAAGGAGTGGTCAATTGAGAAATCATTATTCCTCTTTGGCAAAAGGATTGTTAACTGCAAGAAATCCCCCCCCTTTCAGGCATCATCAAGTTCTCCTTTTGATCAATAACAAGCTTAAACCCAAGTGGGCCCCGCATGAGGGTGACGAGACGGTGATTAACCTTCTTTGTAACGCCATCTAAGCTTTGTTAAAGCTTCCCCTGCTTTGTGGGATTTGGGGGGTCCCGTGGGCACTAGTCCCCTTCTCTTGTACTTTTCTTTCTTTATTTAATTCAAGTCCGGGAGAGTATGCTAATGCCGAACTTCCTTTATATTAAAAAAAAAAACATATGCTATGTGAAGAAATCCATGGCTAGGGAAGTAGATGTTGATGGATATTCTCTCTTTCCACATATCCTCACCATCAGTTTATGCTTAAGTTTTTGGCAAGGGACATTATTTGTGCTTAATTATATGGAAATGGATAATAATTATCTTAGCAATGTACATTAGTTGTGCTTAAACATCTATGATTCTATTTAAATATCTTGCAATAGACATCAATTTTACTCAACCTATGTCAAGGAGCATAACTATCAAAGTGAACCATGGTAAGTGAAGCATTACAATCACTACACATAGAGATGAGTCTCTTTTTCCTCCCAACCATACGCCTCTATATAGCTCTCTCCAAGGGGTTGCCTACTATGGTAGGTGAATAGTAACCATCCAAGTGTTGACCATGTAACTACATGTGCACCAAGTGTCCTAGTTAACTAGATTTAGGCTCTTGGGGCAAAACCCTCTGCCATGACTATCATAGGACTTGGGCCCAAGACCTCTTCCTTCACATCGATATGACTTAACCACTAGGCCAAGCACCTTTGCTTGTCTAGAGCATAAGCACCTTCACTTGAGTCTTCTCTAGAGACTTCTATCTTATACTTGAATGACCAAATGATGCTCAATCTCAAATCTATCTGAACTTGTCAAATCCTTATGTCATAAAATTCCGTGTAACGTTCTTTATTCTTTCGAAAGCGCTTTCATCCTTGAAAATAGAGCTATATGAATACCCTAGACATCTTTTGAGCCTCATGTACAAATTGTACATGATCATTTCTTTGTGTTGTCTCCTTGTATCCTTCCCCTTAACAAGTCACATAAAAGATCATCTCAAAGGTGGGAAACCATCTTGGTGGTGCTTATTATCTCCCTTATATACCTAACTTTCAAAATATCACTCCCATGTTGCCAATATCATGCAATTTACTTCAGTGCATATTATGTATCCTCTATGGAGTAACAATATGAAAGACAAGTGCAAGTGCCAAGCCATATAAGCTTGACCATACCTCAATGGAGATAATAAACCATGAAATCCTGGGGAATATTAGCAAACCCCCATAAAATGTTACTCCAAACCCATCTAGAGCAAAGATGATAGACTTACCCTCATGTCTCTCAAGGTATTCCTATCCTTGAATGGTAACAAGTAATAGTTTTGATCAAAAACTACCTCATAACCTATGCAAATCCCTCACTTTAGCTCTCATAAAGGAACCCCTTGGAAGTAAAATGAAATCTCTACATTTCACTAACCAAGATGTATTTTTTTCATCCATTATCTGATACCAATGAAGCATTACAATGACCACATAGAGAGATGAGTCTCTTTTTCCTCCCAACCATATGCCTCTATATAGCTTTCTCCAAGGGATTTCCTACTATGGTAGGTGAATACTAACCATCCAAGTGTTGGTCATGGAGCTACATGTGTTCCAAGTGTCCTAGTTAGCTAGAATTGACTCGAGTGGATGCTTCTAGAAGGTTGGAGAGCTCTTGGGGCAAAGCACTCTCCTATGACTCTCATAGGACTTGAACCCAAGAGCTCTTTCTTCACATCCATATGACTTAACCACTAGGCGAAGCACCTTTGCTTAAGTCTAGTCTTTAGACTTTTGTCCCATACTTGAATGACCAAATCATGTCTGATCTCAGATCCGTATGAACCTTTCAGATCCTTACTTCATAAAGTTCCTTAATAATAGTAAGTCACCACTATGATATGCTCCCCACAAGCTTTAGAGCACATCTCATTTTATTAATATATTTATTCCACATTCTTCCTCCTAATTTTTCCTATATCTTTATTCCTTGCCTTTTCACGTATTCATTGCTATTCTTTTTTTTTTTCCAATTCATCCGCAAAATTTCAATATAGTAACTATCTATTCAAGGAAACATTGGGCAAGCTTATGCAATGGAAATCTTACAAAACTTGAATATGGAAACACAATTTTGGTTTGACTATGCTATCGAGAACTTTGGTAGTCCATACAACTCAATCATGAAAGAAACCCTTGTTACGAATAGAACAAAATTCTCACATTGTGATGTGTTTAAGTCTTTAAACAAGCTTTCTTATTGCATAGAATTCAAGATTTGAGAGCATTTTCCTTCATATATTCGTGTGTACTCTCAATCAACACATGTAATGCATAAGATTAGTAGGTCTTGAGAGCATTTTCCTTCATATATTCGTGTACACGCTCAATCAACACGTGTTTAAGTCGTTAGACAAGCTTTCTTATTGCATGGTATTCAAGATTAGTACGCGTTGAGAGCATTTTGCTTCATATAGTTGTGTATATGATCAATTAAAACATGTTGCACATGAACACAAGTCCTACATGCTGGTGTGTTTACTTCCTTAAAGAAGCTTTCTCATGCATGGAATTCAAGATGAGTAGGTTTTGAGAGTATTTATAATATCAAAGATACTGTGGGACACTATTTCTAGACAATGTATGGTCCTAGAGTATTTCTAACCTCAATAAATGAGCTCTCATTGAGCTATATAGACTCAAAACTAACCATGTTCACATCTCATTTCTACATTTCTAGTGATGGACGTAGATAGTGATTCAAAAAGCCTCTACAAGTCTCAGGTGGGCTTGAGGATTCCCTGGCCATTACAAGATGTTCCTTAAGATTTTTGAGATATTTCCAAATGAATGGATTTTCTTGCAAAAAATGTTCTAAAGAACTTTTTGTACAAATTGTTTCCATAGTCAGTGTCCTCTTTCCTAAAAATTGTCTTGGATTTATGTCCATTTTTTACGTGTCCTCTTTCCTAAAACTTGTCTTGGATTTATGTCCATTTTTTACGTCTGTTCCATGTCCATCTCTTTTTATTAACCGAATAATCAAGAGTGTTAGTTTTCTATATTCGAAACAATTATGAAGCATCTCTTATAGCATAGAACATTTACCCTCTGCCTACCCTATCTATAATATTCATATTCATTTCCTCTGCTTTCAATTTATATCCAATGTTCCATATCTCACGATCCTTTCAATACACCAAATTCCTTTTAATCTCATTCCTTATAACTCGGATCTGATGTTCGTAGTCATTCTGTCTTTAGATTCTTCTCCAAAATTATCAAGTTAAGTATCGTCATCAATAAATTAGCACAACGCTGCATTTTTTAGGATCCCTCTTCTTTCTAGTATGGCAAGAAAGAGTATATTTAATACTCCTCTTATTCCCCAAAAAAAATGAGAGACTCTCTCACTCCTCTAATACAAGATAGCACTTGTGTGTACATGAAATTACACTTTTGCAAAGAGCTTTCAAAATCGATAAATATCAACATGAGAAAAAAAATAGACATTAGAGCGAGAGAATACATTACAAGCCCATCCTAATGCTTGTTTTCATTGTGGCATTCTACGCCATACGATTAGGGATTGCCCCCCCTAGAAAAGATGGCCCTAGGCAAAAGTTTTCGATTGATTGTGATTCCAAGCCGATTGAGCAAATGGACTTGTCTCCGGTCTTCACATCCCTACATTAAGGGTTTCTATTAAGGCCACTCTTTTGGTGAAAAAATCCAAATCAATAGACACTCTTATTCAGAATTATAGATTGATCATCATCCGAAGAAGGAAAAGAATACGTAACAAGGGTTCTAAATTAATTAAAAAATGGATATAAAAGGAGATGAAGGATCTTTAATACTACCTTAGGGGTTTCAATCCACTGAAAGACATGTAGGAATCAGAAGAAGAAAACTCTAGAAGATCAATATTCTAACAAAAACGAGAGAATGCCATTAGGAGCGAAGCACTGTGGAAAATTTGGAAAGAGCGATGCATTGTCGACTTTGGGCATAATACAAAGGAATGGTCAATAGATAAGACCCTAAACCAATTAGGAAGAAGAATCAATAAGAGTAAACAGTCTTTTCCCTTCACACATCACAAGGTGTTTGTTTTCGGAAACAATAAGCACCAAAGTAGATGGGCTCTCCATGACGGAGCTGAATGATTAATCAATTTGCATTTAGGGTCAACACTGTGTTGTGTTTTTTGTTAGAGAATAGTGCCACCCTCGGTCATCAAATTTCTTTAGTCTACCCCTGATTTGTGGGATAAAGGGAACGCATGGCTCTAAGCCCTTTTTCCTCTTGTATAGTTGTTATTTTAATTAATTGATGCAATGAAGAGTAGGCTTAGGCCGAACACACACACACATATATATATATATATATATATATATATATATATATATATATATATATATATATATATATATATATATAGTAAGGGAGAGAACTTGGAGAGTGAGAGTTCTCTTATAGGCTTAACCGTCCTAGACACATTTGTAACAAAAATAGGGGCGAGAAATGCTATAGGAAAGGCCCCTTTTCTACATCCTAGAAAATGAATTAAAGGGAAAAGGAGACCACAAGGGTGTAAAACATCCATTGGTCCCAAAGAAAAAAAGAAAAAAGAAAAAAGAGATTAAGAAGAACCAGATCAATTCCTTGAATTTGGGATGATCATTACATCCTTTTATGTTTGAGATCATTTTAATACCTTAAAAGAACTTACGGTAAATTTGCAATTGCATGAGTTAAGCCTAAACTTTTTTTTTTATAAAAGGGAGTTCGCCAATGCCTATTCTCCTTAACTTTAATTAAATAAAAGAAGAATACAAGTGAATAGGACTAGTGCCCTCCGGACCCAGATCCCACACAACGCGGGGGCAGCACAAACAGTCAGGAAGTCGTACCTTCATGGTAGACCTTACAAAGCTTACATGGAGTTATAGAGGAGGTTGATAAACCTCGCATTCCCATCATGCGGAGCCCACTTGGTTTTAAGCTTATTGTTGACATACTAAAGTTCTTTGTGATCTCTGAAGGGGGGGTTTTCTTACAGTTAGCAATTCTTTTGCCAAGAAGGAATAGGGATTTCTCGATCGACCACTCCTTGGGGGTATTGCCAAAGTTGTGAGCACATCGTTCCCTCCAAATCCTCCAAAAGATCTCTCCCCTAATCCCATTCCACAACGCCGCAGAGCAACTGATCGCTTCACCAATGAGGGCTTGCTTCCAATTGATTTGTTCTCTGAGCCCCAAAGAATGACCAAGGACCCTCCATAGCCGAAGGGATTTAGGGCAAGCAAAGAACAGGTGACCAATATCATCTTTTCTATTGCAACATCGCTTGCACCAGGCGGAACACCACAGATCTTGTTGGCTTTTGCATTGGTCCATATTCCAAGGTGTAAAATTTTCCATAGGAGGACCGACTTTTTATTTTCAATGAGAGGGTCCCAGATAGACATAAATTTCATATCCCATTGAAGTCGTGTCCAGTTGAGACACCATTTCTTGTTGAGAGTGATGTGAATGTCGTTGTGAGCTTCGACATAGGGGAGCTTGGAGAGGTTATTGCCATTATACCATTTAAGGCCCAGAATGTCCGGAGCATCTTGTCCCATAAGTAGTAGGATTTTAGACCGGTCCGCATCTACTCAATAAAATATTCCATTCCTCATACGTGACCACAGCACTAGGGTCAATGACCTCAAAGTCCACCCATTTGTTCATGTCTTGCTTCTAGAGGTGCTTCCATTGTTTGAATCCCTTATTCCAGAGTCTCTTGGCACTTAAGACCTTCCAAGGCTCCACGTTTCTCATGCCTTGGATCCGGAACCAAATAGAGTCATTTTGTCTTATTCCTGCAGCCCACTTCCAATCTTCACTGATTCTCATGTGGGTGTTTGAATCTGTTCCAACTCTTCCACAGGGATCTTACGAGGATTGATCCTTTGGGTGAGACCGAAATTCGAGAGAATAAGAGGGTGAGGATGTCGAGGTTTTTCCATCCAGGGTAGCCCACCAGAGTAATCGTGTTCGTGTTTCTGAAAATTAATGTGGCCCAAGAGGAATCTCTGTTGCACCAGGCCTTGATCATCATTTTGCTGCAAGTTTATTGGCCATACTACCAATGTTCATAATACCCAAACCTCTACTCTCCTTTCGGCTAGTGCAGATGGAACATTTGATTTTAGGCACCCCCCTTCTGTTATGGTCCCCAGTCCAAAGAAAGTTCCTACAAATACTTTCCAATTTGGCTAATTCTTGATCCTTTGGTCTCCAACAAGAAAGAAAGTATATGATTGAGGATATGAGGAACGTGTTGATCACCATGGCCCGGCCAACAAGATTAATTTGCAGACCCCTCCAATAGTTAAGTTTATTATTAAGTTTGTCGAGGACCCAAGCCCACCTTTGTTCCAGAGTAACATCGAATCCCATGGGGATACCAAGAATGTGAGTGACCTAACCCGATTGAATGTTTTGGCATCCTTGCACAGTGAGGAGATTGGATTGGATCCCTTTGATAACCCTGAATGCAGTCTTGGAATGGTTAATTCTCGACCCTGAGGCCTCAAAAAAGGTGTCGAGGCACCACCAAAAGGTTTCCAGGCTGGTATCGTCATTGTGAACAAAGGCATGTGTGTCTTCCGCAAATAGCCTCATGGTCATTTTCCCTAATTTATGTGGCAAAGTGATGCCCCTTAAGCGACCAAGCTCCATCTGTCGCTCCACAAGATGGCTAAGTCCTTCTGTGGCGATGGCGAAGAGAAGTGGGGCCAATGGGCAGCCTTGCTTGATTGATCATTTCAGTTTGATTGCTTTTGAAAGTTTCCCGTTGACATTGACTTTGGTCGAAGCATTACCAAGGAGAGTGGAGATCATCCTGAGGAATCTTTGACTACACCCAAGGTCTTTTAGCGATTGTAAAATATAGTCCCATTCCAATCTATCGTAGGCTTTTTCAAAGACAATCTTGAGGAAGACAATGTCCTGATTAGATTCTTTAGCGAAGTCCAGACCTTCCCAGATATCAATGATGGCTTCCAATATTGAACTTCCCTTAATGAAGCCTTTTTGGTCTTTGCTAAGCCATTGGTAAAGATGGCAGGATATCCTGTTGGCAATGACTTTAGCAAGAACCTTATATCCGATTTGAAGCATTGTGATAGGTCTTCAGTTCTCAATTCGGTGTTGTTGAGACAAGCGAGAAGGGCACCAAACTCGAGTGCCTCAAGCCAAACAAGACGTAAGGGGGTGGCCACCACATGTTTGAATGATTTAAAGAACTCATTAGTGAGCCCATCAGGTCCCGGGCTCTTGCCATTCAGAAGCGAGTCAATAACTTCAAGGACCTCTTGTTCGGAAATGGTGGCATCAAGCAGAGCGCTCAAGTTGCATGGAATTCTATGCGAGCAAGTCCGAGAGATGGTGGCCATGCAATCCCGCCTATGGGGGGAGAGGGGACAAGCACCACCCAAGAGACTCGTGAAGTGAGCTTCTATAATGCCAATGTTCTCTTCCTCTGTCTTACATTCCACCCCGTTCTTGTCAAGCAGTAGCGGGATCTCATCTCTAATTTGTTTTCTTTTGAGAATATTGCACATCTCTTTGGAAGGCCTATCTGCCTTACGAGCCCACCATTCCTTAAAATATATTTGCATATTTTTGCTTTTGATATCCTCCTCGTATCTTAATCTTCCTCTCATATTTTGGAGTCCCTTTTGAGATTGAATATTCACTTTATTAACTTCTTCTTCAAGTCTTCGGATCCGGCGGTATAGGTTTTCTCTATGTCTTCTGCGGATGGTTTTGAGAACCTTCGTGGTCCGAATCAAGATTTGATGAGACTTTTCCACCGCATTTCTCCAACACTTGGCTGGAGAGGTGCAGACTGCGAAGGCCTCAAGCCAAGCGTTAGTGATTTCTTGATGGATAGAGGGAAGTGAGAGTATAGACGGACTGGTGTGAAACCAAGGTGCCTTGCAACTTTTAGATAGAGGGGGGAAGGTGAACACCATTGGGTAATGATCTGAGATGGTGAGGTCGATAGGTTGCGTTGGGGTGGGAGGACCCCATTGATGGAGGAGATTCTGTGAAATGTAGCTTCTGTCGAGTCTCGCTTTCCTCAAGTCCTCACCCAATTGAAGATTGGACCAAGAAAAACCATTCGAGTCCTTGACTTCGACGAGGTCCAAAAACAATATGGTTTGGTCCCAAGTATCTTTATCCTGGCCATCAATGATGTGGCCCTTGTTGTTCCACCTATCAGAGGGGTTTTCCACCATATTGAAGTCACCATAAATCATGAAATTATGAGAAAACAAGTCTAAGGAGGACCAAGTATTGGTCCTTGCCGCATCCTCGTTTGGAGCATACATAGAAATCAAGGAGAATTGAAAGGGGGTGTTGAATGTAACCGCCATCCACCTGTGGTTTCTGTCTTCGCTAGTGTAGTCAAGCTTATTAGCCCAGAAGTGATTGATACCAATGGCGGTTCCACCAGAACCACACTGATGGGTTGTGGCAAACCACATATGGGACAGAGAGATGACTTTAAGTTTTTTTTTAAGGTCTTCTCCTTCAATTTTAATCTCCTAAAGATAAATGAAATCTGGGTTTAAGTTTATGTGGTGGAGCCATTGATCAATAATGGTGCCTCTTGTGGGGTCAGTTAGCCCCCTAGTATTTATTGAAACGATGATCATTTTCTTGCACTTCCCTCATTCCGAGGGTGGGACTTCTCTTTTATCCTCTTGGAGTCTTCTTTCTTTCTTGAGGGGGGATGGTCCTGACCATGCACCTTCGGTTTAAGGGGGCTTTTCCAAGGCATACTTGCCAACTGTTTCCCTTTGCGGGAAGCCTTCTATGGGGGAGATGAAGGGGCCGATTCCGGTATTGTTGTTCCAATGATGGAACTTTCACTGTCCATATTGTCCTCATTACTTGTGGTGAATCCGTCTTCTTTGCTAGTTATGTAGTCCTCTTCATTGACCTCATTAGAGGGGGGCTGCCCCAAGGGAAAGTTACTTGTGCCCGTAAAGTCTCGGATCCCTCTTGGATAATCAAGCTCGTTAACCTCCTTCTCAAGGTTGTAGTATAAGTTATTGAGTGACTTTTCTGGTGTGTGGATCCTCTCTAAGAGACTCCTTGGGCTTGAGCTTCTCCTAGGGCTAGATTTCCTTCTTCTTCTAACCTCTCTAAACCCTTCTGAGTCAGTTTCTAGGATTTTGTCATCCTTGTCATTATCTTCAAAGGTTGGGCCCACCTGCTACCCCTTCAGTGTTTGGGCTTTGCTATTAGTTTCTTGCTTATTCTTCTGCTTCAGGGGGCAATCTTTAATTCTATGGCCTTGCTAACCACATTGAAATCAAGCATTGGGTAGGTTTTTAAATGTGAGCTCCTGAACCCAAGATTTCCCTTCACCCAAGTTGACAATAATTTTCGAGGGGAGAGGCCTGCTGAGGTCTACCTCCACACACATTTGAGGATGCCAACGAGCATTAAATGCGTGTTTAGTGCCCTCATATATGAACCCCCCGACATCTCCGCGCGAGGCCAACGGCTTGCCAATCGGAGAGACAATATCCCACAAAAAGCCATAAAGAAAGTAAGGGAGATTGGGGAGATCAACCCATAGAGGGTATCGAAGGGGTTTTAGAGTTGTCGGGCACAAAATCGAGGGCCCATTTGAAGAGGCACAGAGTGGTGCACCCGACTTGCCAAAACCCAACATTGAGGTCCTGGAGTGCCATTTCTTCATTCTCCAAAACTAGCAACAGGTTCCTAGCTGGGAGGAATTGGAACTTACTCACCTAAGCCACGAGGGAACCACTCTTTGCGAAACCACTGGCGCACAGCATCTAGCGAGGGCCTGGAATCGAATAGCTGGACGATGAGGCAAGTTCTCTTGAGTTCTTCTTGCGTTGAAAGGATCGCATCACGATTAAGTGCAACCCGAGGAGCCACCACGGTTTCTGAGGAACTAGGGGCACCATCCACCCCACTAGATAAAACTGGAGGTAAATTACTAATAACGAGCGAAGGGGCCCACACATCCATAGAGGTGGCCACAAGAAGGAGGGAGAAAGGATCCAAGTCTTCAAATAACCGAAATGCCCACGCGCAGAGATCTTTCTGTGAGAAGAAGCTAAAGACCTCACAAGAAGCGACAACGAGTGGCTGATCCAAAATGTGTTTCTGATCCAAAATGTTTCTGTGTTTGCCTTGTGTTTCTGATCCAAAATGTTACTTCTTAATGCAAGTCATTTAATCCTTAGGTTCGAGGTTCCAGACCTCCAATCATTACATCTTTGTTCATATTCACTCACTATCTATCACACGACCTCTTGGGTAGCGTAGACTCAATGCTTCTTCCATAGTTTCCCACATAGCACAACTATCCTCTCTACTCTTTGTTGCGGATTTCAATCCCTGCCCGTGTAAAACGACTTAGCAAAAAAAATTAGAATTTAACGAAGGGAAAAATAAAAGACGGGCGCCTCCAGAACACCCCCCATCAATCACCCGCTCACGAAGCAAGCTCGTGGCCCCCGTCAATCGTCCACGAGGTCCATGATGGACCTGGTCAGACTCCCTGTGAATCGTGCACTAGGTCCACGATGGACCTAATCAGACGCGATGGACGCCACGCCTTGTATCAGTCGCCGTGAACTAGTATCAGTCGCGACGGACGCCATGTATCAGTCGCGATGGAGCCATGTATCAGTCGCCAAGTATCAGTCGCGATGGACGCCTCCCTTTTCCGTTTCGCTTCTCTGTTTTCTCTACCTTCGTCCTTCGTGGTTACGCGACAACGCGATCAGGCAGTAAGTGAACTTAGTATCACGTCGACGCTGTTGTCTCATTGATAGACTGTAGTTTGATGGCGGTTTCCTTTTTTCTGCACTGTTGACGTCGATGGTGTTCTCTCCGTTGTCTTCAATCTTCTTCATGGTTCTGCGCTGTTGACGTCGATGCTCTTCTCTCCGTTGTTCATGGTTCTGCACTGTTGACGTCGATGTTGTTCTCTCCATTGTCTTCAATCTCCTTCATGGTTCTGCTTTGTTGACGTAGATGATAAGTACAAGAAGGAATGACAAGAATGACTCAATAACCATCTTATTCCGTGCCCAAGAGGAATTTTTAGTGGAATCTTGGAACATTCAAAGCACCAAGAGGCTCTGGAAAAAGGGCTTCAGAGAATGGAAACATCTATAGAACCAAGACACCAACCAATGGGTCAACTTAGAGGATATCGACCCTAGAGTCAGCATCACCTATGAAGAATGGAATATTTTACAAAGAAGATGTCTTGCTTGGGACCGTTCTAAAGTTCATCTTCTCATAGGACACAACTCGTCGAGTTCGCTGGTTCTCAAATGGCATAATGGCAATAGCCTAACAAATATCCCGAATATCGAAGGAAACATGGATTATCAGGTCAACCTCAACAAGAAGTGGTGTCTGTCATGGACGCGATTGTGGTGGGAAATGAAGTTCATGGCTTTATGACACCCTCTCATTGAAAACAAAAATTTTGTGCTCTTATGGCAAATTCTTCATCGTGGATTTTGGACCAACCTAAAGGCTAGCAAAATTTGTGGGGTGTCTCCCTGGTGCAAGCGCTATTACTGGTCCATTGAAGATGTTGGTCACATCTTATTTACTTGTCCCAACTCTGACAGGCTTTGGCAGAATGTCAGGAAGAAAATTAGATTGCAGAAGAATATCAACTGGAAACAAGCTCTGCCGGGAGAAGCGATTGGTTGCTTGGCGACCCTCTTGAATGTCATCAGAGGAGAGGTCCTCTAGAAGATCTGGCGGGAAAGATGTGCTTATAACTTTGGTGATTCCCCCAAAGAGTGGTCGAGTGGAAGTCATTGTTCCTCCTCGGTAAAAGAATCGCCAATCATAAGAAATCCTTCCCTTTCAGGCATCATAAAGTGCTCCTCCTATTTAACAACAAGCTTAAACCCAAGTGGACCCCACATGAGGGTGATGAGAGGGTGATTAACCTTCTTTGTAGTGTCATCTAAACTTTGTAAGATCTACCCCCACTCTGTGGGACTTGGGGGGTCCCGTGGGCACTAGTCCCCTTGACTTGTACTTTCCTTTTCCTTTATTTAATACAAGTCCAGGAGAGTAGGCTACGGCCAAACTTCCTTTTATTTAAAACAATTCTCCCCGCTGGATATAGTTCGATTGTGAAGGCCACTAATGCATTTCTAAACGGGGATCACAAGGAAATCCAAAGGATAAGGAAAGAAAAAAGAAAAATTATTTGCACTATTTTTTTCCTCAAAATTGAATTGAATGAAAGGAAAACTTAATACTCAACTTAGCCTAACCAAGATTATAAGAGTTTCCTGTCTTTGGCGTACATGCTTTTGATATAAGAGCTCGGCATGGTTGCGCCTGTGCTTGTTGTGAATCAATGGAGGACGAGCATTTGGAGTAAAGCATGAAAAGGGAACATGGTCATACATGGTCATACTTGTATATCCCTTCTTCCAGGTTCGGCTTCATGGCTACTTGTAATTCAGAACAGAATCTCAATCTATTCTTTTCACCGAAGTACAGTCTGAAAGACATGAAATCCTAATGCATCTTCTAAACACACTTTATTCCTTCACTCAATCTCTGACAATGTTATCTACCTAAGTTCTTTATCTTTTGAGCTAGAACTTGATGCAGTGTTCTAGATAGAAATTTTGTGCATATTTTCTAGCCTGTTTTGAACTTTCGTTTTTGAAATAAAAATTTCTGTATTGCAATTCTCATTTCCCTTGTGCCACATCTTCTTTTAAAAAGAAAAAACAAAAGAAATAGATGATTTAAACAAACCATGAAATGTGAAGGAGAATGATGCCCTTCTGTGTAAGGGAATAAAGTATATGATTCGTTTGGGAAGATGACTCAACGAAAACAGGAAGAATGTGCTTCAAGAAAAAGTATGAAAGTGAGAAATGGGAATCGTTAGCTCATGTGCAAGTACAAACATGTAAAAGTGGAATATTATTGACCCATGTCTGTAGATTGATTGGTGGATTGTAGTTTTTCAGGCCTCTTTACTCACTCTGAAGTAGCATGAGGGACATACTTAACCCTGCTTTATACATACATACATGCTTCACAAATAATGTTCTCATGATGATTCAGTTGTGCTTTCAAGTTCCAAATGGACCAAAGAGTAACACATTTAAAGAAAGTGGTCTATCAATCAACATGTGAGCACACACTTCATTGTCACTTCTTCTGTAAAGGAAGAGCTATGGCATCGGGCATATACAAACTCTTCTGTCTTCAAGAATCTAATGGCGTTTATTTATCGTCCTTGTGCATTATACTTACAGACAACATGAATATAAGGAGTGTCTGATGCAAGGTTCAGCTTCTTTTTTGTTTTGAGATGATGGCCGAATCTTTTATATACCCTCCAACTACTATAACATTGAAAGAAGAATTTTTGTTTTTGTTTTTGTTTTTTAGGTCCCATAGCATTGGCCAAATGTACTATATATCCTCCAAGTACTATAACATTGAAAGAAAAATTTCTGATGAAAGGGAAATCAAGGACAAACACGACCTATGAAGTGAGGCATGTTCCTATCCTCTTTCCTATATGATTAAAAAAAAGGGGCATTGTAGTCCGTTTTTCTTGGCCTTTTCCTGATATGAGGAAAGCAATCAAAGTTAAGGATGACAATCAGGAAACCAATACTTTAAAGGACCACTTCTTTCGGATGTGCTTCTCAAAAGATGATATCGAAAGAAGAAGAGGGTAGTCCTTCACTTCCCTTCGGTCGCTCTCATGTTTTCCTGTACTTTAAAAGTAAGAGTGTCTGAAAATAGCCGGCCATGAGTAGGGCCAAAGTACAAACCTCACAGCCTCAAGAGTGAGGCTTTAATGGTGATATGCAGTTTGTCAAGGACCTTCTCTTTGGTTCATGTACTAAAAGCATTAAGCTTTTGGAAAGATTGACATGATTATGGAGACCAAAAAGAAACTTTTACTATTGCTAAGTCCACGTTTTAGCTGAAAAGTTCACAACTTTGAAGGTCAGGTGGGATCCGTAGATCTCTCCCTCGTTTTAGCTCCCATAATATTCGAGCTAGAAGATCCTAAGAGTATCCCCTCTTATTCACATTGTGGATATATTCATCATTCTGATAGGAGTTAAGATATGAAATCACATAAGAAAGGCTTTCAGGTTATGGGAGGCCTATGAAACTAAGATAGGTACGAGTATATCTACCTTTATTGTAGTGAATTAGGATGTCGCCTACTACAAATTCTTGATAGTTCCAAGGAGTAGATTCATAGCATCGTAGAGGTCGAATAGTTGCACAGAAATTCCATGCTTCTTCCTCAACAAGAGAGGCTTCATGTGGAACAACATTAAACAGTTTATCAGAAACAATGAAGATTGGAAATAGGCTGGTGGTATAAGACAAAATGATTTGGTCTGGTTCCCTATGAAGGGCATCAGAGGTGTGGAGTCTTGCAACCTCCAAAAAGCTAGGAAGCTTTGGAACAAAAGCTTTCGTTTATGGACGTACATTTGGAACCAAGAAACTGGTTAGTGGATTAGATTCAAGGACATTGATCCAGCCAAAAGAGTGGAGTATGAAGAATGGAGGACCACAACAGAAGGGGCATTCCCAAAATTAAATGGTCTACATGCATCAGCCAAATGGATTGTGGGGGTCTGGGCATTATGGATATTGTAGGCATGGCTGAAAAGTTGGTGGAAAAATGGATCATCAAGGCTTGGTGCAACTATGAGATCTCTTGGACCAAGCTCATTTTCAAGAATAAGAATGAGATTATGTTGGTGGGCATCCCTGGTTGGAAGGAATTGGACCTTCTTACCCTTTTATTCTCCCCGACTCCCGTTTCCCCTAAAGGCTTGAATCTTGTGCGCTCCTTGTGAAAGAGTTGGAAGAAGTTCAAACAATTTATGAGAATTAGAGAAGATTGGAATTGGGCAGGTGATATCAGACAAAATGACTCAATCTGGTTTCGGATCATGGGCATCAGGGGTGTAGCTTACTGGAATCTCCAAAATGATAAGAGGCTCTGGAACAAGGGTTTCAGACATTGGAAATACCTCTCGAAACAAAAAAGTAGCGAGTGGATCAATTTTGAGGACCTAGACCATGAAATAAGAGTGAACTATGAAGAATGGAATCTCCTTTAGAGCAGATGCATTGCCTATGAATGATCAAAAACCCGGCTCCTCATTGGGTAGGATTCCTTGTGCCATGAGGGCCTTATTTGGCACAACAACAATTGCTTGTCCAAAATTCCTAGAATCAAGGTGAGCACTGACTATCATGTCATGCTTAAGAAGAAGTGGTGCCTGTCTTGGACTAGGCTGCATTGGGATTTGAAGTTCATGTCTATCTAGCTTCCCTTCATGGAGATCAAAAAGTCAGCTCTCATGTGAAAAACTCTCCACAATGGTACCTGGACCAATCTAAAGGCTAGCAAAATTTGTGGGTCTCCATCGTGGTGCAAACAATGCCATCGTAGCTTTGAGGATCTTGGTCATATCTTCTTCGCGTGCCCTATGTCTCTCCAGCTCTAGCACACCCTTGGGAATATTTTGAGACTACAAGAACAAATCACCTGGAAGCAAGCGCTTTTGGGCAAGGCAGTCGGCCTCTAACTAGCATTGAGGAACTCTATAAGAGGGGAAACCCTCTCGAAGATTTGGAGGGCATGGTGTTCCTACAATTTTGGAAACCCTCCCAAAGAGTGCTTGATCGAGAAGTCTCTACTCCTCCCCACCCTTCAAGCATCATAAAGTGTTTCTCATCGAGAACAACAAGATTAAACCCAACTGGGCCCTCCATGAGGTGGATGGGAGGGTTATTAACCTCCTTTGTAACTCTCTAGATCTGCAAGTTCTACCCCTACTTTGTGGGATTTGGGGGGTCTCAAGGGCATTACTCCCTTTTGCTTGTATTGTTTTCTTTTTGAATTAAAGCCCAAGAGAGTGGGCCAAGGCCAAACTTTCTTTTTTAAGCATTACGAGTAACGCATGTAGTATAGATAACTTTGCCCCAGTGTACAAGGGTAAACAGGCTAGCCTTTGCATGTTCTCATAAATTTCATCGGCTTCTGATCGTGGAAAATCTACCATGTCCATGGAACCCACGACATCCTCTCCATCATCATGATCTTTGTCCATCTCATAAAGCACTTCGAGAATTTCTTCCATGTGTTCATTCTGTGTAATGCTACCAGTACCATGCACTTCTACCTCCCTCTTTGTTCTCTTCTATCCAAGAGATGTTATCAATGCAATGTCATTCGGGTCCACCTGCTCACTAGGGGGAACATGCAAATGGTAGCGTAGGTTTTGTAGTTGATTTTTATCAAAGAATCCATATTCTATAACATGTGCAATACAAATCGGTCGTTTTCCATAAATTTCATACTTGCACTGAGTGCAAGGACATGCCATTCTATCGTCTGGATCCAAAGATGCCATCTGATACCATGTAGACATGTTAGAACATTTAATTCTAAAAACCTAAATTTTCTTATTAAACCTAAAAACCCTAATCCTAAAGACCTAGAACAATATTTATATATTTAACTATATGTATTTAATTTATATACTTAAAACACTAGCTCTTTTCTTTTTCCTTTTTTTGATATATTTTTAATTTAATCAAAAATCCTTAAACCCTATTTTTTATATATTTGATTATATAGATGTAAAAAACCTAAAAATCCTAAAGATCTATTTTTTATATATTTAATTATACATATTTATTCTTATTGTATGTATGTAAAAAAACCTAAAAGCCTAATCCTAAAGACCTATATCTAAAATATGTATGTATTATGTGTATATACATGTGTATGTGTATATGTATTATGTGTGTATATGTGTGTATATGTGTATATGTGTATATGTGTATATGTGTATATGTCTATATGTCTATATGTGTACATGTGTATATGTGTATATGTGTATATGTGTATATGTGTATATGTGTATATGTGTATATGTGTACATGTGTATATGTGTATATGTGTATATGTGTATATGTGTATATGTGTATATGTGTATATGTGTATATGTGTATATGTGTATATGCATGTGTAAAAAACCTAAAAACCCTAATCCTATTTTTTTTTATAAATTTGATTATATATTATACTTTTTTCCTAATTTTATAAATATATGATTATATATGTTAATATTTGTTGGATTTCGAGGTCTATAGAAGCACATGAACAACACAAGGAAGAAGAAGAAGCTTCGAGCACACAACATAATACTGAATGTATTACCATTAGAATGTACAAAGATAAGAGACCTATTAGGGCAATAGGTGTACAAGCTCGGGAAAAAAACCTCCTAAAGAGGGAAAAAAGTGCCCCACTGGTCCTAGTGTGTTCACACACATCATGACCTAAATATATTAACAAATCCCCTCTAGGAGTGATGCAATGAACAAGGAGCTAGCACACATGTATAAGGAAGTGCCAAGCTGTGTGGAATCACTCCACAAAAGGAAGTAAGCCCAAAGCTTTGCGGAAAGCTTCAAACTTCTCCCTAGGCAGAGCCTTCATGAAAAGGTCTACAATGTTCTCCTATGTGGGTACATATGCCAAGCTTATCTCTCTAGTAGAGAACCTCTCCATGAAATTATGATAATGCACCTCAATGTTCTTTGTGCTAACATGGAACACGAGGCTCCTTGCAACTTCCAATGCACTCTGTTTGTCAGTGAAGATGATGATGGCACAAGAGTGACAAACACCTAAATCAGCCATAAGGCATCTGAGCCACACACACTCAACAATCGTTGTGAAAGCTTCCTTATACTCAGCCTCACAACTGGAAGTGGCCACAATAGGTTGCATCTTGCTCAACCAAGATATACATGAGCTACCAAGCATGAAGCAAAAGCCACTAGTGGACACATGAGTGTCATATCAACCAATTGAATCACTGTCAGAAAAAGCATGCAAATTTGGCAATAGTGATCCCACGTTGTGATAAAACAATCCAAGTACTCGAGTACCACTCAAGTAGCAAAATATGCACTTAACCGCCTGCCAATGCTTGACAGCTAGACAATGCATAAACGTACTCATCTGTGAGACAGCAAATTGAATATTTGGCTGAGTAAGGCATAAGTAAATCAAGCATCCAATAGCGTGCTGATAGAGAATAGCATCAAATGCATCTCTAGAATTATGAAGACTCAATCATAAACTTGTCTCCATAGGAGTGTCAATAGGCTTATAGTCTTCAAGGCCAAAACACTACAATAATGTGTCAATATATTTCGCTTGACACAAAGCCATTCCACTATCAACTTGCATAAATTGAATGCCCAACTAATGATGCAAATGCTCCAAATCAGACATCTTAAATGAGCCATGTAAATTAGCCTTAAAATCAGCAATATGCGTGTCATGATGACTAGTGAGTAGCATGTCATCAACATACACAACAATGATGAGAAGCACATCATTAGCACGCTTAACATATAAGGTGCTTTCAGTTGGACTGTTCTCAAAACCATGTGCAATCATATAGGCATGCATCTTTTCATACCAAACATGTGGTGCTTGCTTTAAACCATATAATGACTTATTTAACCTGCACACTTGGTTTTCATACCCTTTTTGCACAAAGCTACGAAACTAAAAAACATACACTTATTCGTCAACATTCAGAAATGCGATTTTAATGTCCAATTGATGTACATTCCAACCATGATGAGCTGCAAGTGCACAAATGCTATGAACAGTAGTCATTCGGCATGTAGGTGCAAAGGTCTCATCAAAATCAATGCCTCTTTCCTGTGCATAACCCTTTGAAACAAGCCTAGCCTTATACCTATCAAGTGTTGCATCAGTCTTACGCTTCAGCTTGTATACCCACTTAGTGCCAATGGCCTTCTTGCCAGGAGGCAAGTCACATAAAGACGAGGTACCATTCTTCATTATAGCATCATATTCAGATTGCGTAGGAGCCATCCAATTTTTAGAATTTTTTGCTTCATCAAATGAAATGGGATCATGCTCATCATAGAGACTAGAGGCAGCCATAGCATAGCAATCTGATGCAAAAGAGGCACTATGAGAGCCTGAATAAGTATAGTATGATAGAGGTGTATCTAATGTTCAGTCATGCAAAGTCTGCACTAGCCATTTTGGCATATTTTTTTTCCTCCTGAATATTAGCTCTCTCATCAACAAGTGCATCACGTAAATCTGCATAAGAAATGGAATGATCTACATCAGTATGTGAAACCTGCAAAGGCTGACAAGTTGCCTCAATACACAAAGCAATCAATTTAGCAAATGAAACATTATCCCCGACTTTTTAGGACCTCTGTAGAGAATGACCAGTGACCACTTCGAGATGCTTTTCTCACAATCCCCTAAATGGAATGTCTTTAAAACTTTTCATCATGTAGTAGGCTTAGAGGTAATTCTAACAAGCCATAGAACATTGAAAATGGTGGAGTAATGATTGAGATATGAGCAATGCAAGAACATTTTTCTGAGTGACAATGATAGAGAGACGAACAGAGATTATCAATTATCTATTGTATTATATGACAATGTTGTACATGATCATTGGCATGATGAACAATGCTTAATGATAGTGAGAAGTGTAGGCTATAGAGTGATCCACACACTCTCTACAATATGATCAACTAAGGCACTAGAAAATAGAGAGTATATGCCCGCGAGATTTGACAATCATTCTTATAGATGCTTTGTTAAAATTTGAATTTGAATTCAAATTTGGCTTTCACTAAAAATTGATCCCTTAATCTAGGAGATATTCCCTCAAGGATGATTTGTAACTTTAGCTCTTCAAACCTCCACGAGTTTGTAGGCTTTACAAGATTCTTTTAATGTAAACGTTTTTTACAAACGGTAAATGGTAACAATCCGTAGGCAATAGTTCATGTGGATTTGCAAGAAGTACACATAGCTTGTTCCAATGCTTAGCCAAGTGTGAAGGCTTGTCTCTTGCTCCAACATAGATCAAGGTCAATGAAAGCACATCCTACTCCTCCAAATGTGGACATGATGTTCAAGGCATATGAGACTCACATTCAAGTTGGTCCAAGTATATGAAATATACAAAAGTTCTACCTTCATGGAGATTAAGAAGATGAACACACAGAATTATGTATAGAAAAGGTAGAACAGGCTAACTCCATGTTTGAGGCTAATAAGAAATCCAACATCTCTAACTCCAAGAAGCCAAAACTGAGTTTTATGGCTTACAATATTTATTTGGGCATGTGATTTCTAAGAAAAATGTTGTGGCATGATAGAAGGCTCCTTCCTTCATGACAGAATAGAAAGTTCCACTAAGGCAAAGGCATGTGTCCTTTTTTCCTAAGCCTCAGAACCATCTCCTTCAGTCAATAAGTACTCTTAGGATTTTGTGAGAGAGCTCAAGAAGATTGAAGACTTGCAAGAATAGTTCTCCTAGGATATCCCATCCCTCTATGGAGATTTATAGATCACCAAAAGGAGAAAAATTAAAGTTTGGATGCGACTCACTAAACAAGTTACTCAATTTTATAGGACACTAGGATGATAAATTAATCCAAGTAAGAGCACCCACTGTGCTAATTAGGAACAAGGATTCAGTAACACAAAAAAGCACATCAGCTTTGGAAAACACTATGGTGCAATATCATCTCAGATTGGAGGAGTTGCTAAAAGTTAAGCATGATTCATAGAATTGTGTAGCGGATCAAGCCCCTAGACTAGAATCTACACACTCAATTCTAGCCTTAAAGAGGAAAATACATGAAATCCTTGTGGACAGATTAGAAGTTATGAGTGAAGGTAAAGAAGTTAGTAACTATCTTTCTATTACCTATCAAGTGTCCAAAGCAATCATAGAGTCACGCATAATTGTTGCCCTTTCTACAAAGTCATAGATTCATCCACATGTATGTAATCATTGCACAATCGCATTGTGAACTATTGAAAAACTTTGATTGGATTGAAGAATTTGATAATTACTTCCAAGATTTATAATTCCATTTGTGTTTGACACCAATATTGACTAATCTCCATTGGAATAGACTATTTTCTGTTCATGTATGTATGTCTAACTATGCAAGCATATGCGTGTTGGCAAACCCAATAGGAGAAGGTAACGTGGATATCTTGATTCCTTACACTAGTTTGGAGATAAATGTAACTCAATGAGACTATATACAAGTGAGCGTGAAGGGATAAACATGGTTTATGCTATTAAAAAGTTTAAGCAAAATTTATTCACCAATATGTTCAGGTGCTTGAATAATCATCAATCTTTATTTTCATTGGTCAATAAACCTTGAAACATGTGACATTTAGTAAGATGGTTTTTGTTACTACTCGAATATGATTTCAAAGTTGTATCTAGGAGAGGAAAAATCCACCTCTAGGCCAACCATCATTATTCACTTACCATAGGAGAACCCCTACAAGGTGTGTTTGGTGAACTACAAAATGCATAACCTTTCAGCTTGGAAGTAGTTCCAAAGTGGGCAAAATGTGTCAACAATTTGACTTCAATATTTCCAACAGAAGCTAGTGAACCTCTTCCAAAATATGTCTTTTTAGACATCTCCTTGCTAAAACCTAATTGAGTCACAATTTAGATATCCAATGACTCTGATTTTTTCCTTTATAAGTAGAGCCGACCAAATTTCTAATAATTTATCACTCCAATTGGCATTAAAATTGTTAGACAACTAACTGTCAATTTCGGTTAAGCTAAAGATAGAGCTTAATATGAATTGATGCTCATAATAATTGGAGAAGAATTTAGCAAATATACTTGAATCCCAAAAATTACATGAGCTAAGATTTCCAAAATGATGATATATCTATTAGATGGATATGTACACACATAGAAATGCTTTTTACAAGATGATTGTGAACAAAATGATATCCTATTGGAATATATATATATGGCTTGTAGCATACTATCGGGTACAATTTTGATTTAATATGCTTTGATGTTGGGGTGGCAAGGGTCACTATGTGCTTAATATCTCCACAAAAATTTGTGCCCAAAGGCCTTCTAAATAGGGAAAGACTTGTGCAAGACCTTGTTACTCTTCATATACCCATGCAACATCTCTCCCTCATGACCTTCCACTTCTTGTCCTTTTTCTTCCATTGACTTTCATGACTTTTTGTGCTCCAATCCACTCCATATGGATAGGTGGTACCCCTTTTTTCCTCTAACTCTTCACTCATCTTTTGACTCAAATCCAAGTCATATGCATATAAGGTTGCACCTTGATTTTCAAGATACCCCCTCAACCTTATCATGCTAGTGTCTATATCTTCAAAACCTAGCCTTTCTTTGAACTTATAAAGCTTTAAAGCATCCAAGATTTTGGTGAACATGTGTGCAAAGCACTCTTTAGCTGGCACAAAAGATGCATTTACATATTAACTCAAAACTTTCTCTCTCACAAAATAATAGTGCACTTCTATGTACTTTCTACTAGCATGATACATAAGATTGTTTCCAAATGAATACTAGAGACATAATCCCCATAGATGGGAAATGTCTCAACCTACACATCAAGATCATTTTAGAGCTTCGTTGACCAGATAGCTATTAGTATATGATCAATGTCTACCTCTCATGATTGTATGCACATTTTTTAAGGCCCCCATTATGAGGAGAAGCAAAGTGTGCATTACCCAATTGATGTAATGAAGGTCATATTGGACCATGTAAGGTATTGTAAGGAAAGGGAGTTCTCAGGGGGACAGAAGGCCCCTTGGTGGGGGTCTGGGGGCAGCGCCACCAGCACAATGGTAAAGGAATGGAATATTCCATGTCGGAGTTAGAAATCATTTATATTTGTTAGGTCTGTTCAACTAGCCTAAGCCGTGTATGGAAATTACGCGGGCGGTGGCTGCCCATGCTCTACTACCCATGTATAGCCATCATCAGAAGGCCACACATTATCCTATATATACATGAATTCTGCACTACTTGAGACATTAAATTGAGCCAGCATACCTCTACCTTGTATCTCTCTATCTAGAGTTGTGTAGATCACCATTTAAGCTCTACTTTGAGAGTGCACAGGTGGACAATGCCATCATCTTTGTACTTGATGTTAGTAGAAAATTGTTAAGATTCTCCTATATTTGTTATCTTCTCTACTACTCTTGTGTTGTATTGCGTAACTTTTGTCTTACAATAGCTTCACAAGTAGTAAGATGTAATGCTCTGTACTCAACTTGTATAGAAGAAATGCAAATCTGGGTTATTTCTTTGACATTGAAGTTATAGCCTTTGTATTATAGACCTTCTACCATCAATTGATCCATCCCAATCCCCATCACTCCATGCACTTAGAGTCAGCTCCTCTCCATATCTATATAGAAATCTATGTTTATGGTATGCTTCACATACCTAAGAACTCTTTTGGATGCATTAAGATGCTCACTTGTGGCTACATGCACAAATTGAGCTAATATTCCTATAACACATCATACATTAGTCCTTTTTTTTGTTGAATATATCAATGATCCAATTGTACTTCTATATAATGTCAAGTCTTCAAGATTCTTACCACTTGTTGCACTTAGTTTTGCATTACAATCCATCAGCTTTGTCAACTCTTTGCAAGAACACATGCCATACCTATGTAGAACATCCAAAAAGTACTTTCTTTGAGGTAAATTTATTCCTTCTTTTGCAAAACCGACTTCTATATCAATAAGATATTTTATCTCTCTTAAATATGAGAACTTGAACACCTTTTGAAGTTTTCTTTTGATATCTTTTATAGCTACAATATTATTCCCTTTTATGATGAGTTCATCTACATAGATGCACATGAAGAAAGCCTTGTTTCCTCCTTTCTTCATGTACAAGGATCTAATAGATGTGTATGAAAAAAACCTTGTTTTCTCCTTTCTTCATGTACAACAATGGATCTGCAACACTTGGGTGGTATCCATACTTTCTCAAATTAATCCACCAACCTTTGATTCCAAGACCTTGGGGTTGCTTAGGGCCATACAAATCCTTTTTCAACCTACACAAAAAAGTAAGATGTTTTGCATCCTCATATTTGATTAGTTGACTCATATACACCTCTTCTTGAAGTTCAACATTTAAGAATTAATTTCTTATGTTTACATGACAAATAGGCCATCCTTTAGAAGCACATAAAACCAATAAATTCCTAATATTATCCTTATTTTCCACATGAACAAAGGTTTCTTCATAATCTACACCACATGTTTCACTAAAATCTTTTGCCATTCACCTTGCCTTGTACCTTGCCAAGCTTCCATCTGAATTCCTTTTTGTTTAGTAGATCCATTTGTTTTGTACAATATTCATTCAATCCTTGTTAGTTACTAGCTCCCTTATCTCATTCTCTTTTAATGCTTTGATTTGTTCATACATACCTTTTGTGCATTCATCCCTTCTTCATATGTATCACCATCCTCCATAACATAGAAGATAGGCAGCCCTTTGTATTGGTCTCTCTAGGGTTAGGATCCAAGACTAAGATAGTGTGGGCACTCATTGACTTGGGTGTTCCAAATAGGATAATAACGAGATCATATTTTCAAGACTTGTACATTCTAGTTCAATCATTGAAATCCCACCTTGTACACTTGGGTGGAGTTGAAACGCCTTGCTTAGGTGAAGGAAATGATCCACTTCAACTTTAGGATGACTACATGGCAACTAAGTTCTTATTCTATCGTGATAAGAAATTATACAATCTCTATTCTTGGGCCAAGATTAGGTATATGCTCATGTTTTTCACCTTAATGTTCAAAAAGATATCCTTAAAGTATGCATTCGCAGGTAGAATCTCATGATTAGATTAAATATCCCTCAATGAAGGAGAAACTTCTTTTTGAATCAACCCATGATGCATGTTTGCATGAATTTTCATTTCATTTTGTGTATCCAACAGATTCAATGGTTCTCCCTTCTTTTCCAAAGGTTTGCTCCTCCATAGAGAGTTTTTGTGATGACATTACACCATGAGAGGTGAGGCTCATTACACCATGGATAAAGAAAGGTAGCACTCAACCTGGCAATCCTTGCATGCCAATCATGAGGGGCTTGCTTAAGTCCATACAAAGCCTTTTACAACATGGAAACATATTTTGGGTGTTGTGAATCCTTATATCCTTGTGGCTGCTCCATGTATACTTCTTCCTATAACTCACCATGTAAGAAAGCATTCTTTGCATCCATCTAATGCAAAGTCCATCCTTTTGTTGTAGCTACTACAACAGGTGTTCTGATAATAGACATTTTAGCTACAGAGTGAAACGTTTTCTCATAATCGATGCCATATGCTAGTGCATATCCTTTTGCTATCAATCATGCTTTGTACCTCCTTATGCTACCATCAGCATTGTGCTTCACCTTGTAAATCCACTTGCATCCTATGGGTTTCTTTTCTTGCGGCAAAGGAACCATCTTCCATGTATCATTTCCATAAAGTGCAGCCATATCCTCATCTGTAGCTTTTTTCCAATCTGCATTTCCAATTGCATCTTCAAAACAAGAGGGTTCCACATCTTGTATTACCTTTTCCATGTAGGCATAATGACAATCCATGTAACTATCATACGTCAATCATTGCACTGAAATCTGCATCCTCCTAGATCTTCTTGATCTTGGGTCATTTCTCCTTGTATCATCTGCATGTGCCTTTCTTAATCCTAGAGCTTTACTAAGGGCGATCCAAGTTCCTCATCAAGGATCTTTTCTCAATTGCTTGAATCTCCATCAATGTCTTCAAAAATTCTAGATCTTTTACTACTAGTGGAAAGCTTTGTTGGAGTTAGACATCTATGGAAGCACGCGAACAGCACAAGGAAGAAGAAGAAGCTTGGAGCACAACACACAATACTGAATGTATTACTATAGAATGTACAAAGATAAGTAGCCCATTAGGGCAATAGGTGTATATGCAAGCCAGGGAAAAAAACCTCCTAAAGGGGGAAAAAAGTGCCCCGGTGGTCCTAGTGTGTTCACACACATCACTACCTAAATATATCAACAAATCCCCCCTAGGAGTGATGCGATGAACAAGGAGCTGGCACTCATGTATAAGGAAGTGCCAAGCTATGTGGAAATCACTCCACAAAAGGAAGTAAGCCCAAAGCTTTGCGGAAAGCTTCAAACTTCTCCCTAGGTAGAGCCTTTGTGAAAAGGTCTGCAATGTTCTCCTGCGTGGGCACATATGCCAAGCTGATCTCCCCAACAGAGAACCTCTCCCTGACATAGTGATAATGCACATCAATGTGCTTAGTGCGAGCATGGAACACAGGGTTCCTTGCAACTACCATTGCGCTCTAGCTGTTAGTGAAGATGGTGGTGGCAGAAGTCTGACCAACACCCAAATCAGTAATAAGGCATCTGAGCCACACACACTCAATGGTCACTATGAAAGCTACCCTATACTCAGCCTCACAACTGGAAGTGGCCATAGTAGGCTGCTTCTTGCTCAACCAAGATATACATGAGCTACCAAGCATGAAGCAAAAGCCACTAGTGGACACACGAGTGTCATAGCAACCATCCCAATCAGAGTCTGAAAAATATACAAATCTGGCGGTAGTGATCCCCCCTTGGGATAAAACAACCCAAGTAGCCGAGTACCACTCAAACAGCGAAAGATGCGCTTAACTGCCTGCCAATGCTTGACTCCTAGGCAATGCATAAACCTGCTCATCTGAGAGATAGCAAACTGAATATCTGGTCGAGTAATGCATAAGTAAATCAAGCATCCAATAGCCTGCTGATAGAGAACAACATCAAATGCATCTCTAGCATCATGAAGACTCAATCATAAACCTGTCTCTATAGGAGTGGCAATAGGCTTACAGTCTTCAAGGCCAAAATGATGCAATAATGTGTCAATATATTTCATTTGACACAAAGCCATTCCAGCATCAACTTGCATAAGTTGAATGCCCAAATAGTGATGCAAATGCCCCAAATCAGACATCTCAAATGAGGCATGCAAATCAGCCTTAAAATCAGCATTACGCTTCACAATAGGACTCATGAGCAGCATGTCGTCAACATAGACAACAATGATCAGAAGCACATCATTAGCACGCCTAACATATAAGGTGCTTTCAGTTGGATTGTTCTCAAAACCATGTGCAATCAGATAGGCATGTATCTTTTCATGCCAAGCACTTGGTGCTTGCTTTAAACCATATAATGCCTTCCTTAACCTGCACACCTGGTTTTCATGCCCTTTGTGCACAAAGCCACGGGGCTGAAAAACATACACTTCTCCATGCAAGTCACCATTCAGAAATGTTGTTTTAATGTCCAACTAATGTACATTCCAACCATGATGAGCTGCAAGTGCACAGATGCTCCGAACAGTAGTCATACGGCATGTAGGTGCAAAGGTCTCATCAAAATCAATGACTCTTTCTTGTGCATGACCCTTTGCAACAAGCCTAGCCTTATACCTATCAACTATACCATCCGGTTTATGCTTCAGCTTGTATACCCACTTAATGCCAATGGCCTTCTTGCCAGGGGGCAAGTCACATAAAGACCAAGTACCATTCTTCATTATAGCATCATATTCAGATTGCATAGCAGCCATCCAATTTTCGGAATTTTGTGCTCCGAACAGTAGTCATACGGCATGTAGGTGCAAAGGTCTCATCAAAATCAATGCCTCTTTCCTGTGCATAACCTTTTGCAACAAGCCTAGCCTTATACCTGTCAATTGTACCATCTGGTTTACACTTCACCTTGTATACCCACTTAGTGCCAATGGCCTTCTTGCTAGGAGGCAAGTCACATAAAGACCAAGTACCATTCTTCATTATAGCATCAGATTCAGATTGCATAGCAGCCATCCAATTTTCCGAATTTTGTGCTTCATCAAACGAAACAGGCTCATTGTCATCAGAGAGACTAGATGCAGCATAGCATAGCAATCTGATGCAAAAGAGGCACTATGAGAGCCTGAACGAGTACAATATGATAGAGGTGCATCTAATTTGCTATCACGCAAAGTCTGCACCAGCCATTTTGGCATAGTTCTTGCCTGCTCAATATCAGCTCTCTCATCAATGAGTGCATCATGTATATCTGCTTCAGAAATGGAATTATCTGCATCATCATATGAAACCTGCAAAGGCTGAGAAGTTGCCGCATTAGACTGTCCACCTGTAAAAAGAGGCAGCAAAGTATCATACATGTCTTTGGAGCTAACATATGTCTCCTTAGTACATGAAAGCAATGGCTGAATAGCATCTTCCACAAAAACAACATCACGGCTAACCAGAATGCATTTAGTTTGTGGATGATACAGACGATAGCCTTTACTTTCATAACTGTACCCAACAAAAATACATTTTACTACTTTATCATCCAATTTTATGCGATGTTGTTCAGGTACTAATGCATATGCCAAACAACCAACAACATGCAGATGAGCAACAGATGGCTTGTGGTCATGACAAGCCTCATATGGAGTGATAGACTATAGCGCTTTAGTGGGACACCTGTTCAGTACATATGCTGCATACATGATAGCCTCAAGCCAGAAACTATGTGGTAAAGCCTAACTCTTGACCATACACCTCGCCATCTCCATGAGTGACCTGTTCTTTTATTCAGCAACTCCATTCTGTTCAGATGTATACGGCATTGCTCACTGGTGTTTTATCCCACATTCATCCAGAAATGCATTAAAATTAGAAGACATATATTCCCCCCCTCGATCAGAATGGAGGGTGCCCATTTTACATGCTGACAGATTTTCAGCCAAAACCAAAAATTGTTTGAAGCACATGAACACTTCGGACTTTGACTTCAATGGATATACCCATGCATGCCTGGAAAAATCATCAATGAAAGTCACGAAGTAAAGATAATTCCCAAAAGAAGGTGTCTACATAGGACCATAGACATCACTATGTAAAAGTTGTAATTTTTGAGTAGCCCGAACTGAACCATCTTTTGGAAAGGACGAACATTGCATTTTGCCCAAAATACAGCCTTCACAAACATGTTTTCTAGGTGCCTCAAGTTTGGGCAAAGAGGACACCATTTCAGATTTCTGCAAGCGTAGCAAACTAGCAAAATTCAGATGACCAAAGCGTGCATGCCAGAGATTTGCATCTAACATAGCCTGAGAATCATTTGCTGCACATGCCAAATCATTTATAGATCTTTCATAGTCTATGAGCTTATACATCCCACGACATAAAATGCCAGAAGCAATAATCACATCGCCATTTGATAGATCATGAACTATACACATGTCATCAACAAATTTCACAACCAAGCCAATCTTGGCTAATGCAAAAACTGATAACTGGTTCTTCTTGATCCCTGGCACAAATAAAGCATCTGATAAATTGAAAGAACTACCATTAGCAGTAGTCAAAATGATCTTACCAACTCCCATAACAGGATAAGAGGAGTTGTTGGCGCATGTAATAGTATTCCCTGTAGGGCCAGGCTCGAGTGAAGAGAAGAAACTATGCTACTACCGAACATCTGAGTCTACTGCAGTCATGCACTGCTCATGAGAAGATGGGTCAAAGCTGCAGACAATAGTAAACGCCCATTCTTCTTCCTGCACAAGATTAGCAGACTCTGTTTTTGGTGTAGAGGCCTCTCCAACAACCATTCCAGCCTCTTTCTTCTTTGCCTCTTTAGCAGCCAGTTTTAGACAGTTCTTTATGATATGATCATTGCCTTTACAGTACTTACAAAACAATTTTTGCTTTTTTGATTTCTTCTCATCTTTATCTTCCTTCTTCAAATATGCAGAATTAGCAGATTTCTGCTTACTAGTTGAAGAGCTCCATTTTCCTTTGCCCTTCTGACTAGCCAGGAAATCTTGGTCTGCAACTCGCATAATGGACCTGTTCTGCCTGGACTCATCTTCCTACAACAGAACAGAGACTAACTCCTCAAATGATAAGGCATTTGGATTGCCTTTCATCATTAACCGAAGAGTAGAAGCAAAACTCTAATATGAATCAAGAAGACCATTCAGAACGGTCTGCACAAGTGAGCTATCTGGTATAACCTCATCAGCAGAAACCAACTATTCCTTTGAGTCTTTGATCTTTGTTAGGAAATTGTCCATAGAATCACCTTCATTCATGTGCTCACTCTCCAACTGTTTTCAGAGGTAAGCAACACAAGCCTCATTCCTAGCTTGGTACAATGTGGTAAGTGTATCCCAAGCATCCTTAGCTATTCTGCAAGAGCGAATGTGAGGAATAATGGCACGTTTGACAGACAAAGCTATCAATGCATGTGCCTGGGCATCTCTGCCATCACAGCAAATCTGCTCTGCAGTAGGTGCAGCAGAAACCGCAACACGAACAGGAATATGCAGAATATCATCATCTTCGACACCTTCTCCATCAGCTTCAGTACCTGCAGTTGTAACAATTGCAGGTGTGATAGGACGCTTTTCGACACCGTGCACAATGTTCCACAGTCCTTTTGCAACCAACACATATCGCATCATAATCCCATAACAGGTAGTTGGTACCATCCAACTTATCCTCAACAGCCAACATACAGAATACATCACTGCTTTCAGCCATGGCCGGTGACTAAAATACCTTGATGCAAAAAATTGATTGTATCTCAAAAAGTTGAACAAAGCTGACCATATGAATTCCACTATACCTGTAGCAGACTTCGAGATGCTTATACTGGGGAACAAAAACTGGTATATAGCTTTCGCACAAAATGATGAAATAGCATGCACAAGCATTGCAATAGTGCATCTTTGTAGCCCATTAGGGCAATAGGCGTATATACAAGCCGGGGGAAAAAAACCTCCTAAAGAGGGAAAAAAGTGCCCGGGCAGTCCTAGTGTGTTCATACACATCACTACCTAAATATATCAACAAGCTTTTCTTTACCTTTTTTGGATGTATTTGATGAATTTGTTGGACTAAAATTTCCACAAAATCTTCCACCCCATGGATTTGATTTGGAACTATTGCTTGGTGATGCATCTGGTCCACTCAAAACTTGAGATTCTACACTTTATTTTTTGGCATTTTCTTTGTCATTTGGTTCAAGATTAAGTCCATATTTGACATCTACATAGAAGCTTGACATTTCATCAAACACCACATCTTTGCTTACCTTCACCTGTTCTATGAGTGGGTTATAACATTTATATCCCCTTTGCTCAAGGGAGTATCCAATGAACATACATTTTTCTGCTTTTGGATCAAGCTTTTTCCTGAACTCATCTGGAACATGTACATATGCAATACAGCCAAAAACTTTCATGTCTGATAAGTTTGGCTTTTTACCTATGAACTTCTCTTCAAGCGTAACTTGATGTACAACAATAGCCGGGGTTCTGTTCATTATGTATACAATAGTGTGCACAGCTTCTGCCCAATAACAATGAGGCATATTCTTCTCAGCCATCAAGGCTCTTGCTATTTCTGCAATATGTCTATTTTTGCATTCAGCAATGCCATTCTGTTGTATTAATTTTGAACTCTTGTGTGCTTGGCATAGAGGTATCGCATTGTCAAACCTAGTATCATGTATCGTGTTTCCCTGTTTTAACCCCAGTAAAACTAATACATGGATTATTAGATATAGTATTTTGAGGTTGACCCTCAAGTGGGACTAGGAAACCAAGGGGACTCCAATGGATTTTGAGCAATACAAAGGGGAAATTTTTAACTAGAAGACAAAGCTTATGAACATGAGGTTTGGTAAACACTTAGGCAAGGATAGGCAAAGCGTTTGATCATATGAGGCTAGTGTCAACCATACAGCTAGGTCTTGGGCACAACAACTAAGTGGTTATCCCCACACACCTAGTTTAGAAACAAGTGACTCAAAAATGTCTTTTAGCATGGAGAGACCCACACGTACCTCAGGAACTACCTATTTACAAACATCGAAAGGTCCCTATAAGACACAATTAGAGTCTATTCGGACCAACCAATTAGGTGCTCGCATCTATGAGGATGGCCTAAGGTGATTAGTAGTCCAACTCAGAAATCCCAATCAACCCTTTGGACTTGAACACCTAGTGGTCAAGTTTGAAGAGGGTTCATACATTGATAAGGAGGGAACCATGTATGTGGTCACCAGCTTACCTGATAGGACACATGAGTATGGAAATATCATACTCAAGAACGAAATAGGAGACCTAGAGCAAGGTGACCTAGAACAGGAACCCAAGATCCCTAGAGGAAAATATGTCTCGACGAGAGTAATTACTCGAGAGTGGATTCCTCAAGACAACAAAAACATAGAACTATATCTGAATAGAGAAACACAAGAAGCCTGTTGGAGATTCAAGCCAAATCAACCTAACCCAGTAATCACCATCTATGAATTCAAAGACTCTAAGACACCAAGAAAAGTGGTCTACCTAGATAACACATCTGAGAAAATGTTTTTGGTAATAGAGCATGATAGGCATGCCTACACGTGGCAAGGAGAATCGGTTTTCCCTCCACCAAAATCTAATATCTCCCATGGCCTCCAAGGAGTAGGATCATCCAAGGCTCATGAAAACCAGAGTGAAAGAGCTAGAGAGAGACATTAGGTAAGCTTTGCACACAATGTGGGTAGAGATAGATCAAGATTTGAAGATGAAAGACATGAAAGAGAGAGTCATCAAGCACATAACTATCAAAGAGATGAACACGATTTTCCATTTCCTAGACCCCCAGAGTACCCAAGAAACCTTAGACCCTCTCAACTTGTTAAGGCAATGGAGAACTACTTTGAGGGGTCAGGAGATCCTTACGATCATGTGGCCGAGTTCAAACAATTGTTAAGAGCTGAATAGGTCGAGGACTTGTTCACTCAATTCGAGGCATTTGGTTTGACCCTCAAGGGTATTGCCTTAGCTTGGTTTCACCCTCTAAAGAGTCACAACTACCGAAACATAGATCAACTACTAGAAGAGATCATTGTAGAGTTCTTCAAGAGTGGCATCAGGCATAATACATCGTCCTTGATCCACAGCTTCAAGCAGACACCCCAAGAAACAGTGTGACTTGTAGGAAAACGATTTAGACAGTACTTAGAAAGATGCATGTTCCAGAGTTACCCACACCGACCAAACAAGTGGCCTTGTTTTTAGATGGCCTACTAAGCACCAAGTTAAGATCATATGTGTACTTGAAAGAGCCTAGATCCATAGAAGAGTGTGTGCAGATGTGCATTGACATAGAAGACAACTTGGGTGAGGAGTTAGAATTGTCGAAACTCTATAAGGATTCTGGTAGTTCTACTAGTCACACCTCCAGAACCTCCATGGAGATAGATGAGATAGTTGAACAAGTCACCAAGAAGCTAGGAGTTCAAAATAGACAAACACCAAGGGTCACCTCATTGAAGCAATATTATACTTGTGGAGGCGAACACATGGCTAATGTATGCCCATTGCAAAACAAGAATATGAGAGAAATGAGTGCACCATATTGCACTATTGAGAGAAAATACACGAACCACATGGCTCAAGATTTTCCATATAATAGGCAAGCTGTCAGACAAATGTATCAACAACCTTATCAACAGGCTAGGTGTCAGAACCAATACCAACAACCATATTATAAGTCACCACAACAAAATCCACCTCAGTACCAACAACAATATCAGGTACCATATAGGCCACAACGAGTCCTAGGAAACCAACCACTAGCTCCTTCCAACGTGATTCTAGTTAGGTAGGCAGTGGTAGAGGAGAACCCGAATAGAGCATTGGTATCAATTGCCCACTTAGTCTCAAAAAATGATCCTCATTCTCAGAGCTCTAACTACACCCATGAAGATAGTCCACGAGCTTATTACATAGAGTCATCGGAGAATAGTGAGATTTACTCGTATCAATATGAGGCACCACCTATGGAACAAAATTGGGAGCTAGAATACTCTAATGTCATGTATATGAATCCAAACCCCAGACCCCACTTGAGACAAATGAGACCACAAGCCCCTAGAGGACCATGTTTTAGATGTCAAGGTGACCATTTCCTTCATGAATGCCCCCATCCACCAGCTCCAAGACAAGGTTACACAATACAAGCCTTTTGTCCTGAGTGTGGCAAAGAACATCTCCCCAGAGATTGTCTGAGGAATCCCTCTAGTGCGCATAAGGTTACACCAATTGATGTGGTAGGCTTAGTGGTGGATTCAAGTTCAAGTAGCAGTAATGTGACTCTTATACAAGCAGTCACTAGAGCACAAACTTTAAAACAAGATAAGCCAGTTGAACAATCAAAGTCAAGTGAATAAGGAGAGCCTAGTAAGAGGAAAACAAGAACATGGAAGGATACTAGGAGAAAGCCAATCGCAAGTGGAATAGAAAGCTATTTGAACTAGAAGAAAGCTTGAGAGATGCAAAACGCAAAATAGAATTCCAATGCTTATTAGAGAGATTAGAGCCATTGGTAAACAAACCACAAGTTTCTTTACCTCCACAGTCTCAACCAATTGTTGGAAGAGAAACCTCACCACCAATACAAGTTTATGTTCCTAATTCCATGGATATTGGAACACCTCTTTCGATTCCCCTTCTGAGTAAGCTATTCTATGTCCCTAGAATTCCAACGAATTTAATCAAAGTAGGAGAAATTGTTTAGAAGGGTTATAAAGTCAGGTTCACTAATGATGGAGTTTATGTTGAAGATCCAAATCAAGGATATAAAAGAATTTTTGTAGGTCAAAACGAAGGAAGAATTTTTACTTTGAAGCTACAAGTTAATGTCGGACATGCCTTTTTCACATATGAAAGTCAAAAGATGACTAAGTTGGAACTATGGCATAAACAATTAGGTCATTTCAATGAGAGAGGTATAAAAGACATGGAAAAGAATGGATCAATGCAAGGTCTACCCAATATTCAAGGCCAATACATGACATACAGTGTGAAGCTTGTTAGTTTGGTAAAGCACACAAACAATCATATAACAAGCATGGATTTATGCAAACAAACAAGCTTGAACTAATACACATAGATGTGTGGGGTCCTTCAAAGGATTATAGTATCAATGGATCTAGATATTATGTTTTGTTTGTAGATGATGCAACAATATGGATTACACTATATGTGATCAAGGACAAATCAGAAGTGTTTAATACATTTAAACATTATCATGCATATGCAAAAAGGATTGCAGGACAAAAGCTCAAAAGATTGAGATTAGATGGAGCAGGAGAGCATTCTCCAAAGACATTAATGAATACTTATGGAATGCAAGTATAAAAAGAGAAGTAACTTTTAGGTACTCTCATCAACAAAATGGAGTTGTAGAAAGGAGGAATAGAACATTTGTGGAATTTTCTAGATCCATGTTGAAGGAGATGAATTGCCCTAATTACTTTTGGGTAGAAGCTATTAACAAACAACCTATCTTCTAAATAGGTTACCTTGTAAAGCTTTGGATGGGATAACCCCTTATGAATCATGGTGGAGTAAGAAACCCACTTTTGATCATTGCAAAATTTTGGATGTTTGACATATGCTTATGTTCCATCTCAATTGAGACATAAGCTAGAACCTAAAGCAGAGAAGTATGTCTTCATAGGATATGATGATAAAAAAATGGGTTACAAGTTGTGGAATCTATCCACAACGCAATTTCTTGTTTCTAAAGATGTGACATTTGATGAAGAAAATACATGGTACACAGGTTCAAATAATAATCATGCAAATCTTGAAGAAGTCATGAAGACAGAAAAAAGGAAGTCAAAGATGCAAGTATATGAAGACGAAAATGATGATAAAGATGGAGATGAAGATAGATGAATATTTGATCTAGAGCATGATGAGGCAGAGACTTCAAGGAGTGCAAAGATAAAAAGTTATTCAAGAGACATAAAGCAACCTATAAGGTATAGCTATGATACTTCTTACATCACAACTAAGGATTATGCATACATATTGAAGATAGATGAAGATCCATCAACATATGCAGAAGCTAAAGATAAAGAAAATTGGGAAAAAGCAATGAAGGAAGAGCATGAACCTCTACTTGAGAATGATACATGGGACCTGGTACATAGACCAAGAAATCAAAAGGTAATTGGATGTAGATGGGTGTATAAGAAAAAAAGATTTGTAGATGTAAAGGTGTCTAGATATAAAGCTAGACTAGTAGTCAAAGGATATGCTCAAACACAAGGTGTGAACTATGATGAAACTTAGTCTAGTGGCTAAAATGTCTATCATTAGAACACTGATAGCTATTGCAGCTTTCAAAGGATGGAAGGTATCACAATTGGATGTTAAAAATGTTTTTCTAAATGGATACATTGCAGATGAAGTATCCATGGAGCAACCAGAGGGCTTCAAAGATCCAAATGAACCAAATTGTGTGTGTACACTCAAAAGAGCTTTGTATGGTTTGAAGAATGCCCCAAGGGCTTGGAACTATAGACTTGTGAAGTTTTTAAATGAACTTGGATACTAGGCATCAAAGGCAGATAGTAGCTTGCTAGTGAAAGCAAGTGAAGATGGGTACATATATATTTGTATCTATGTTAATGATATTATACTTACCCTGTTAAAGTTCAACATGGAAAATTGCATAATCTGAACAACCCCATTGCAAGTAAATCATAAGTTAAGCAGACATGGAGGTGAAGAGTTCAAAGACATGAAGATGTATCAAAGTTTTGTAGGAAATCTTATTTATGCTACCTTGACAAGGCCAGATCTTTCATATGCAGTTGGTTTTTTGTCACATTTCATGCATTGTCCAAAGAAAACTCATTTGATTGCATCACATAGAGTAATAAGATACATCAAAGGGACTTATAATGAAGGTTCCTACTATGTTTTCACTTTGGACACTAGAATCAAAGTATTAGTGATGCAGATTGGGCAGGTAGTACAAATGATAGAAGATATACTCATGGATACTTATGCTATATTGGAGATAAGCTAGTATCATGGTGTTCAAGAAAACAACACATAGTTGCTTTGTCATCCACAGAAGCTGAGTATAAAGGAATGGTAGAAGCAACAAAGGAAGTCATATGGATGAAGAATTTGATGAAGATTCTTGGAGTTGAGTAAGGGGTTCCAGTTTTACATGGTGATAACATGAGTTCACTTTACTTGGAAGCCAATCCTGTTTTTCATGCCAGGGATAAACATATTGAGATTCAATATCATTTCTTGAGGGAAAATACTTGATAAAGAAATTGAACTCACATATACTCCAACAAAAGAACAAGTAGCATATATGTCAACCAAGAGTCTAGATGGACCTAAGTTATAGAGATCTGGATGGCATGAATAAAGAAGAAGAGCATAATCACAATTAGTGATTGAGCGGAAGCTATTCATGCAAATCAATCACAAATTGGTGCTTATGAAGGTTATTGAAGTCAGGAAAGAGCATGGTCAAAGATAAAGAGAAGTTTCGTGCAGACAAAGATAAAAAAGAATGAAGGAGACAATGGATAGAAAGCATGAGACATGAATGAGCATCTATTCACTTCAAGAGGATCCTAATTAGTGTATTATAGTTAGATTACTAATAAAGAAAGTTAATAATGAGGTATTGGTCATGATCCACTTACAGATTCATGGCTGTACAAATTATGAGAATCATTATCATAAAAGAGGTAGAAGTGCCGAGGAAAATCTATAGAATTAGAGCTCAATCTAATTCACATTTGTCTTAGGATGATCACGTGGATCCGAAATCCTTGTACATAGATCTAATTCAATATTAAACCAAGTTATGGCTAAATCTTCATGTTCTAATTCTCTTCATAGTGTGTGTATTCTTCATAGGAACATTCATATGTCAACTCTCTGAAGTGCAGAATAAAAAATGGTGCATCTCATCGACTAATATTTTGATTAGATCTTAGTGATGCATGTAACTTTTTTGGGTTTAAGCACTAGAAATCTAAGTTAGATTCAATGCTTTAACTTGGGTTAGTTAGATTGAAGTGTCTACTACTTGCATATAGATTTTGCATCACATTTTGTTCAGGGGATCTCGAAATATGAATCCTAGAAGGTGGTTGTGTGAGCACATCTTCTAGATCTTGAAATGGCGGGATGACCCCCTGAATTGTTAGATTCATTTCTCAGTGTATGGTGTGGCTAAATTAATGAGATAACTTGCTTTAGTTGGCTACAATTCAATTAGATGTGTGCAAAAGCTCTCAGGTTAAATTTATACTAGGTTGTGGGCTCTTAACAAAACACTCAGTACTTATGTCCCAATATAGAAGGTTTCTTCACCTTCCTTGCATATGCAAGTTATCTACTTTTAGGAATGATGTTCCAAAGCACTTGGTGGTTCCAAATGCATTACTATGAAGCTAATGGAGTCTATTAAGCATCCATGGAGTTAACTTGGCAGGTGTAGAGCATGTTTTGTGCAACACTAACTCATCTCTAGAGCATATTCATCCATCTCCTCATAGTGGTATTAGAGCAACAACAAATCAACATGGGAGATGGATTTCCTTCATCCATAGACAAATTGGATTGAGGTAACTACTCGGCTTGGTCACTTAGAATGGAAGCTTGTCTTTAAGGGAGAAACCTCTATGGATAAATCTTTGGAGATGAGAGGATGCCAATCCTCAAGAGCAAAGGACAACCAACTCAAGAAAAACAAGAGAGGTCAACAACATGGTGCTCAAAGGATGCTCTAGAGAGGTCATATATTCTTAATTCAAACTCTCATTTTTTTTCCACACATCAGGAGCTGTAAGACTTCACAAGAGACTTGGAATGCTCTTGAATCATTCTTCTCATCAAGTAACAAGACAAGGAAGAATCAACTAAGGATTGAGTTCACCACACACTCAAAAAGATGCCCAAGCAAATTGTGACTAATTTTGTCACCAAAATGAAGGACATAACATATCAGGTTGGTAGCATTGGAGAAGTCATTGATGAAGAGCATATAGTAAGGCAAGTAATCAATGGAATAAAGGAAGATAACAAATGGGAAGCTTTCACCACAACCATGGATCTCTACATGGACGTGCCGGTTTTGTTTTCAACACCCTCATGGAACAATTGTTCATGCATGAGGCAAAGCTTATGAAGAATGGAGACAACTAAAAAGGTAATCAATCCTCTACCCTAGATATAGATAAGAACAAGAATAAAGATAGCAAAGGCAAAGGTAAAAAGTCTGATGATGAAGGTAGTACCTCTCAAGAAAACTTTGCATGTAGAGGAAGAGGATCAAGAGGAAGAGGCATAAGAGGAAGACAAGGCAGGGGAAGATCTCAAAGCTCCTCTCTATGTGCCATATGTGACATAACTAATCACATCACTGAGAATTGTTTTAGAAACCCTAGAAATCAAAGAGGAAGAGGTTACAATAGAGGAGGCCATGGAAGTTCAAGAGGTAGATTCAACAACAATGGATACAACAACTCATACGACAACAATAATTATCAAGGAGGATACAGAGGAAGGAGAACAACAACTATGTAGATGATCAAACTCAAGAGGATTCATTACTCTAATGAACATGACTATGAAGCAAGGTAAAGTAGATGAACATGTATTTTATATAGGCTCAGGTTGTTTAAACCATGTAGCAAGGAATGTAGATCCACTCTCCGACTTGGAGGACCCAAGGAGTAGAAATGAAGTCCAAACCGGAGATGACACAAGGCATCTAGTGGAGAAGATAGGAAATGTAAAGGCCTCATATGGTAATATGAACCTATTGAGCAAGGTATTATATGTGCCAACTATCACCAAAAACCTCATAAGTGTATGGGAGATTGTTGAAAAAGGATTGTAGATTAGGTTAAAGAATGGAGCATTTGTTGAGGATCCACATCAGGGATTCAAGAAGATAGCAAAAGGAGAAAAGTCAAGTAGACTATTTACATTTGAGCCCCAAGACACTAGGAACATTGCATTGTTCAACTATGGTAGTCAAACCTTATAAGAATTGGAAATTTGGCACAAGAGGTTAGCTCATATAGGTGAAAGAGCTCTGAAGCAAATCAATATGGATCAGAGTGTGCTTGCTCTTCCAAATTTCTCCAAACAACACATGATTTACAAATCTAGTTCTTGTCAATTTGGCAAGTCTGACAGGAAACCATTCAAAAAGAAGGGATACATTCATGGAGACCTATTAGAGCTAGTCCATACAAATGTATGGGTGCCAACCAAGGAGCCATCAATCTTTGGATCTAGGTATTATGTGTCTTTCATTGATGATTGTAGCAGATGGACAATACTATATTTTATGAAGCATAAAGATGAGGTGTTCTCTTGTTTCAAGAAATATCTAGCACTTGTAGAAAATCAAACAGGTAAAACTTTGAAGAGGCTAAGGTCAGATGGAGGGGGGGGGATATTTCTCCCGGGTGAAAGCATGTTAATGTTTACAAAAAAGTGATGTTCGAGACATAGTTAATTAGCTGGAAAAACCCGATCCTTCTTAGTTGAACATCATGCAATGGTTATTGAAAGAGGAGTAAAAGCAAGGTGGTGGGGCGACAGTAGGCGACAGTAGGCATGCTGAAGCGTGGAGCGTTCATGACGTGGGTTTTTTTGCTTGCTGCAGGTTGGAGAGTCCACTGCACTACCTCATCTCGCCTGAGAGTTTTTCTGCGTAGATGATTGTTGCCTTTGCAGCCATACATTCGTTATGGAGCGTGCAAGGCAGAAGTTTTCTTGGCTACTCTTTTGTTGATCCTGTGCTATTGTAACAAGTCATGACTGAATCTTTCAATGATTGTCTTGATGGGTGATGGAAGTCGTACATGCGCAACACAAAATCGAAGGCTTTAATCAACTCTAAAGAATTGGTTCTCGCATTTGTTTCTCCTCATTGCGCTTCACGTTCCCTAACTTTCATGCTGCCAAGAATAGGGTCGACCCAGACGCTCTGTATTGGATATTATTAGCCCAAGTTGAAGTGTAAAACCGACTCTGTTAAGAGCCACAAACAGACTTTGGAAGCCACCACCAACATGTATCCTTGGGATAGAAAAGACATTACAAATCTTGATGCGATTCCTGTGGGTTGCAGAGTAGGAATGCTTTTCCAACTCCTTGCGTGGAGCATTCATGATGTGGGTTTTTCTGCGTGTTGCATGTTGGAGAGTACACCACAATACCTCATCTTGCATTGGAGTTTTTGTGTGTGCTGCATGTTGAGTGGGGAATAGTGAGAGGGACTCCATCACTATAGGCATTTTTTCTGCACGCTACGTCCTGAATGGGGAATATTGATAACTATTTTTTTGTGTGCTGCATGTTGTAGAGTACGCTGCAATACCTCTTCTCGCTTGTGAGTTTTTCTACATGCTGCATGTTGAGTGGGAACAGTGAGAGGGACTCCATCACTATACGTATTTTTTCTATGTGCTGCATCCTAAGTCTATACAGATAACTATTTTTGTGCATATCACATATTTTGGTTTGTAGATCATTCCTAAAAAGGTAATCCACTTCTTCAAATATGATGACAAGAAGCATGACACCTTTTTTGTGCAACAATGTTTCCAATTACATTGGCAATGACTGAGAGAGCTAAACTTTGACTTAAGCCAACATTGGGTATGGTCAGATGGTGCAGCTTCTCGTTGTAAAGACTGATGACATTGATTTTATGGTGATGTGTGGGCTCCTGGCCCATGCACATTTTGTACAATTCCCTCATTAATCTATTTTTTTCCTGTTCTCTAAAAACAAGGGAAGTTATATACGAGTAACATCTCAGATTGTGGATGATTGTTGTAGGTTTAAAAGTATGCCTAACAATGTCCATTTAGTTTCATATTTTTCATTCATTGTATCTAACATCTAAGGTTTTGGATGATTGTTTTATTTTAGAAGTGGTATAACAAGTCTACATATGTAAGTGATGGAGCACATAATGATATCAGATGAGCATACTCAATGTAAAGTCAATATAATAAAGTGGATTGATGAGTGGTAGATGTTATCGTATTTCTGAATTCTTCATCATTTGTAGTGTGTTGATGCAATGCAATCTCGGACAAGTGAACTGATGGAAGTTAATACAATACTAGTAGTGGATAGTGATTAGCAAGCATTAAGATGTTATTGGAAGGAAAATAAAAGGAAATATAGAGACATAATAATGTCAAGGTCGAGCACTAATGTGGAGGGTAATGCTAATTGCAGTTCAAGCAACTTGGATGGCATTGTGGATAAGATCATCAAGTACTGTAAAAATCAAACTAGACACTTATGTTGTGAAGATAAAATCGAGGCACTAAATAGGATGTTTCAGAGTCCATGTATTGGGCAACTTTTTGATGCAATGGGTTGTAATAAAGATCATGTAACATGTGCCCTTTTCATCAAACTTCGGAATACACTGCAAAGTATGAGAAAGAATTCTAATGACCTTGTGTTGAAGAGATCAACATTGATGATGGCTCTAAATAGTGATGCATATTCATTAACAAATAAGATAAATATTTCAAGACTTTCTAGGGTATTGGGAGTAACCAGGAAAGTTGTCTATGATACGATTGGACGGTAAAGTACAATTGAGACTGATCATAGTTTTTCGAAGGCAACTCGTAGGGCAACATGTACCACATGTATCACACAAGAGATCAAGCATCCGATTATCACGTTTTGGACAACAAAGAGTAGGGTGTCACCAAATAAGAAGGATATAAGCAGGACCCAACTTGGCAGAAATCAATATTTGGAGCATCTTATTCACCTTCTTGATGTATCTCAGGTAATCCTATTTTCAATCATCAATTCATGATTTTAGCTAATTATACAAGAAACAGTAACAAGTAACTTATAGTAACAATCTAATAGTAATAGCTAACTAGTAACAAGCTAATAGTAATAGCTAACTAGTAACAAGCTATTTAGAAATAGCTTATTACAAACAACTAACCAAGAAACTGGCTCTTAAGTAATAGTCAATTAGTATCAAGCTAATTAGTAATAGCTAATTACTAATAACCATCCAAGAACCAACTACTCAGTAATAGCTAATTGGTAACAAGATAATTAGTAGTAACTAATTACTAACAACGAACCAAGAAGTAGCTACTTAATAATAACAAACTCTTAACAAGCTAAATAGTAATAGTTAATTACTAACAACTAAAAACCAGCTACTTAGTAATAGGTAACTAGTAACAAGCTAAGTAGTAATAGCTAATTACAAATAGCTAACCAAGAGCTAGCTACTTAGTAATAGCCAATTAGGAGAAGCTAATTAGTAATAGCTAATTACAAACAGCTAACCAAGAACTAGTTGCTTAGTAATATTTAATTACTAACAAGCTAATTGGTAGTAGATAATTACTAACGGCTAACTAAGAACTAGCTACTTAGTAATAGCTAATTGGTAACAAGCTTATTAGTAATAGATTATTAGTAATAATTAATTATGAACAATTAACCAACAACGAGCTACTTAATAATAACTAACTGTTAACAAGCTAAATAGTAGTCACTAATTATTGAGAACTAACTAAGAACCTGCTACTTAGTAATAGGTTACTAGGAGCAAGCTAATTAGTAATAGCTACTTACAAAGGACTATCCAAGAACCAGCTACTTAAAAATAGCCCAATTAGTAACAAGCTACTTCATAACAGCTAATTAGTAACAAGCTAATTAGCAATAGCTAATTACAAATAGCTAACCAAGAACCAGCTACTTAGTAATAGATAATTAGTAACAAGATAATTAGTAATAGCTTATTACAAACAACTAACCAATAACCAGCTACTTAGTAATAGCTAATTATTAACAAGCTAATTAGTAACAAGCTAATTAGTAATAGCTAATTAGTAGAAGCTAATTAGTAATAGCTAATTACAAATAGCTAATCAAGAACCAACTACTTAGTAATAGCTAATTACTAACAAGCTAATTAGTAACAAGCTAATGAGTAACAAGCTAATGAGTAACAAGCTAATGAGTAACAAGCTAATGAGTAACAAGCTAATGAGTAACAAGCTAATGAGTAACAAGCTAATTAGTAACAAGCTAATTAGTAATAGCTAATTACAAATTGCTAACCAAGAACCAGATACTTAGTAATAGCTAATTACTGACAAGCTAATTAGTAATAGCTAATTAGTAACAAGCTAATGAGTAACAAGATAGTTAGTAACAAGCTAATTAGTAACAAGCTAATTAGTAATAGCTAATTAGTAACAAGCTAATGAGTAACAAGCTAGTTAGTAACAAGCTAATTAGTGACAAGCTAATTAATAATAGCTAATTAGTAAAAAGCTAATTAGTAATAGTTAATTACTAACAATTAAACAAGAATGAGCTACTTAGTAATAGCTAATTAGTAACAAGCTTATTAGTAATAGCTAATTAGTAACAAGCTAATTAGTAATAGAAATTAGTAATAAGCTAATTAGTAATTGCTAATTAGTAACAAGCTAATGAGTAACAAGCTAGTTAGTAACAAGCTAATTAGTAACAAGCTAATTAGTAATAGCTAATTAGTAACAAGATAATTAGTAATAGCTAATTACAAACAACTAACCAAGAACAAGCTACTTAGTAATAGTTAAGTACTAACAAGCTAATTAGTAATAGCTAATTAGTAACAAGATAATGAGTAACAAGCTAATTAGTAATAAGCTAATTAATAACAAGCTAATTAGTAATAGCTAATTAGTAACAAGCTAAATAGTAATACTTAATTAGTAACAAGCTAATTAGTAATAGCTAATTACAAACAGCTAACCAAGAACCAGTTACTTATTATAGCTAATTAGTAACAAGCTAATTAGTAATAGCTAATTAGTAACAAGCTAATTAGTAACAAGCTAATTAGTAACAAGCTATTAGTAACAGGCTAATTAGTAATAGCTAATTACAAAGAGCTAACCAAGAACCAACTACTTAGTAATATCTGATTAGTAACAAGCTAATTAGTAATAGCTAATTACAAACAGCTAAGCAAGAACTAGTTACTTAGTAATACCTAATTGCCAACAAGCTAATTCTTCTTAGTAATAGCTAATTACTGAGAACTAACTAAGAATCAACTACTTAGTAATAGCTAATTATAAATACCTAACCAAGAACCAACTACTTAATAATAGCTAATTACTAACAAGCTAATTAGTAATAGCTAATTACCGAGAACTAACTAGTAATAATCTAGCACCTTGTAACAACTAACCACCAACTACTTAGTAATAGCAAACCGATAACTAGCTAATTAATGACTACTAATAACCACTTGTTTGTGTAATGTAGATGGAGCTATTTATATGCTTCAAACAATTGCATCCAATGATAAATATCCAGCTTCGAAAGTTTGAATCATTGAAGCCATATTTTGTTAAGAGATTGAAAGACAGATTCACATGTTGCTGCATTTATCACGTTCAAATGCCATACCTTAAGGATGAAATCAATCTCCTATGTCAATCAAGCTTGGTCGTGCATAGCTATCTTTGTAAATTTGATTGTTCTATTTGTCAAGTGGTTGAAGACATCAAGGTGCAATGCTTCAACAACTACATTTCAATCGATTAGCAGCATTATAGAGATTATTCGATGTCCACATCAAAATGATACCACATTCTACTAGTACAAATATGTGATGGGTGAGTGCTCTGATTACGAAGTAGGACATTTTAAGTGGTGTCTGAGAGAGACTAGCATTGAAATATCATATTCCTATAAAGATGTTTGAAGATGTCGAGTCAATGTATGAAGGACAAGTTCATAAAAGGAAAGAATTGATAAAGAGGGAGATAAGTCCTAAAGTTGTAACAGGATTGTTTGAAAAAACTCTAAAGAAATTTATCAAGCACAATCTCATTTATTTATGGCAAGCAAACCAGTTTAAGATGTGTGTCTGTGAATTCGCAGGCGATGTTGTGGTTTCAGTGGTTGATTTTGCAGAAGACTATACATTCCACGAGCAAAATGAAATACAATCTATGCATTGGTGGTCTGTACAGGTAACTATTTTTGTGCATATCACATATTTTCATTTGGAGGGTATTCCTAAAAAGGTAATCCACTTCTTCATATTCGATGACAAGAATCATGCCACCCTTTATGCAACATTGTTTCCAATTACATTGGCAATGGTTGAGAGAGCTAAATCTTGAATAAAGCCAACCTTGATTATGGCCAGATGGTGCAACTTCTCAATTTAAAGATAAACATCCATTTTACTTCATAGGACGATATCCAGGGCTAACAGGCATGACTATGATATGGAACTTCTTTGAGTCAGGGCACGAGAAGGGAGAACATGATGGTGCAAGTGCAGTTGTGAAAATGGTGCTAACCCATGAACAACTTAAACTAGAAGGTGCAATGCTGAAGTGTGCTGCAGATGTTGTGAAATTTCTCAGGGGACATTTGTCAGAGTCAAACGGGAGAGATGTCGCACAGGTCTTTTGGGAAGTGAAGATTGACAAAGTGAATAGGGAGAAGGCTTGGGATTGTAAGGGGATATCTCAAGTTCGATCCTTGCATTTGATTCGTGGCTATTCAAGGTTAGGTTGACATTGCATTGGTGTGAGAGAACTAAGATGTTATTGCTTTCATTGTATCCATGGTCAGTGGAAAAGATGCATCAACAAATGCCACGTTCAAAATTGGGTGTACCATACTTTGACTCCTATGAGTGAGTCAGATGAAGTAGAAGACTCATTCTTTTCCAATTTTACATTTGAAGGTGATGGCAACTACCTATCAAATGCATTGGTAGTGGATGACAACTTTGTAGTCAATGCAAAAGAGGACAATGATGAAGGTGCAAATTTCTATTTATTAAAGTCCACACAAGGAAAATAGTTCAGTCCGAAGAATGTAATGGATGTGTGGAACAACCAGATAGCTTTAGGAACATATTATGTGGTGGGTTTATTTTATGAGAGACTAGAAGAAAATGTCTACAGGCTGTTAGAAACCAGACCACCTGCTTGTATGTATTCCCATCTTGTAAGATGCATTAAAATACCCATGTCACCAGTCCATGATTGTACAGACATGTTTACCATAAATGGTGATGTGTATGAGGCTTTTTATAATAGTATGCCCTGGAATTTGTAATACCCATGTGATGTTGGAAAACTTTTGTCTGGCACTATGTAGTACACGATTTGACTAGATAATTATAAACTAGTTTCTTCAGTAACCATTTCTGTGCTGAGAAGTTCAATCAAGTGGAACATCTTCTGCCTCCCTAATAAAGCTGCTGAATGGATAGCTAGATCCCTGGATTCTTCTGACATATATGCTAACCTCATAAAAAGAAACACTAAACATTTTTATATAGAAAACTATAAATCCTAGCAAGATCATTCTTTATGGGATATTATTGTGTCTCCTCACTCTTTTGTTGCTATAGGCAATTCCCTTTGTTGTAGATTATGGAAGTCTTGGATGGAGGTTAAAAAGGCATGTTGGCCTAATGAGAAGTACTTTACTCATTCTGATTTTTTTCTTTAGGAAAGCATCTGGATTGGATGGTTGTCTCTGTGGAACAGTTGCAAAATGGGAATCAAAGAGCACAAGTGTTGCAAGATAGGATAATCTAGCTGGAATGACCTCACTGTCAATGGTGGGGTAATTCAAGACTCTGCTATAATGGATATCACTAACTTATCTCCTGCTTGTCTTCGGGTATTTTTGCTGCACAAAAAGGTGCTGCAAGAGAGGCTTCTTCAATGCACTTCCCACAGGCCTGATCATATTGCTGATGTTGCTAGATACATGTTGCGAAAATTCAAAAGTTGTAGAGGGTTGAAAGACATTGCAGTGAGGTGTCTTCTTGCTATCAAGACAGCCCCTCTTGAGGATTTTCAACTGTCTAAACATCTATGTAACACCTCCCCCAACCAGTGGAGAGATTCATTACTTAAGTTGTACTCTAGTTCTAGATTTGACATGATTTTCTCATGTACATGAGCTTGTGTATCAGGAATCTTTGTATCTCTCTGACTTGTATCCTGCCCAGATGTATGTCCCCTGCTCTAGCAGTATTTGTTGATTATTTATTGTAATTTGTGTTCCTTGTGTGGGGATCCTACCCTCTGTACACTTACACATACCATCATGAATCTAATCTTCTTGTTGTCTTGAAAAAAAATGTGGAGTGCTTATCTGTATTTGGTGTGGGTTTGCCCCTAGCATAGTTTGTAACTCTTCTATATTAATACTCATTTTTTTTGTTCTCTCACAAAAAAGAGTGTGGCTCAGTTCAGTTGGATTGGCTCTTTGCCTCTTAAGGCGGGGGCGGGGGTTCAATCCATGGCTACGGCAAGACATTATGTAACTCGTCTAACCCTTGCTTTGTGGGAAACGAGGGGTCCCATGGATACTATGCCTGTTCACTTGTACAATTGCAATCTCAAAATTAAAGTCCGAGGGAGTAGGCTTAGGTTGAACCTCCATTTCAAATGGAAAAAAGAAAAGCATGGAAGCTTACCCCCCTCAGAACAAAACATGCACCCCTGAAATAGATGAATTGATGTGTGGGTGGAAGCATGATTTTGGAAGGAAATGCCATTTATGTTCCATCGGAATAGTTTGAATCCACCCATAGACTTAAAAGTTATGTTTTTTATGGAAAACAGAGATTAAATTAAATTTGGGAAATATTGTACAGTTGTGCGGGGGCAGGCCCTCTTGAGACAATACATCTTGGAGAGAGTGACTCTCCACTGTTGGTATCTAACATTACATATGATTTTTGAATACATGGCTTGATGCATAAGAGCATCAAAGATACTAGAAAGGTAGGTCTGTCCAGCAAAATTCATTTCTTTCCAACAGTTGTAAATTTGATTCCTACTACCATCTCCAAAGCATCTTTTATTTCTTCCAACCTAGATGTTCCATAGTATTTTTGCTCTCCATGTGTGCTCTCCATAATATTTGTAGTGGTTGCACTTCGTCGTTGCTTTCAGGAGCAGCTCTGATCCATAAGCACCTATTTACAACCAAGAGATAAATCAGTAATGTCGTTGATGAAGAAAGGATCCACAATATCCTGTCCAAACATAAGGCTATTCCATGAGTTAAAGCCTTTTTTCCTGCACTTATTCATCTTAACAGGCAAAGGAGAACCTTCTTTAGCATTCACCCGTGCAGTCCATAATGAGTCCTATGACAAAAACCAGAGATTAGAAGCAAACACTGGATTTAAGGTATAACCCTCTTTAACTATCATCCAGGCATAGAAATACCTTTAATAATTGCTTGTTCAATTTTATCTTTGACTAACCATCCCAGATCACTAGAAATAGCAAACAAAAGAGGAGCAAGGGGACAACCCTATCTGATATATCTATAAAGATTGAAGGGTTCAGAAATAAAAACCATTCATAGCCACCCTAGAGTTGGCATTACTCACAGTTTTTGTCTGTAATCTTGATTATGTCTGTAATCTCGATTATGGTCTCGATGTATTCCATGATATATAGACAAACTCTCTTCATCAAGAGGAATTAATCTGGAAATATTATTTGCATACTCAATACAATTTGGGGCTATTAACCATTTCCAAAGTTGATCACACAGAGTTCCTGACAGATAGTTAAGTCTTTCACTGATTGTCATATTTGGTAGTGTTAGACAACATCTTCTAATGTTGTAAAATAACATGTAAGCAATAGTATCAATTATCAATGTATTGTCAAGCCCGCACTCCACATTCTTGTCCCAAAAATGAGCCAGTTTCTTGAAATGGATTGAAAAATTCCAAAAACACTAATAGCTAATCAGTAATAGCTAATCAATAATAGCTAATCAGTAATAACTAATCAATAATAGCTAATTAATAATTGCGAATTATTAACAAGCTAATTATTAATAGCTAACTGCTAACAACTATCAAACAATCAGCTACTTAATAATAGCTAATTAGTAACAAGCTAATTAGTAATAGCTAATTACGAACGACTAACCAAGAACTAGTTACTTCATAATAGTTAATTAGTAACAAGCTAATTAGTAATGGCTAATTCGTAATAGCAAATGAATAATGCCTAATTACTAATAGCTAATTAGTAATAGCTAGTTAGTAATAGCTAATTAGTAATAGCTAATTCCTAATAGCTGATTCATAATAGCTAATTTGTAATAGCTAATTCATAATAGCTAATTTGTAATAGCTAATTAGTAATAGCTAATCAGTAATAGCTAATCAATAATAGCTAATTAGTAACAAGCTAATCAGTAATAGCTAATCAGTAATAGTTAATTAGTAATAGCTAATTCATAATAGCTAATTAGTAATGGCTACTTAGTAATAGCTGATTACTAACAAACTAAATCGTAATAGCTAATTAGTGATAGGTGATTAGTAACAAGCTAATTAATAATAACTTATTAATAAGCTAACTAAGAACTAGCTACTTAGTAATAGTTAATTAGTAATAGCTAATTAGTAATAGCTATGACGAATTAACTACTGAGTTATAGCTATTTAGTAATAGCTACTTAGTAATAACTACTTAGTAATAGTTACTTAGTAATAGCTTCTTAGTAGTAGCTTCTTAGTAATAGCTAATTATTAATAGCTAATTGGTAACAAACTAATATATTAATAATTATTTCTAACAGCTAACTAACGACTAGCTATTTAGTAATAGCTAATTGGTAAAAATTTGATTATTAATAGCTAATTACTAACAAGTAGCCCAAAGTTAGCAAGTTAGTAATAGCTAATTAGTAACATGCTAATTAGTTACAAACAACTAAGCATAACCATATACTTAGTAATAGCTAATTAGTAACTAGCTTATTAGTAATAGCTAATTAGTAACTAGCTTAGTAATAATAGTTGATTACTAACAACTAACTAAGAACCAACTACTTTGTAATAGCTAACTGGTAACAAGCTAATTAGTAATAGCTAATTACAAACAACTAACCAAGGACTAGCTACTTAGTAATAACTAACTAGTAACAAGTTAAATAGTAATAGCTAATTACTAACGGCTAACCAAGAACCAACTACTTAGTAATAGCTAATTGTTAACAAGATAATTAGTAATAACTTAGTAACCTAGTAATAGCTAACTAGTAACAAGCTAATTAGTAATAGATACTAACAAGTTACCGAGAATCAGCAACTCAATAACTAGTAATAATCTAATTAGTAATAGATACTTAGTAACAAGTAACTAAGAACGAGGTACTTAGTAATAGGTAACGAGTAGCAACCTAATCAGTAATATCTAGTTACAAACAACTAACCAAGAAGCCACATCCATGGATAAAAAGTAATAATATTAATATTAATCAACACGACAAGCTTACCTCTATGAAAGTTGAATCCACCATGAAAGAATCCAGAGATTGTTTTCCGCACATGTTTTGGTATTTCAACACCACATTCAGGTCCTAAACAGTTGACTGACACATGACAATGTGCTGCAAAAAAAATATAGTGATATGCATGGTTGCATGGCATAAGGTGCACTATAAAACTCACCCTCTCCTCAATATTGAAACCACATGCTATGCACATGGATGAAACACTGAGTAAGAGGGCTGATGGTAACTCTGGGGGAGGTAATGGCAATAATGGTGACAATTCATTTGAATCCATCATGCTTAACATGTTCTATACAAAGGATAGATGCCGATTTGCACTCTTTAGCCGATTCTCATGCAACTTATATTCAGCCCGTGTATGTAACAATCCAAATGATCAGTATTGAAGCTTAGATATATGTTCCAACCAATGTCAATAAGGCTAAATATTACCCCCAATTCATGCACCTTGTCATTCTCATCTGGCTCAACCCCTAACAGCTCCTGATTAATGGTATATATCTGAATTTGTGTCTCCAATTGAATCCTCTTCTCAGGAGACATTCCCACATCACATTTCAATTCATCTATGGATACCTGTAACTTTTTTCTCATCTCAATGACTGCTGTAGTCACCTTAGACTCAGCAGCCTTTGATAGCTTGGCTTAATCCAAATCAAGCTTGACCCTATCCAACTTATTCTCTTCACTATCAATTAACAATTCTAAAGTACATATAACCTTAGTACCCTCCATTCGCCTTGTAGCAACAATTTTCATAACTTGTCAAGCATATAACTCAACATCTTCTTTATGTTCCTGCAAGTTCGCATCCAAAGGCTCTAAAAGTGGTGAAGCATCATCGTTCAAACAATTGTAAAACCTTTGCATCTTTGACTGCAATGTACCCATCTTCCTGCATCTTTCAATAGAAGCTTCTGCAGCTACAACGCATGCCACTTGGTACATAGCTGGATTTTTTGATGTTTGAGCAGTGGTACAGTTTTCAAATGCAAAGGCTCTAGCAAATTGTACAGATGATTCATAGTTTGTTGGTACCTCTTGGTAGACTTTCTAATGTAACACCATCAGTGCATCATAGAACTCTTGCCTGACATATTTAACTTTCATCTTCCCCTTGAGTCGAGTTACCTTGAAGACAGACAACCAATCTGCCTCACTAACCCATTTTTCTGATATAGTACTTGGATCTATACCAGCGATAGAAAGGCCGCAAACGGTGTGGAAATCCTCCTTTTTCTAGAAGAATATGCTGTGGTCTAACACTTTTGGATATGCTGGATATATCCACCTGCATCAACAAGGCAAATTGTTTCATAAATGCGTGCCCATTACTCTAGTCATAGCACCAAAGATTAAGTGTAGAGTCTCTATATCTTTGTGGTTCGTGGATGCAGAAAAGAAGGGTCCTATAGAAGCCCGCAGATAACAGAGAGATACACGCAACAACTTCTGTATGTATTAATGATTCAATATACTAGTTACATACATGCAAATTGTTACATCATGCAACACATGAGTGAGCCGCGATTGTTAAGCCATTATTTTTGGGACATGGAATTTGGCCACATGATTCATACATGGCACATCCACGAAATCGTAGTTAAGCTGTTTCAACACTCCCCTGTTACTAGAGCACTGGAATGTGACACAGATGTTACTTGATTTCAACGTTTCCAAGATGTTTCCTGAACAGGATGAACTTATCTACTCCCACAAGCTTTGTAAGCATATCAACCCACATTAGATGAGCTGATACATATGCGAGATGAAGTTTTTTCTTCTCTACAAAATCACGTATAAAATGAAACTTTAAATCAACATGTTTTGTTTCCTATGTCGTCGATAAGAGCTCTTGCATGACCATTTGGATCTAGAGGCCTTGTTTTGCCGTGAGAGCTAAGGCCACAAATTTAGCTTCTTCCTTGCTAAACAAGCAAGGAAGAAAGAGGTTGGAATGGTTGTTGCAGAGGCCTCTATACCCAAAATAGAGTTTACTAATCTTGTGTAGAATGAAGAATGGGCATTTACCACTATTTGTAGTTATGAACCATCTTCCCATGAACAATGTATGTCTACAGTAGACTCAAATGTTTGGTACTTTGATAGTGGAGCGACCAAACATATTACCTTGCAGTGCAGTTTCATCACTTCACTTGAGCCTGCCCCTACAGGGAATACTATCACATGCACCAACAACTCCTCTTATCCTGTTATGGGAGTTATTCTGACTACTATTGATGGTAGTTCTTTTACATTATCATATGCTTTATTTGTACTAGGGATCAAGAAGAATCTATCATCAATTTTAGCTTTAACCAAGATCGGCTTGGTTGTGAAATTTATTGATGATAGATGTATAGTTCATGATCCGCCGAATGGTGATGTCATTATTGCTTCTGGCATTTTATGTCGTGGGCTATATAATCTCATAGACTATGAAAGATCTATGAATGATTCAACATGTGTAGTACATGATTCTCAAGCTATGTTAGATGCAAAGCTTTGGCATGCATGCTTCGGTCATCTGAATTTTGCTAATTTGCTATGCTTATAGAAATTTGAAATGGTGTCCTCTTTGCCCAAACTTGAGGCACCTGGTAAACATGTTTGTGAAGACTATATTTTGGGCAAAATGCAACGTTCATCATCCCAAAAGATGGTTCAATTTGAGCTACTCTCCAATTGTAGCTTGTTCCTAGTGATGTATATGGTCCTATGCAGGCACCTTCTTTTTGGAACTATCTTTACTTCTTACCTTTTATCGATGATTTTTCTGTGCATGCATGGGTATATTTATTGAAAGCAAAGTCTGAAGTGTTTATGTTCTTCAAATAGTTTTTGCTCCTCGCTGAAAATCTGCCAGCATGTAAAATGGGCACCCTCCATCCTAATCGAGGGGGGAAATATATGTCTTCTGACTTTAATGCATTTTTGGTTGAACGTGGGATAAAAAATCAGTGTACAATGTTGTATATACCTCAATAAAATGGAGTTGCTGAATGGAAGATTAGGTCACTCATGGAGATGGCGAGGTCTATGGTCAAGGGTCAAGCTTTACCACATAGTTTCTAGCTTGAGGCTATCATGTGTGCATCATACATACTTAACAGGTGTCCCACTAAAGCATTGTAGTCTATCACTCCATATGAGGCTTGGCATGGTCAAAAGCCATCTCTTTCTCACCTACATGTTTTTGGTTGTCTGGCATATGCATTAGTGCCTTAAGAACAATGTAGGAAATTAGATGATGGACCAGTGAAATGTATTTTTGTTGGGTACAATTCTCAAAGCACACGTTGTCATCTATATCATCCACAGACTAAACGCATTTTGGTTATCCGTGATGTTGTCTTTGTGAAAGATGTTATCATCCACAGACTAAATGCATTTTGGTTAGCCGTGATGTTGTCTTTGTGAAAGATGTTATTGAGCCATTACTTTCATGTACTAAGGAGAAATATGTTAGCTCTAAAGACATGTATGACACTTTGCTGCCTCTTTTTATAGGTGGAAAGTCTAGTGTTGGCCCTAATGAGGCAACTTCTCAGCATTTAGAGGTTTCATGTGATGATGTAAACCATTCCATTTCTAATGCAGATTTACATGATGCACTTATTGATGAGAGAGCTGATATTGAGGAGGCAAAAACTATGCCAAAATGGCTGGTGCAAACTTTGCGTGATATTAAATTAGATGCACCTCTATCATATCGTACTCATTTAGGCTCTCATAGTGCCTCTTTTGCATGAGATTGTTATGCTATGGCTGCCTCGAGTCTCTATGATGGGAATGAGCCTGTTTCATTTGATGAAGCATAAAATTCAGAAAATTGGATGGTTGCTATGCAATCTGAATATGATGCTATAATGAAGAATGGTACCTGGTCTTTGTGTGACTTGTCTCCTGGCAAGAAGGCCATTAGCACTAAGTTGTTATACAAGCTAAAGCATAAGCTTGATGCAACAGTTGAAAAATATAAGGCTATGCTTGTTGTAAAGGGTTATGCTCAAGAAAGAGGAATTGATTTTGATGAGACCTTTGCCCCTACTTGCCGAATGACTACTTTTCATAGCATCTCTACACTTTTAGCTCATCATGGTTGGAATGTACATCAATTGGACATTAAAAATGCATTTTTGAATGGATTTTCATGAAGAAGTGTATGTTTTTCAGCCCCATAGCTTTGTGCAGAAACGGAATGAAAACCGAGTGTGAAGATTGAAAAAGGCATTATATGGTTTGAAGCAAGCACCACGTGCTTGGTATGAAATGATACTTGCTTATCTGATTGCACATGGTTTTGAGAACAGTGCAACTAAGAGCACCTAATGTGTTAAGTGTGCTAATGATGTGCTTCTGATCATTGTTGTGTATGTTGATGACATGTTATTCACTAGTCCTCATGAAAACCATATTGCTGATTTTAAGGCTGATTTGCATGCCTCATTTGAGATGTCTGATTTGGGGCATTTGCATCATTTTTTGGGCATTTAATTTATGCACGTTGATGGCTGAATAGCTTTGTGTCAAACAAAATATATTGACACATTATTGTAGTGTTTTGGCCTTGAAGATTTTAAATGTATTGCTACTCCTATGGAGACAGGTTTGTGATTGAGTTTTAATGATGCTAGAGATGCATTTGATGTTGTTCTCTATCAGGAGGCTGTTGGATTCTTGATTTACTTATGCATTACTCGACCAAATATTTAGTTTGTTGTCTCATAGATGACCAAGTTTATGCATTGCCCAGGTGTCAAACATTGGCATGCGGTTAAGCCCATCTTTTGCTACTTGAGTGGTACCCATCTACTTGGATTCTTTTATCTCAAGGGGAGATCAATACCGCTAGGTTTACATGCTCTTTTCTTTTACTATGAATTGGGTTGCTTGCTATGACACTCGTGTGTCCACCAGTGGTTTTTGCTTCATGCTTGGTAGCTCATGCATATCTTGTTTGAGCCACAAGCAGCCTACTATGGCCACTTCCAATTGTTAGGCTGAGTATAGGGCAGCTTTCACAGTGATTGTTGAGTGTGTGTGTGCGTGTCAGACGCCTTATGGCTGATTTGGGTGTTGCTCAGTCTTTTGCCACCACTATCTGCACTTACAGTCAGAGCACATTGGTAATTGCGAGGAACTCTATGCTTCATGCTCGTACTAAGCACATTGAGGTGCATTATGATTATGTCAGGGAGAGGTTCTCTGCTGGAGAGATAAGCTTGGCATATGTGCCCATGGAGGAGAACCTTGTAGACCTTTTCACGAAGGCTCTCCCTAGGGAGAAGTTTGAAGCTTTCTGTAAAGCTTTGGGATTACTTCCTTTTGTGGGTTTATTCCACATAGCTTGGGTCAGCTCCTTGTTCACCACATGACTCCTAGGGGGGATTTGTTGATCTATTTAGGTAGTGATGTGTGTGAACACACTAGGATTGCCTGGGCACTTTTTTTCCTCTTTAGGAGGTTTTTCCCACTGGCTTGTATATATGCATATACCCCTAAAGTGTTACTTATCTTTGTACATTCTAGTGATAATACATTCAGTATTGTGTGTCTTCCTTGTGTTGTTCACATGCTTCTGCAGACCTCGAACTCCAACATAGATATTTCTTTTATGTGCATATCAAGACTCTCTTCCTTTAACAAAGTTCTAGATGCACAAAACCATGTGCATTAGCATGATCATCCCTAAAGGGAAGGATTTTTAGCATGTTTGTGCATAAAATGGAAAAAAGTGCATGATGTGCATGAGTGCTTGAAGCAAAGGAATTTCTTGAATCACTCATGACATGCAAGAACATAATTTGCATGTATGAAAACATATGCATATATATATGTATAGAATTCAGTTTTATCTTCTCAAGTAGTGAAAATAATGTAGCTTTTTGGTAGTGAAGCTTACCTTTGAGTTTAAGCAAGTCAATAATGAGGAAACAAAGCTATGTCTTTGCAAAATCATGCTAGCTAGATTTTGCAATCCATGTACCTAGCAATTCCTTCCCACAATGATAATGAAGTATTGTATACTTAATTAAAAGTTCACATTAAGTAATGAAGTATGCATTGCTTAGTACAAAGTAAGAAAAAATAAGGAAAAAAATTGGAAACTTTAATCAAAAGAGTAATATTTTCTTGCCATATCAATGGAAGAAAAGTAAAGTACACAGACATAGACAATACATGGATGTTTATACTCTTTGGAAAGCAACCAAATATTCTAAGTAGCTTAGAAACTTAGAGTATCTCTTTAAAATATTTTCGCGTTAAAAATTCTTCATAAACATGAATTCAAGTTCATGTATACATTCATATAGAGAACCCAAAACATTTTATGCTTACTCTAAGTATAGAGATAGTTAGTGAAGGTCATTTAGGAAGGTTCAAAGAATTTTCTTTTTGGGAACCCAAAGCTATCCTAAATAAGTTTCACTCTTCCTTGTGTGATTTCCCATTTATCAAAAGCAAGACAATACCCCTAGAGAGTTTCAAAGTATCATGAATACTTTGATATAGAACTCTCCCTTGATCCCTTCAAAGAAAATTATGGAAATTAAATATGCGTTTCCAATCTTAAACACAAAAATTGATCAGATAAGTTCAATAAATATGTTTAAAGTTTACTTTGTACCTAGAAAAATGGTGCCTAGTATTCTAAGAATCGTGCAACTTTGAAAACACCTTCATCTTTGAGAAAATTAACAATTCGCTTCATTCATTCATCATATTTTCATCCCAAGATGAAAGCCTAGAACAACTATATCTAGGTGCTGCAAGACTTCTAGATGAATGGAGCTTGAATTTCTTAAGGTAGAAAATTCAAAATTAAATAGAAAATAGTTTCTTATTTCATGTTTGGAGTAAAGACAAAGACTTCGAACATAGATCATACTCTCATGCTATTACAAACTTTGAGCTAGACCACTTCCCCTAATATGTCTAAACATAAACTTTTAATTTGGGAATGTAAAAGCTCCAAGCTTTGGATCTCAATTGATTTGTTTGATTTCCCAAATAGAAGGACACGTTCATAGTATGACTATATTAGGTCAATTTAATGAAATTTTCCCTAAAGAAGAACACAAATAAGACTTATGTAATATTAGAATTTCGTGATAAATAAAAAAAAATAGAAAAGCTTGACTCTACAACTTTGAATGAAGTTATATAATTTTCAGTTCCTCTCATTAATTGAGTATGAAACCTCTTGCAAATTGGAAGCGAAATACATCAATCAAATTGATGTAAATAATTCACCCATAAATTAGAGAAAATTTCTATAATTTATTCCATGAACATAGAACCATGGATGAATATAATGGTTTAACAAGTGTAAAACAAACATCTTTCAAGATATACAAGTTAAATCGGTAATAAGTTTCCTAGAAAGCAACTTGATGTCATGCTATAAATATTTGGGATCCAGTTAGAAAAGACTTTGAAAGGTGGTTGCAACCACAATGTTAAATCAAATCATACGAAAACTTACACTTCATTAGAGAGAAGTGAGAGAACAAACGGTTTCAAGTTAGAAGAATGCAGTTTGCAACCATGATAACCGTAATTAAGTCCATGGAAGGTGAAACTTATGTTTACATATCCTTAAATGGATTTCCTAAAGGAGAAATGTAAAAGAGTTAGTGGATTGTTACACTTAATCAATAGTGATTCCTTAAAATCACTAGCATAGCTACTCAAAGCTTCAAATAGAAATGAATCTAAAGATTGGGAGAAACACATATCATTACATGTTGGCTAAGCAAGGACTGAAAAATTTTGAATCACAAAATTCATGTCACTTGGTTATATTTTGGTTTTCTTTTGAATATCTTACAAAAAAATATGGATATTTATCCCATCAAGTGGAATGGTTTAAAGCTTCCAAGACAAGCATGATTCAAGCATAAGATCAAGGAATAATCTTGTGTTAGAAGCACTAGAAGCCTAAAAAGAATAAAACATAGAATTCCTTGAATTCAAATTCTTTTAAGGATTTGAGTAAAAGGTGCTCTATATTTAGATGGAGTTTAGTTTTTGGACTTTAAGATAATTACCCTCCACACATACATGTTGAATAAAAAGCTGTTTGGTATGGGACATTAGACTTTATAACCACACGGATGTAGGAAAGATGGTATGGGATATCGAACCTTGAGATGGTAGGTATCTTTTATTCTTTCACTTAATCCAAAAGAACCTTGAAGTAAGAAGGAATCCCAAAAAAAAAAACGAAAACTATAAATAGGAAATTAAAATATATAATGATCAAGGGTATGACTTAGAAAACACTTCAAATACCAGCCAACAAGGAAGTTAGAATATCATGAAGTGACTTTGACGATGTTCATTCATGATAAAAGTAGGACAATCATAGCCTTAGATGAATTGTGAAACTTCAAAGTAAAATATCTATATTAGAAATGTGGCATGAATTTCTAAAAAAGGAAGAACTCAGACATATCCCTTCAAACAAGGTAAGATAGACTGAGTTAACCTAAGATCAAAGCACCTAGTTGTTAATACAAATATTTGAATAAATCTCTTGACTCAAAGCATAATTGCATTCCAACATAAAGGAGTGAGGTTAGATTGTGAAAAGGATTAACTTAGCAATCAAGATAGTTGAAGCATTAGTGTTTTTTTAGTATAGGTGAAATGTTATCAATAGAAGGTTGGTGGATTGAGACATGGATGTTTGATACTAGACTAGACTTTGGTGTTTTGATGAATCTATTTTACTTCACCCAACGAATCTTTTTGAGAATTGTGTTTAAAAATTGACTTGAATTGATCTACGAAGATTTAAAACTTTAAGTCTCATAGAGTTTGAGTCAACATAGTGTAAGTTTCTTTGAAGTTTGAATTCATTACACATAGATTCAATTTTTCCCTAATCAAAGCCTTGGATTTGACTTCAATAGAGTCTTTGAGTTATTTCTAAGAAGTTCATGTTTAGCCAATTGGAGATTAATTTTTCATTTATTGATTTTTTCTTCGAGCACTCATAGCAAACTACAATGAAGACGGAAAGATTTCATTGTTTTCTAAAATACTTTATGCAAACTCTTACAAAGATAAGAGTAAAGTTAGCCAACTATTATAGAGAAAAGAGTTAGAAATCGCTCATAGATTTGACAATCCCAAATATGTTAAGCCTTTGAGAAGTGCCCTAAGTTGGAAAAGTTCTAAGATTTATTTAGGGTTTGCTTTGGTCCAATTGAAGTAAACGTTACCCGAAGGAGAAGGGAATAGTACACTCCTACACTATCCAAGAACCTAAAAACGTGGTTGGATACAATATTTCTTTATTTGAGTCAAAAGGTTAGTAAACTTAGGTTAGAAATGGCCCATAGTACATCTAAGTTATATGTCTTGATCAACCTAAGTAAAAACTCATTCTCACAAACCAAATTCAAGTGAATTTGAAGTAACTTCGCAAAGTCTTGAATTGAAATAGTTAGAGAATCCACCTAGTTTGCTAGGTCCATGCACAAGTGATGCACAAAAATGGAAGAGATAGCCATTTGACTGGGGATATTTGTTGATATATTTAGGTAGTGATGTGTGTGATAACACTAGAGTTGCCAGTGTACTTTTTTCCCTCTTTAGGAGGTTTTTTCCCTCTGGCTTGTATATATGCCTATTACCCTAATGGGTTACTTATCTTTGTACATTCTCTTGGTAATACATTCAGAATTGTGTGTGCTCCAAGCTTCTTCTTCTTCCTTGTGTTCTTCGTGTGCTTCTGTAGACATCAAACTCCAACAATTGGTATCAAAGCAGGTTGATGTTTCATCAAGGGTGTCATCAATGCCCCTCCGGTTACAGCCTCAAAATTGCACAAAATTTGGTGAGCATACTCAGGGCCATTAGGATTTCAAAAAAGTTTCAACGCTCTATGGTGTCAAAATTGTGATTTGAGCTTGTTTCGGCCTCCGAGTGCACTATCATAGTTCTTGTGCATGCAAGTTTGTCTTTTTGTGCCAAAGATATATACAAGTTTCAGTTTGATAGTAAAAGCATCTCAAAGTCTGCTATGGGTTTGGCATAACTCAAGAGGGTAGTTCTGTTCAACTTTTTGAGATACAATCAATTTTCTGCATCATGGTATTCTATTCAGTGGCCATGGCTAAAAGCAATGATATATTCTGTATGTTGGCTCTTGAGGATAAGTTGGATGGTACCAATTACCCTATATGGGCTTATATGATGAGTCATGTTTTGGCTGCAAAAGGATTGTGGAATAGTGTGCAAGGTGTTGAAAAACGTCCTATTTCACCTTCAAACACAATTGTTGAAGATGATGCAGATAGCATTGAAGATGGTGATATTCTTCACGTTCTTGTTCGTGCTTCGGTTCCTGTTGCACCTATTGGAAAGCAACTTCGGTGGGATGACAAGGATGCTCAGGCACATGGATTGATAACCTTGTCTATCAAATATGCCATTATTCCCCACATTCGCTCCTGCAAAAGAGCAAAGGATGCTTGGGATGCACTAACTAGGCAAGGAATGAGGCTCGTGTTGCTTACCTCCAAAAATAGTTGGAGAGTGAGCACATGAATGAAGGAGATTCCGTGGATATTTTTTTGACAAAGATCAAAGATTTGAAGGAGCAATTGATTTTTGTTGATGAAGTCTTGTCTGACAATTCGTTTGTGCAGACAGTTCTGAATGGTCTTCTAGATTCATATCAGAGTTTTGCTTCTACTCTTTGATTGATGATGAAAGGCAATCCAAATGCCCTAACATTTGAGGATTTAGTCTCTGTTCTGTTGCAAGAAGATTAGTCTAGGCAGAATAGGCCCATTATGCATGTTGCAGAACAAGCTTTCTTGGCTAGTCAGAAGGGCAAAGGTAAATGGAGCTTTTCTAGTAGTAAGCAAAAATCTGCTAATTCTACTCAATCAAAGAAGGATGACACAGAGATAAGGCGAAAACACAAAAGAAAAAATTGTTTTACAAATACTATAAAGGAAATGATCATTTCATAAAGAGTTGTCCAAAATTAGCTGCAAAAGAGGCAAAGAAGAAAGAGGTCAGAATGGTTGTTGCAGAGGCCTCTACACCCAAAACAAAGTCTGCTAATATTGTGCAGAATGAAGAATGGGAATTTGCTACTGTTTGCAGTTATGAACCACTTTCACATGAACAGTGTATGTCTACAATAGACTCAAATGTTTGGTACTTTGATAGTGCGCAACCAAACATATTACCTCGCATCACAGTTTCTTCAGTTCACTTGAGGCTACCCTTATAGGGAATACTGTTAGATGCACCAACAACTTGTCTTATCCTATTAAGGGAGTTGGTAAGATCATTATGACTACTACTCATGGTAGTTCTTTTACATTGTCAGATGCTTTATTTGTGCCATAGATCAAGAAAAATCTGTTATCAATTTTTGCATTAGCCAAGATTGGTTTGGGTGTGAGTTTTGTTGATAATAGATGTACAATTCATGATCTATCCAATGGTGACATCATTATTGCTTCTAGCATTTCATGTCATGCGCCGTATAAGATCATAGATTATGCAGAATCTATAAATGATTCAGCATGTGCAATTCAAGATTCTCAGGCTATGTCGGATGCAAAGCTTTGGCATGTGTGCTTTAGTCATCTGAATTTTGCTAGTTTGCTACACCTGTAGAAATCTGAAATGGTGTCCTCTTTGCCCAAACTTGAGGAACTTGGTAAACATGTATGTGAAGGCTTTATTTTTGACAAAATGCAACATTCCTTCTTCCCAAAACATGGTTCAATTCGAGCTACTCAGAAATTGTAGCTTGTTCATAGTGATGTCTATGGTCCTATGCAGGCACCTTCTTTTGGGAATTATCTTTACTTCGTGACTTTCACCAATGATTCTTCTAGGCTTGCATGGTTATATCCATTGAAAGAAAATTTTGAAGTTTTTATGTGCTTCAAATAGTTTTTGGTTTTGGTTGAAAATTTGTCAACATGTAAAATGGGCACGCTCCATTCTGATCGAGGGGAGGAATACATGTCTTCTGATTTTAATGCATTTCTGGCTGAATGTGGGATAAAACATGAATGTATAGTGCGTGTAGACCTCAATATAATGGAGTTGCTAAAACGAAGAACATGTCACTCATGGAGATGGCGAGGTGTATGGTCAAGAGTCAGGCTTTACCACATAGTTTCTACCTTGAGGCTATTATGTGTGCAAGATATGTACTTAATAAGTGTCCCACTAAAGCACTGTAATCTATCACTCCATATGAGGCTTGCCATTGTTTTATGCCATCTATCACTCACTTGGGTGTTTTTGGTTGTCTGGCATATGCATTAGTGTTTGAACAACACCGTAGGAAATAGGATGATAAAGTAGTGAAATGTATTCTTGTTGGGTATAGTTTTGAAAGCAAAGGCTATCATCTATATCATCCATAGACTAAATGCATTTTGGTTAGTTGTGATGTTGTTTTTGTGGAAGATGTTATTCATTCATTACTTTCATGTAATAAGGAGACATCAGTTAGCTCCAAAGACATGTATGACACTTTTCTGCCTTTTTTTATGGGTGGACAATGTAGTGTGGTCCTAATGAGGCAATGTCTTAGCCTTTACAAGTTTTATGTGAAGATGTAGATCATTCCATTTCTGATGCAGATTTACATGATGCACTTGTTGGTGAGAGAACTGATATTGAGGAGGAAAAAATTATGCCAAAATGGTTGGTGTAGACTTTGCATGATAGGAAATTAGATACACCTCTATCATACGTACTTGTTTAGGCTGTCATTGTGCTTTTTTGCATCAGATTGCTATGCTATGGCTGCTCGAGTCTTTGTGATGAGAATGAGCTAGTTTTGTTTGATGAAACACAAAATTCAAAAAATTGGATGGCTACTATGCAATTAGAATATGATGCTATCATGAAAAATGGTACTTAGTCTTTATGTGACTTGCCTCCTAGCAAAAAGGCCACTGGCACTAAGTGGGTATTCAATCCGAAGTGTAAGCCTAATGAAATAGTTGACACATATAAGGTTAGGCTTGTTGCAAAGGTTTATGCTTTGTAAAGAGGCATTGATTTTGATAAGACCTTTGCTCCTACATGCAGAATCGCTACTATTCGTAGCATCTGTGCACTTGTAGATCATCACGGTTTGAATGTACATCAGTTGGACATTAAAATTGCATTTTTGAATGGTGATTTGCATGAAGAAGTGTATGTTCTTCAACCACGTGGCTTTGTGTAGATAGGACATGAAAACCAAGTGTGCAGGTTTAAAAAGGAATTTTTATGGTTTGAAGGAAGCACCACATGCTTGGTATGAAAAAATGCATGCCTACTTGATTGCACATGGTTTTGAGAACAACCCAACTTAGAGCAACTTATATGTTAAGCATGCAAATGATGTGCTTCTGATCATTATTGTCTATGTTGATGTCATTTTGCTTACTGGTCCTCATGAAAAGCATATTGCGGATTTTAAGGCCGATTAGCATGCCTCATTTGAGATGTCAAATTTGGGGCATTTGCATCATTTTTTGAGCATTCAGTTTATGCAAGTTGATGGTTGAATAGCTTTGTGTCAAACAAAATATATTAACATATTATTACATCCTTTTGGCCTTGAAGACTATAAACCTATTGCCACTCCTATGGAGACAGGTTTACGATTGAGTCTTCATGATGCTGGATATGCATTTTATGATGTTGTCTATCAGCAGGCTGTTGGATGCTTGATTTACTTATGCATTACTCGGCCAGATATTCAGTTTGTTGTCTCACAAATGAGTAGGTTTATGCATTGTCCAGGTGTCAAGCATTGGCAGATGGTTAAGTGCATCTTTCACTACTTTAGTGGTACCCGACTACTTGGATTGTTATATCCCAAGGGGGGGATCACTACCACCAAATTTACATGTGTTTTTTGACTCTGGCCACTGATTGGGCTGGTTGTTATGACACTCGTGTGTCCACTAGTGGATTTTGCTTCATGCTTGGTAGCTCATGTATATCTTGGTTGAGCAAGAAGGATCCTATTGTGGTGAGTTCTGGTTGTGAGGCTGAGTATAGGGCAGCTTTCATAGCGACTGTTGAGTGTGTGTGGCCCAAACACCTTATGGCTGATTTGGGTGTTGGTTAGTCTTCTGTGAGCACCATCTTCACTGACAGTGAGAGCGCATCAATAGTTGCGAGGAACCCTGTGTTCCATGCTTGCACTAAGCACATTGAGGTGCAGTATCATTATGTGAGGGAGAGGTTCTCTAGTGGAGAGATCAGTTTGGCATATATGCCCACACAGGAGAACATTGTAGACCTTTTCACAAAGGCTCTGCCTAGGGAGAAGTTCGAAGCTTTCTGCAAAGATTTGGGCTTACTTCCTTTTGTGGATAGATTACACATAGCTTGGCACTTCCTTATACATGAGTGCTAGCTCCTTGCTCAGTACATCAATCTCATGGGGGAATTGTCGATATATTTAGGTAGTGATGTGTCTGAACACACTAGGACTGTCGAGGCACTTCTTTCCCTCTTAAGGAGGTAAGTGTGGTATCCATAAAAAATTTACATAGTGAATGATAAATATGAATAAGTGAGCCATAAATTACAATACTGCTGAGCTGAGACATTTATTTATGCCAAAATTTACCTTGTAAGTGTCCCTAGACATTGATGCATGCCAAGGAAAAAATTACCAATAATGGTGATGAATGCTCCGAAAAACAAGTAGAACCTACATAGTGAAAATTTAAACTTAAATCTTTGGCTTGGTATTCTCTGCAAAAGAAGCACAAAGAATAATATTCTTGAATTTCTTGAACATGTGCAGTGAAATAGTGCACCAAAGAACTCCAACACAACCGAAAATTATCATAATAAATGTGATAAAATGCTCTCAGAAGATGACCTAGACAGCTACACAAAGATCAAAATAACTAAAACCATGTCCAAAACATATTCCCCTTTAATAATCATCTCGAAAGTCAAGCTTAATGATGGGAACAACCACTTCGGTGAGCTTTGATGGAAACTACACTACAATGGGTGACCTCATAGGAAGTTTCTACTTTATGAAACTTGATGAATTTCTCCCTTGCATGTTAAGAATGATTCCATTAGTGACCTCAATGATAATGATGACCTTGGTGTAGAGAATGACAAGTTTTGGTTGCACTACGTGATTGTTGATGAAATGTGCATGTTTGAATGAAATGCTATGATACTAGTGAGGCGAAGCTAGTCAAAACTTCGTAGCATGGAATATCATTTTTTTTAAATAAAGGAAGTTCGGCCTTAGCCTACTCTCCCGGACTTGTATTACATAAAAGGAAAAGAAAAGTACAAGTGAAGGGGACTAGTGCCCACGGGACCCTCCATGTCCCACAGATCGGGGGGAGAAACAAAAAAGGTGCTCTTTATGTGTATATGCTTAAAACCGTAAGAAGAAGCACAGATCTAGAGACCTAGAATTGAGTACACAATTATGTAGGTTTCATAATAGGAGATCTCCACAGAATTTTTGAATTTTTGCAATTGACCTAGAATTGAGTACACAATTATGTAGGTTTCATAATAGGAGATCTCCACAGAATTTTTGAATTTTTGCAATTGATCACACTGCTATATGTTTTGTTAGAACATACATATACAAAAGCATCAATGGCCATTTTGGCCTTTCACATAAGCATGAATGGGGATAGTTCAAAGTGCTAATCATATTTGATGTGCAATTTCTGCAAATGACATCTAAATAGTTTCTTATGCAAATTCTTGGTGCAAAGTTTCTTGAACGTCAAAGCCTTCCACTTCTAAAAACTATTTTTCTAGACTACTACATGATTTGTATTTATCTTTCCAAATATGCTTAGTGCCATACCTCATTTACTCAATAAAAATAGAAAGCTATTGGATTGATGTGATACTAACTTACTTGTGATTTCTTATCCAAGGAGCACATTTTGCATGGGAGGTTCATACTCAATAAAATGTAGTAGATACCTTCGAAAAAGTTCTACGATGTAATAATTTTAATCATTTATGTCAGTTGAAAAAGATCTAACAATGTAATAGTTATAATCATTTATGTCACTTGATGGGGATCATCGGATTCCATTTTTACATAGTTACTTGTACATTATGCAACATTCCCATTACTTGGGAGGTATAGACCAAAAAATTAGGTATGCTTTCTCATTTTCACTTAATTCTCTCCCTTCCTTAATAATGAATCAGCATAACGAGCAAGAGTATATATCACGATCACTAGGTTTTGAGGTTTCCAATCAATAAAATAAGGTTTGCAATCTCAGAACAATAATTTATGGCCTCAACTTATTCCCAAGTGTAAAAAATTGAAGGATTAAAAAAAATCAAAACAAAAAATGGTTAAAAGAACTATGTATGATGACTAACTATGTGCACCAAAGAAAGATGAAGAGCTAATGGTAGTCATCTTGTGTGTTGATGACTTGGTATTCATTAGTGTTTGCAAATTCATGATGAAAAAATTTCAAGGTAGCCTAAGGCTAAGCTAAAATGAGAGCTTTAGGCCCACTTCAATATTTTTTAGAATAGAATTTCAGAAAAGGAAAGAAATTTTATGTTGCAAAAAAGTTATTGCACAAAAATTCTCAAGGCATTTAAGATCATGGGTTGTAAGACCATGAACACATCTATGGTGATGAATCTAGTTTTTTTTCTCTAGAGGACTCTATAACTAAAATAACTAAAGTTAATAGCAAGAAGTTCATATCTATTGGTACAAATTTATGATCAAAATAACACGATTATGCATTTTATATGCAGCTAGAATTCTAAGAAAGTTCTCTAACAACAAGGAAATTCATTGGAACAGAAGCATGCAAAGGTTAAGTTGAATTGTAAGAACTATAGGCTATGGAATTCTCTATGTCTTGGATGATAATCTTCAAGGGTATTGCTACATGAATTGGATAGGCAGTTATGATCCTAGTGTTGGGAATCGGACTCATGACCTCGCAGTTAGGAGGACGATGGGCTAACCACTTGCCCCAAAAGCCATAGTTGAGAATTACTTCCCAATCCTCTCTCTTAGGGTGAGGTTCAACCATCTCATGCTAGGATTATGTGACATTCTTTCCCCCTTAGATTGAGCATTTTCCTCAATGCTCACTTATGGACCCTTCTATCAACTAACTCGAGCCCCTTTCCCATGTTTGAGCACCTCCATTAACCTCAAATTCCAGTGCATGGACCTATTTTGGACCTATCCAACCCACCCCTGGTGCTCAAATGCCCATGCGCCTTCCTTCTTGGCCAGTTTTTTGACTCGTCCGTGGTGAAGCGCTTCCCAAGTGCCCATGATTGGGGTATCTTACCTCCATCTTGCCCAAGTTCCTCAACTAGGCTTTGATACCAATGTTAGAAATTGAACTCACTACCTCTCAGTAAGGAGTATGATGGGCTAACCATTAGCCCCAAAAGTCATGTTTGAGGATTACTTCCTAATCCTCTCTCTTCGGGTGAGGTTCAACCATCTCATGCTAGGATTATGTGACACCTAGAAATTTAAAATTGGGATGCTGCCTATCATTGAATTTGGAGTTTTTTCTCATTGTGACGAACATTCCTCTTTTGTAGACTTCCTATTGAATTCTTGAAGAACATTCTTCACCCTATATTATCTTTCCCTTTTTCTTGATTTCCAAGCATGTCAATCAGGAACCTTCCTCTTCACCTATTCCCTTTGTAGCTTTGAGTAATTATGGCCTTGGGGAACAAGGGAAAAAGAATAAAAGCTTTTGTCCTAGAAATGAAACCCTTGCTTTCAAGTGACGCTTTCTTGGTATGCTATACAACAAAAGACTCCTCAGCTAGGAGTCTCAAATCTCAAGATTGTTGTCTTTCTTTCATGTAACTGCTTCTTTTGATTAAAGGAACTATTCTTTCACCTTGTATCACCTTTTCCACACCAATGTCTCAAAGTTTGCATTCTATCTCACATTGAGAAGCTTTAAGGATATATGTGCAAATCATGTTGACAACTTTCCCATCAAGATTTGACTATGTCACACAATCGCATCCAGCTTTATCAATGCTTTATCAATGCTGCTTTAGTTATTCTTTGGGATAAATGTACATGCAGGTTGGACCCTATGCTATGTGGTATACTTCACATGGGAGACAAGCAGACCTCCCGCATCCATAAGGTCTCTTTAAAATAATAGGATTTGTTTGATTGTGCTCATGCACTTGTGAGAAAAAAAGGTACAATCTAGTGTAAATGATGCGTCCTAACCCAACCCACCTAGGATGCTATAAAACACATGCCATAAAGAGGATCCCTTTGGAATGAGCTTTTTGCAAAGAGAAACTCGAAAGGACAAGAGGAACCCCGTGTTTCATGCATCCGTGTAGTAAAGTACAGTACAAGGGAGCTTGTGACAAGAGTCAACATCGATATATGCCTAGTGATTGTAAAAAAATGACATGTACAGGTGCTTGCCCATAAGAGTACATCATGCGCAGCATCATGAGCTTCATAGCTATTGGACATTCCACTTGTACCATAACATGATCCATGCTAGTGCTGCAATGGTGGGAAGAGCACATGTTGATCACATATGAGCACAAGGTGTTGACTCATGCAGAGTTCCCATGTGTGCCCTATGTGTACCTCTATGAGACCTAGGCCTTTGAGAAGTCACCATGTATGCTCTTGCTCATCCAAGACTTCCCCTAATCACCACATTTGCTTCATGGGAATCAAAGTAGGATTGAAATCAAAGTCCGATTGAGCTGCATGTGATTGATTGACCTGTTGATAAAAAAGATAATGCTATCAATGTTACTGCATGGATTATATTAATCCAATGGCCAAACACACAAATCTCATGGGTGAGATGATGTCGTTTGATAAGATCAAACACTAATGAGCTATAAATTTCTGAGGTGTAAAGGAATTGGACCTAGTGTACATGGCACTATCGTATTTAACTCTATATATCCACTAACTCTATAGCCTTTGATGACCACCGCCATTCTGAATAAATTATAGAGTTTTTAAGGGATAAGTTGTCCTAAATAATGCTATTTCCATTCTTGGAAGGAAGAACAAGATTTGTTTGCTCATAGGCTTAGGTAACACAATGGTCATCACATAGGACATGGAGCGAGCTTGAGAAGGTTTTTGCTTGGGGGGTGCCTTGCTATGTTTGAGCTCACCCTTATTATCATGGGCTAGTGGGTGACTTGGACATGAAGCTAAGTCTTGGAAGAAGAATCAGCCTACTACATGAAGCATAAGAAGATGTCAGCGCGTTGCTTGTTCTCATAGTAATCGCGGTTCGCAACCGCTAGCCTCCCTCAGACAGAAGCCATTGTCGCTAGTTCTCCGAGGTACGACGTCAGTAGCCTGGCAAGCTACTTCATGCATGTCGGCTTCTCACTCAGCGCTCCATCCTGCATCTCCCACGATTTTGTGGTATAAGCAGCCATAGTCTGCTTTCACCCCATCGTAGACTTACAGATTTGGCGGCAACTCCGCGCCTTCATCTTCTTCGAGACTGACCGCATGTCGGAGGATGAGAAGTAGCTCAATTACCCCGTTTCGCATGACTGTGGAAGCTCCAACACTTCTCCCTTATAGCAATCGCATTCCCGAAGCCTCTGCACCAGCCATCCTCTCTAGGAAGAAGCTTCTTTAAGAAGGCGCAGACAGTAGCCAGCTCATCTCTCTGTGCTGTAGTAGCCAGCTCATCTCTCTGTGCTGTAGAAGTCGGCCTCAAAAGAAAGAAAGAAAAAAGAAACCAGGTTCTGCATCATCTTCGCGCTGCCACATTCTTCCTTGACCTTATAGTTTTTTCACTGGACTACCCTCAGTGGCGTCTCGCCTCTGAGAGAGTCGCATCGCCCTTTCATTTTTATGAAGGAAGAAGCTTATTGGAGGATGACTGACGGCTTATCCGCTGCATGAGTCATTCCGCGTTCATCCTCTTCTCAATATTTGGTCTGATTGTCTTCTTTGCTGTTGGAGGGGAATCGTCGAAAGCGAGCTTCTCGCCATTCAGATATTTCAATCTCCCGTGTCAGTTCACCCCCGGCCGAATTTTTGTGCGTCTATGGAGTTCAACGCGTCTCAACTATGGTCTCTGTTGGGCGCCATCGCTCTCCTTCAGACGTTTATCCCTCCCCAGGTGAGAAGATTCTTTGATACTCAACTGGAGACGTGCTTTGAAAGACTGTTTAGGGCTTTTAACCGCTACACTCACATGGAAGTCCACGAGGATGTGCAAGGTAGCTTTAGGGGAAACCAAATGTACAGAGACGTGGAGATGTATCTAAGCTCGCTTGAACGGATCAATGAGAGCGATTTTGTCCGTATTCAGCGCTGCGAAGAGGAAACCAGCGTTACCTTCAGCTTGCCACCTGAAGAGACGATCGAAGATAACTTCATGGGATCACGAGTATGGTGGACCTACCATTGCCAACAGAATCAGGATTCCAGCCAGCACTCATTCTTCTGGGATCACAGAGGGCGGAGGGAGTATAACAAGGAGAGCCGGAGCTTCTCTCTCAAAATGCTGCGTGCAGACAAGGAGCGGATCATCAAGCCTTACTTGCAGCACATAATCTGTGCCTCAAAAGAGCTTGAGCGAAGCAATACACAGCGGAAGCTGTGCACAAACGACAAGTACGAATGGGACGAGGTTGAGCTAAATCACCCCTCCACCTTTGACTCCATAGCTCTCTCACCAGACCTGAAGGAGCTCATCGTAAGGGACCTCGATGAATTTAAGTGTGGAGAGACCTACTACCATAGCGTGGGAAGAGCCTGGAAAAGAGGGTATCTCCTCTATGGGCCCCCTGGCACGGGGAAGTCAAGCCTTATTGCTGCCATAGCCAACCATCTCAATTATGACATATATGATCTTGAGTTGACAAGTGTAGCTGACAACACTCAGTTAAAGTCTCTTTTGACACGTACCAGACGCAAATCCATCATAGTCATTGAGGACATAGATTGTTCATTGGACCTGAGTAATAGGAGTAAGAATGAAGAGGGAAGCCCCAATGCTGATGGAAATGTGAACATGGGTGTTGGTGAGCACAAGAACAGCAGAGTTACACTCTCAGGGCTGCTCAATTTCACAGATGGGCTGTGGTCATGTTGTGGAGAGGAGAGGATATTTATATTTACTACTAACCACAAAGAGAGGCTGGACCCTGCCCTGTTGAGGTCAGGGAGGATGGATCTTCACATCTTGCTTTCTTATTGCACCTTCCCAGCCTTTAAGGTGCTAGCAGCAAACTACTTAGGGGTACATGAACATGCTCTCTATCCCACTGTGGAGAAAGCGATGCAGCACAGCAAGGTCACACCTGCAGAGGTTGTTGAGCTCCTCCTCACCAACAAGAGTTGTGTACAGGTAGCGTTGGAGCGTGTGATGGCTGCTCTGGATGAGGCTTCTAGAAGTAGAAAGAACTATACACAGGTGGGCATCTTTTCAGCCTCCGATGTGGATAGCTATACTGATGTAGTTAGTGCTGTAAAATTTAATTTGAGTGACATAAAGGTACCAGCATCTTCTGAGCTTGAACATGCTGACGGGAAGTCAGCAGTTGTGGCAAATGGCCATGGCAATACCAACAGGTTTGAGGTCAGTAACGGAGATGCTCCAAACACATATTGCAGGATGAAGAAGCCGAAGAAACTAAGGCGTTTGCTGATGAAGCTCGGAAGAAGCTGAAGACACAGAACTTGACATGAGTGTGGAAAAGCCATGCAGATGGAGTTCATGTTCAGATATTTACAGCTGAAGAAAGGCCTCCTTTTTTCTTGCATTCAAAGGAACTGTGTATACATGGGCTGGCACTCTTCTTGACAACGCGTACCTCGAACTAGGTAGCATACAAAGAGCTGGAAAACTCGGCATACTGCTTGGGGATTGCTGCTTTTGCGGCATCAATGGAGAATGGCTTTTCCCTCCATTTGGTAACACAAACTAGGTTCCCTTCTTTTGAAATTCTGGAGCTTGGTAGAATTTGTACGAATGCACCTACATACACCTACTAGTAGCCTGTGGTATTCATCCTTGCCATTGCATCATGTGGCTCACAACCGGGTAATTTCTGACGCCGGCAGTGAAGATGGTGTTATCTCCTAAACGGACATGTTCAGGCTCTCCGCCTTTTCTTTTCTTCCATGGCTAAAAGTGTACAGAGTTCACTTCTGATCCATGCAATAGAGCCTCTGGCATTTGCACCCAAGGTCGGCGATTAGATGCGGTCAATTGCACTGAATGCATCAATAACGGATGCGCTTTCACCTTTTTTGAGCTTTGGAAGCGTTCTCCACATACAGAAGTGGTGGTCAAGAAGATGTACTTCTTACACTTCGAACTCTCGTAACTAACGATAAGTTTCTGTACGAAGTCTTGCTTCATTTCTGTTTTCTATCAGCAATGGATTACTCTTGCTTTTCTATTTCGCTCATCAGTCTATCAGAGCGCGAAGGACCGTATGAAAGTCGAAGGAGCACATCATTCGCAGCGTCACAGAATCTGAGCACGACTTCTCAAACGTATGTGCAGAGACTACTTATTGAGCGTATGTGTACGATTTCTCAAGGTTTTTTTTTTGCTTCGCTCTAACGCAAATGGCGGCATAATAAAAATACGTTGACGTCTTTTTCCTTCGGGTTGGGAAGAGGAAAATGAACAAGCAGCTAGAGCGAGCCTCATAAAGGTTAATTTTATGTTAAGAGCTTCTTTTAGGGAACACAGGTTATAATCTTCCTTGTCCAACTAGATTACGTCAAAAGGACATTAATGACCTTCTCTATCCATCAATATATTCGATTTTACCCTTATAGCGATTACGCAATGTACCTAGTAATGTGTATAACTTTCCATCTACGTATCTTCTACGCACCTACCTACAAATGTAATCACATTGCAAATTTCTATATGAATATCCGTCTACCTAACCACCTTTCTATCTACTTGTCTTCCTAAACACATTTCGAATATCTATATCTCTATCCATCTACTTAACTACCTACATGCCTGCCTATCTACATACCTTCCTATCTATCAATCTATTAAGAAGTTGATGTATGTGTCTATCTATCTTTGTTTCCTTTTGTATGTTTTTTGTGGATACTCCTATTGTTTACCTACTTGTCTATCCATCTTCATTTAACTACCAATGTACCTACCTACCTATAAATAAATCTCTATAACCTTCGATTAATTTACCTAACAGTGAGTATATAAAACTTCTTATCCATCTACTTATCTATTCATTTGGTCACCAATGATCTATTTGTTCACCTATCTATTTATCCATTCATTCATCCATCCATCCATCTATCTATCCATCCATCCATCCATCCATCCATCCATCCATCCATCTATCTATCTAAATATCTATATATCTGTCTATCTATCTATCTATCTATCTATCTATCTATCTATCTATCCATCCATCCATCCATCCATCCATCCATCTATCTATATATCTATCTATCTTTCTTTCTTTCTTTCTATCTTTCTATCTATCTATCTATCTATCTATCTAACAAAAATACAAGAAGTTGATATCTACAATAATGCATAAAGCAATGTGATATCATGATTAGTTGAAATAACTAAACACTATTTGGAGCATCATGTAATGGTCGCCGCATAATCCACATCCAAATCAATCCTTCAAACAAAGTGCATTCTTGTTTGCAAGAAAGTAATAAAAAGTATTACTTAAGTGAGAATGAGTCGCTTCACTAACCTCTCTATTACTGTACATTGTGTTGTTTATACAAAGGTGGTGCCAAGAAAAAAAGTCACCTTTGAGTTAGTCACTCTATGTGTGCTTGACCGAAGAGCAAAAAAGAGAATAAAACATTAAAATCTCTCTCTCTCTCTCTCTCTCTCTCTCTCTCTCTCTCTATTTCTCTCCCACTCTGTTTCTCACTTTCAATTTTGAAGGAAGTTAACTAGTTGTGATAATGGCTAATTAATGTCATTTTTTATACTTTTAAACCACACACACACACACATATATATATATATATATATATATATATATATATATATATATATGTATGTATGTGTGTGTATGCATGTATGTATGTATGTATGCATATATATATGTATGTATGCATATATATATATATATATATATATATATATATATATATATATATATATATATATATATATGCGTGTGTGTATGTATGTATCTCTCTCTCTCTCTCTCTATATATATATATATATATACGTTCATGCATAAAATAACATATGCACATGCATATTTACATTACACATACCTACATGCATATATACATATCTATGGACATACATGTATACATACATATATGCATACATATACACATACATACATACATACATGCATACACAAAAGCACATACATAACCACACAAACATACATGCATATATAAATGTATACATACATACACATACATAAATGCATGCATACATATGTACATACATACACAAATATGCATACACACATACACATATAAAAAAGCATACATAGATACACACAAACATGTATGCATGCATACATACATACATACATAAGTACATACATACTCAAAATTATGTACACATACCTACAAAAAAGACATACATAGATGCATGCATAGATATATATATATACACAAACATGCATGCATACATATATACGTACATGATCAACATACATCCATATATACACATATTTTACATGCATACTTATACCGACATACATTCACACATGTACATGCAAACGCATGCATATATACATAATATACATAGACATACACACACCTACATACATACATACCTATGGAAATGTATGCATACATACATACATACATACATACATACATACATATATACATAAAACAAAATCCACGAACACATACATACATTCATTCATACATACACGCATGCATACATACATACATACATACATATACATACATAAATACAAACATAGATACATACATACATACATTAAAAAAAACCCACACATAAAAACATATATACAACACACACATACATACATGCATACATACACATACATACAACATACATATTTACATACATGTACACAATAAGTAATAAATTATAGCAGAAACTAAGATGATTTTGCATTGTTACTAAATTAGTAATTTAGAAATTACATCACATGGAAAAGTGCATTATAGCTATCAAATTTTAAACTTATGAACTAAAGAGAAAACGTTAATCTAGCACTTTAAATTTAGAACTATGAAATCATATTGTATATAAATTTGAAATTATAACTAATATATGAAGTATATATGTATATAGATGTTAAAGAAATATACATTATGGCATATAATTCATGGAATTAAAGTGATAATAAATACCTAAGACAAGTCAAATCCTATTGCATCATCACTATGGTGGTGTATCATGGCTACAAGATGTACAATCAAAGGAGAGAACAGTGGTGTTGAGTGTCATCACCATTCCTCTTGCATCTTTCTGTCCATTTTCATCATATAAGTTGTTGTATCCATAAGAGAATCAGACTCATGAGATGTCAGCTAGGTGTCTAGTAGGCTAACCACATGACCCAAAAGCTATTCTTGAGTATTAATGTTAAAAGTTATGTGTTTTCTTGGAAAACTCAAGCATATGTTTTTCACTAAATAACTTCATTTGAAGGCTTTTGAACCTTAGGAAACTGAAATCACATGTTTGAAGGTGCAACCCCTATCCAAAAGGAGGCATTGAACAACCAAAAGACACTCCAATGAAGAGACAAAGTCACAAGGTAGCTAAAGACACAAGGCCCAGGGATGTGAAGAGACATGGAGGACATATGAAGAGTTATGGAAGGTTGTCATGGCTATTTAAGCATCATCCAAGCTCATTCTATTTTTCTTATAAAGTCATTCCTTTCTTGGTGGTTTTATTAATGAGTATATGTCACATTTTTAGGGGTCATTGGAGTCTGATAATTATTGATTTTGTTGAATACCAAGCCTTATTGATGAACTCTCTCCAATCACATCATTGTAACTATAAACAGTAAGTTCACACTTCCATTGCTCCTTTACATTTCTATTGGCATGCATTCTCATATTAATTTATCTATCACTTAAGCGGCGCTTTTAAAAATATTTTCTTTATAAAAAAAAAAATTTCTTCATAAGATTAAAAGAGATAGGAATTTTATATTCTTGTACATGTGGAAAGACCCTATTTTTCAATTTTCTTAATCCATCATTAGCAAACGGCTTTTTTGGGTGTTTTTTGCCCTAATGACAAAGAAGCTTGGAGTATTAATGGATGTGGTATTTGATGAACTTAAGCCATATAATGGACCACCTAATGCATTGCAAGTTGAAGATATTGAGAAAATAGAAAAAGTATATGGAGAACAAACTCAGGTTAGCACAAGTTTGAGTGCTCCCTCCACTTCGAGTCCATCAAGGAGTCTTTCATCACTCAAGGAAAAGAGAAGAAAGTTGAACCAAGCTCAACATGCAGCCACAACCAATATGATAAGGGTAATGTGGTAAGGGACTTCCATTCTAGTGAGGATGAAAATGATTTTGAAGAAGTAGTGACTCCTAATGTGAAATAAAAGAGGGACTTGAAGAAGCATTCTAGCACCAATAATGAGAGGAGGTTAGAGAGGGTTAAAAACCATATTATGAGGCTAACACATGATAGTTTCATTGTTAGGCATTATGCTTTTATGCCTCGTGTTGTGAAGGACAAGGAACCATGCACATATGAAGAAGCTTGTCAAGACAAGGTATGGATAGATGCTATGAGAAAAGAGATTCATTAAAATTAGACATGGAAGCTTATAACTAGGCACGATGACATGAAAGTGGTCACAAATAGGTGGGTCTACAAGATCAAAAGGAACTCTCATGGATCCATAGCCAAATATAAAGCTATACTTGTAGCTAAGGGTTTTACCGAAACACATGGGATAGATTATGAAGAGACATTTTTGCAGAATGAGTATAGTTATGACATTGATTGCCATTGCAACTTCTAAAAGGTGTAAATCCTTCCAATTAGACATTAACAATTCTTTTCTAAATGGTGATCTTGAAGAGACTATTTACATGCAACAACCCATGGGATACAAGGACCCTTGAAACCCTAATTTTGTATGCTGATTCAATAAAGCTTTGTATGAACTCAAGCAAGCATTAGGGACATGGAATCAAAGGTTTGTTGAGTACCTTATGAGATGTGGATATGCAACAAGTGATGTTGATCCTTCACTTTATGTAAAAAGGCTCGATGAGAAGTCTGTGTACATATTCATATATGTTGATGATTTAATCATAATAGGTGATGCTGATGATGCAGGTATCATGGATATCAAGGCCAAATTGGCAAAGGAATTTAAAACTTCAGATCTTGGTGTGCTATCTAAGGAATTGATATTGTATATGCCAAGCAGGGTTTGTATCTTATGCAAAGGAAATACTTACTAGACTTGCTATATAGGTTTGGTATGAGTGTTTGTAAGCCATTGATAAGACCAATGGAGTAATGTCAAGTTGAGCAAAGACCAAGGTGATAAGCTCAAGCATGAGCATGCGTATAGAAGTTTGATTGGGTCTTTAAAGTATGCTACCATTACTGGACCTGATCTATCTTATAGTGTTGGAGTGCTCTCACATTTCATGCATGCACCCACACTTGATCACTTGAATGCAAGTAGAAGGATTCTAAGGTACATCAAAGGTACAATCAATGAAGGACTCTATTATGAATATGATTGTAATTTGAAACTCAAAGGTTATGCAGATGCTGATTTGACTAGCTTGAAGGATGATAGAAGGAGTACCTTAGGATACATAGTGATGCTTTGGAAGAGTTTTGTATCAAGTATGTTAAAGAAACAACCCATAGTTACATTGTCTTCCACAGAGGCGAAATATTGGGCTCGTGCTCAACTCACATGTGAGGTAATGTGGTTCAAAAATCTCTTAAAAGATTTGGATATTTTTGTTGGCATTGTTCCATTGCTTGGAGATAATATCTCAAGTATCTTCCTGTTCCAATGTTCCATGCTAGAAACTACACTTGAAAGAAAAGAAGTTTGAGCTTGAGGGGGAGTGTTAAACGTTATATGTTTTCTAAATGTGTTTTCACTAAATAACTTCATTTGAAGGCTTTTGAACCTTAGGAAGTCAAAGCACATGTTCGAAGATGCAAATTTATCCAAAAGGAGTCATTGGACAACGAAAAGGCACTCCAATGAAGAGACAAAGTCAGAAGGTAGCTGAAGAGACAAGGACAACATGTGAAGAGACATGGAGGAAATATGAAGAGTCATGGAAGGCTCCCTGGGCTATTTAAGCACCATCCAAGCTCATTCTATGTGTGTGTGTGTGGATGGTAGGAATTTGGGGTGCTACTTATACATGTGCTACTGAGCCATTGTCTATCATAGGAGTTCATATTCGCTTGTATATCTCTCCTACCCTTTCCAAAGGGTGTTGTTTAACATTCTGTTAGGACTTCATTTTTCCTCTATAGGAAGCTCCATTTTTAGAGTTCTTATACTTGTTGAAAATATTATAAAGTTAAGATTTTATATCTAAAAGGGTTTTGGCAAAGTTTTCTAGTACTTTGCATTATAGCTATTTCTTTCTTTACTGGTGTGTCTCAAAACCTAAAAGGAAAACTATTCTATCTTGTGTCATTGAGTTGACGAATCTATAGATATCCAATGCTAGTGATTCATATCACATTGGAAAGATCTTAGTGTTTAGTTTATGTGGCCAAAAGGATGTGTCAATTTACATTGGGAATTTTGAATTATATGAGTTTTAATGAGTACTAGTATGAGAGAAGCTAGGTCTTGGGCATGGTTCAAGCTTTTCGTTGTGCATTTGGAGGAGAAATATTACATAAAGTAGTTCCTAATCCTATTTTGTATAGTGTTGTTCAACCATGAATCTCTATTATTTCTTGAATCCAACACTCTTTTTCCCTTTTAAAGCTCATTCTCCTCAATGATCAACTCATGAATCTCTTAGGTTCCCTTGACTTGATGTCCTCACCCTCGCAAAGTCTCTTGAACCTTTTATTTTTTGAAACCATAGTGTCTTGAACCCTTCTTATCAACTTTGGCATCTTGAACCTTCTTGTTTGCAACCTTGGTGTATTTGAACCCTTCTCAATATCGTGGGCCTTGTCCTCATCCATGCTCCATATCTTGAACCCTCAATCAAGCACAACCCAAAAATAGAATAGTTTGGGAGCTTTCCAATTGGTTTTTTACATGTGTCAATATCACTTAAAGATTGAGAGGTACACCCCAATCTTTTTTTTGCCTTTCTCTAAAGCATGAAGTGCCTTTTTGCACCTTTTCAGATACCAAAGTACCCAAGTATGTTTTCTAGAGGCCATTTGATACCCATAACCTTCTTTTTAGGCTGTAGTACCAATGTTGTATACACAAGGTAATGTGGAGCAATTTCACACCAATATGCATAGTGGAAGTTAGAGAACCTCTTTTAGAAATTTTCTTGTCAGACACATGCTTATGAAAACCTAATTCATTCACAATGCAGATATCCCATGACTTTGTCCACACCTAGTAGACACTCTTATCTTTCTATCACGATAAAGATCACTTCATTTGGAGATCAAATAACTGGAACTAAATTCCAAAATATAGAGTACCTATTAACTCATGTTAAGTAGAAATTTGAGGCTCAAAAATTTTGATCTTCATAATTAATGAAGAGAAAAAATAGAAAACATAGATCACAAAAAGAACAAGGCATAAGCTTTCCAACAAGATATCATATGCATTAAATGGATATCCACATAGAGAGAAATGACCTTCACAATGTGGCTCTGTATAGAAGGGTATGTTGCTAGAATTCCTATGAGCCTTGTAGCACACTATTCGAGGCAAATCTAATATCCTTTGGTGCAAGAATGATGAACATATGGTTCTACACCATCTCGTTTTAATCTCCATGAAGTTTCAAATCCAAAGGCCTTCTAGTTAAGGAGAAATGGACATGGGATGTTGTGTCATTTCACCTACCATTGCATCTTCTCTCACCTCTTGACCTTTAATTTCTTGTCCTTTGTCCTTTGCTTGTCTTGGATGACATTTGAGGCTCCAAATCACTCCATATGGATAAGGTTGCAAGTTTTTCTGAGTACTCCAACTCTTCAATGATATTTTTGATTTTATCCAAGCCATAAATAATTTTGTAGCTTTACTTTAACAGTATCCTTCAAGGTTATGAGTGTAGTCTCTATATTTTCAAAGCCTAGCTTTCCTTTGAGTTTGCAAAAATACATAAATGGTGAAGAGGTAAATAATGAAAGGCAAGTATGTGTCAAGCCTTACAATTGGAGCTTGCACAAGTTTTATAACTTTCAACACCCCCCCTCAAAATACAATTGGGAGTCCATGCTATCCTCCGAATCTTGTTCTCTTCTCCTTTTGCTTTTATTGCCCTTGTATCTGTTTCTTTGATTGTTTGATGACTTCCTTCTTTGCTTCTAAGCTTATTTGGCTTCTTTGTAGTTTCACCCTATCAAGAGCTCTTACTCAATCCCTATCATAAGGCATGCTTCATAAAAACGTATATAATCAAATGACATCACCTTGGTTGCATAATCCTTTTTTTCTTCAATCTCTTCCTTGTTGTCCTCCCTTTGGAAATATCTATCTTTGTATACCTTCATGGCTTCATTTCTTCTAACCTTTCATGCTTTGTTTCTATCCTTCTTTGTCTTTGGATCATCTTTTACTTTGTCTATGGCTATAATTTTTGGATCTTCATGTTCCTCAAAATTTGGTTTGTGACCTAAGCATGATCCTTCTTGGTTTTGAAGTCTTTGGAAGTTTTTGGTTGCTCTTTGGAATTTGGAAAGTCTTCTTTCATAGGTGGTTTACTTCAATTCTTTTCATCATCCACTTCCCATGATTTTTCCTTAGCTATGGCTGATGTTTGATTTCCTTTTGAGGTCATGATTTTTTTCATGCTTTCTTCCAACTTTTCATCATGCCTTCTTTTATGTATCATGGCTACTCATTGCTTTCTAAGCACTCCATGCATAGGGGTTCTTGCTTTGAGTCCTTTGAATATACATTTTATGGATGCTTTTACTCTTTCTTTGAGAGTGACTACTTCTCTTTGAAATCTCAAAATTGAATTGAGTTTGCTTTATCTTCTTTAGCCTCTTTTTGGATCTTCCAATCCTTGCAAGCAAACTCCCCGTTGCTTCATAATCTTTGCTTCATGCTTGATGGTTTATTTTACACTAACAAGATCAACAATGGGCTGATCATACATGAAATCTTTCATGGGTTCTTCTTCATGTGAAGCATTTGTAGCTTCCACATCTTCCAAGCTTTTTTCATCACCTACAAGACAAGAAAATAAATCCTCAATAATTGAGAGCTTATCCACATGCTTCGTTGAGGTTCATAATGGGAAAGTTCTTCTTGAGCTCCTCATTTCCTCCTTTGCTTCTATGGTACCTATGAAAGAGAAAGAATGCCACTGACTTGATAATGGTTATACAATCCATAATTCCCCTTTTTGTTTGTAGGACATTTTTCTTAAAAGACTTTAATATCAATGGATCAAATGCTCCCAAGAGCTTAGCACATTAACACTATTGCCTTACAACACCTTAATATCAATAATGGTACAAGGCTTGCTATTCCTCTTAGGATGGTCTTACATGCCTTTACATGGGCTTGCCACTCTCTTTGGTGGTCTTATGTTACATGGGAGCATAGGTTAAGGGATAGTGTGAAACACCCCGTAGGCCTTAGTAGATGGGCTCACACATGAGTGCCATGTGGCAATCATGTGTGAAGCCACTTGGTATCTCCGCATGATAGTAGTAGGGAGAGTTAATGGAATGGTTCATGGCTAGGTGATCAATCATATGTATTTATCTCTATGTGATTTGTATTTGTAGTCGACTACATCTTCCTCATCATCTAGGGATATGTGCCCATATATTCCCGAAATAGGGGCGATCATTTGAGAGATAGGAAACTCATATGAAGATCAGAATGGTCTCAACACACTTACAAGAGTGCACACACACACAACAAACTAACAGAGTGAAGGATGTCCCCAAAAGGTAATTCACACCACAAGGACTAAGCATATGAGCTTGGAGCTCCGCTCTCCCCACTCCCCTCTCTACGATGCTCTCAAGCAAATGAGAGCACCTCTTTTATAATGCAACATTGGCAATGGAATAAGTGCCTTTATTTCCACTTGTCTGCACAGATGATATATCCAAGATTCCTTCAATCGGAGGTAAAAATTAAGTAAATCTTTGAGTTTTTCTTTGGTTTCAAGGAGGCCAAAGGAGATTTTTAAAAAAGTCTTAGGAAAATTAAGAGCCACACATTTATTATGGGATGTGGGGTTTGAGATTAGGCAGATAAATTAGTCCATTATCCTCTATGGAGTACCCTTTCAAGCTTGCAAAGTGATCTCATTTGAAAGCTTTCCATTTCACCTTCCGATATCAACATGGAAAACTTCTCCAAGCTATAGCTTGGCACTCCAAGATCCGATCAAGATTTTTTTCACACTTTGAAGCTACACTTAGAAGCTTCATTCAACATCAAAGGAGGCTTGCTTTGAAGAAATTTTAATGGATCAAAATCTCTCTAAAATGCTTTAATAGATACTAGGCAACTACTTTTGGGCCTCAATTTTTTTCATTTGGCCTTGAGATCTACCTCTTTCACTTGGATTGGCATCATAGCTTTGGTGTAGGGTACATGACTTATATTTGAATGGCGAGGATCAAAACTAGATCAGATTTGCTTAGTTTTTGTGTTTTGAGTTATTGCCACTTGCTTGTGGCATCATTTTCATTGGTTTCTGGTGCTAGAACCCCCTTGGACCAATGGATATTTTGAAATTTTGTTTGGGCCTCACAACAAGTGAAAAATAGAGCCTTGAGAACTTGCAAGATCAATTCAAATTAGCTTTCAAAATAGTGGATTGTATTAGGTAAGTGTTCTAGTGCTATTTTTCTCTTTTTTATTGCTTTATAAAGTTTACTTCCCTCTATTCGAAACACTCTAGTTATTTAACTAGGGGAATAAATATGGAAGATAATGGAAAGAAACCTTTGGAGCATAATTCTCCACTTAGCGAGCAAAACATAGAGGATTTAGACCATAGAATCGAAGAGGTAGAGCAAGAACAAGAGGCCAAGCAAGAAGAGGGATATTTCTACATGCAGCTTCATGATGAGTTTGTGTTGCACAAACAATTCAAAAAACTCAAGGAACAAACCCTTTGGTTAGAGGTGGTAATTGGTAGCATGACCTCTCTAATAGAACAACTTAAGACTTAGATGATATCACAAGAGACTCAGGTTACCTCTTTCCTATCTAGGAAGGAAAGAGAGATTCGTACTCTTCATGCTACACAGATGACTAGGAAGGATATTCCCCACTTTGGAAAACACAAGGGAGAGAGAGAGTTCTAGGGAGACTCCCTTCTTGAAAGACCCCATCTACCAACCTTTATGGGGGATGACCATGAGAGGAATAAGGATGCGATGTACACTTTCTTGCAAAAGTGGAATGACTTGCATCAATTGAATGGGCACACCACCTAATTATTGTGTGCTAGGAGCGAGGTATCACTTGGCCCACATGCTTATAAGTGGTAGATGAGTCTCAAGGAGGCAAATTCCATCACTATGGACTCGAATCAGTTTGAAACTATTTTTTTGAAAGAGTTTCTTCTTGAGATCAAGAAGAAACAAATTGGGATAAGTGGGATAGGATTACACACAGAGGTAGAACTTTCTCCATCTAGATATGCCACTAGAGAGAAATTATATTGAAGGTTAAGGGGTTATATGACTTCTAAAAGACCATGTGGTTTGTATTTTGCCAAGCTTGATCTTAGGTGAGGATATGATTAGATTAGGATTAGGGTAGAGGATATCCCTAAAACTATCGTTACAACTAGATATGGGCACTATGAGTTTTTGGTGATGCCTTTTGCTCTCACCAATGCTCCTGAAACTTTCATGAAGCCCATGAATAATGTATTACCAACATATCTAGGGTAATTTGTAGTAGAATTTTTGGATGATATTTAGATCTATCACTACAAGGAATATGGGCGTATAGCGACGGTTAAGGCGACACAAATTCATCGCTATAAAATTGCAACATGCGTCGTAATGAGCGTCGTGCGCGGACCGTCGATTAAACGACGAAGTGAACGACGCGTTTTGCGACTTGTACTGCGACGGGACCTACGACGCTCACCTGTAGCGTCGCTTATACGTGGGTTCCAAAAGCATCGCTTAAGCGACGCTTTGTACGTCGCGTAAGCGACGTTGTCTGCACGTCGTTTATGCGACACATCTAGCATCGCTTACACGACGGTCTATTGACGGGAAAAAATTAAAACATTGGAGGCTCTTCGATCGGCATTTTCACACATCTGATCGAAGAGCTCTCCAACGTTCGCAGTTGCGCTACGCTTACGAGCTAAAGCAAGTATATGCAGGTCTCTGTTTCTCTCTTTCTACATCTTTTTCGCTTTGAATTCTCTCTCTCTCTCTCTCTTTGTCTCTCTCTCGCTTTATTGACTCTCTCTCTTGTTCTCCTAATTGTTGACTCTTGTTCTTGAAATGTTATAGAAGTTCAAGTTTGCCAACATCTATATATCTACATCTTAAGAATACAACATGAACGAAAGAAAGGAGAAAATAACACTACATACATGCAACTTTGCATCGGTATATTTATTGCGATATTATTGGTTAAGATTTCAATCATCCACAATTTACTAGAGTGGTTCATAATTCATGAGTAGTTGCTTACATGGATATAGGTGACATGATATTTGGAGAACTCCAAAGAGAATTTTTAAAAATATTGAAAAAAAAAAACAACATATTGGGTGTCATTAGCTAGTATGAATATGATGTTTGATATTCAAGAACTGTGGTGATAGGGTTCTTCCATCTGCAAATATTAGAAAACCATCTCCCAACGGCGATCATACCCGACAGAACACCCAAGATCCTGAACCACTTAGCCTTGCTCTTGCGCATGCTCCACAGATTGCTATCCACATCATTGTCAACTACATCCTTGACAGTGAACTCGTGAATGCTGGTGTCAATATCTTTCATATCTTCATCCATTGGTGTCAATATTCTACCCACAGAATGCCTTCATTCATAAAAAATATTATTATGAAAGTATTATTGTAATTAATACACACGTAGCATATGATCTCATTACATAAATTTGTAATTACGTTCTCCAACAAACTCTAAAATTACTCTTACAAGTCTCATCGCCAGCAAAGTGCTTCTGTCATGGAGCTGGACGTAAGACCGAAACATACAAAGGCCTTCATTCTCCTTCCTCTTGGGCTAGCCATTCTCCTTCATCACCGCTCCCGTTCTTGAACCTTCCGGCGGAGGAGCTTGCTGCTGTGATTTTTGGCTGTGACCATGCAACTTACAATGAATGCGTCACACAACTTTTGTTTGGTATACTTTATCTATCCTCTTACTTTCTATCACAGATATACGTCTCTCCCTTTAAACCATATGCATGAACAATAGCTTGATCATCAGCTTTTCTGCATGTCCAGGCCTTCGAGCTTCTCATATCATCTATGTAAAGAATGTCTGACCAGGGATGCCACTATTTTTGTTTAATTACATTGATAAAAAGTTGCATGGTATTTCTGAGGCAGATAGCTATGGAGAGATGAACATCAATCCATATGCCTGGACTGATGGGAAGCACAAGACACATTTTTCAGCTCAGGTTCTTTGCTTTGATTTAATAATCTCTGATATTACATTAGATCACTGTTTGAGGTGTAATGAGGTTTTGTTTACATGTAGGCACGCATACGGGTGAGATGTCAGTGTGCACCATTGACAGAAAGCATATACAAGGGAGCATTAGCAGCGACTGGTAAGCAATATCATAGATATTTATTCAAATATAAAAATCACTCACTTGAGGAATCACAATGGATACATAAGACTTCTTTGTCACCTCACTATGATCATTTAATTTCTGCATATCATTCCCAATTACATTAAACTTTCAGGTTTTTGATTCCATGCATGTGTTTTACATGGTTCATGCTTACTACTCTTCAGTGATGGGACATGCGACTGATCATCCATGTCTTTTTTTATATTTATCAACTGAGGTCAGTTGCTTGTCAACTCGGAGGCATGTTGTATATTATGGAATCATGGAAGGTTAAATGGAGAAGTTTTTAATGTGGTTGTGCTTGATCTAGTAGGTGAAGAAGCATGAGGGCATGGATACAAGTGGATGCGCATAAATAAAATAAATTCGAAGACTAAATTGAAGACTTCTAGAATAAGTTATATTTAGGTTTAACTTATTTTAAAAGTAGTGGTTCACTTTAGAAAGCGACGCCTTTTGTAAATAAAGTAGTTTTTCCTAAAAGTCGCTTCTAAAAGCAACACCCCTCATGTAACTTCTATTTTCAGGACGTAATATAAATAAACCTATAAATACGGGTACTCTGATGGATTTGTCTAGCAAAGTACACGGGGGGAGATTGTACCCAATATCTTGTTGATTGTCTCTCTGTTTTTGATTCCTGTTTTGTCTTCTTTCTACCTCTGTGTGTGCATGCACTGAAGATCCTGATAACATCTTCATTGCATCAGAACGTATAAACTTTTAGGCTATCTATAGCTGAACATGATAAGATTTTAACTGTTTAATATCATGCTAAAAAATCCATATAAGAATGTATTCGAATCACCAATCATTCAAGCATATATTCCACTCTCCTTTTGCTAATTCACATGGCTAGATAAGCCTGAAAATATTTCACTTGTATAGACTATACAAAATAGCTTATTACTCATCCACACATCATGAAACATGTCTACATATTCTCCTTGACCACATATGCATACATTCTTGCATGCTAGACATCAATCATCAACTCTAAATTCAACTTATATTCAGCCTAAGTATGTTTGTCCAAAACTATCATTCATCTTGAGCATATACTTCATAAACATGCATACATAACATAATAGAATATTGCACTTAATTCAATTGAACACAATATCTAAATCATGCATAAAATGTTCATATATAGCTGGATGGAATTGCACATCCAAGGTTCTTTGCTTGAATCTTTGTCTTCGTGTATAAGTTGCTCATAAGTCTTCAACCAAGTGATTAGTATCACTTATAACAAAATAGCATGAATTTCGCACACTCGATAGACTCATAGCTCCAAGATTTCCTTGAACTTCTCGGAGTCTTCTTCAAGTGGTCTTCTTTGTGCAACCATGTTCTCCAATACCAATGCTCTAATAGGAGAGCTATGATGCCAAATGTGGGAGATGAGTATGTGTCAAGCATCACAATTGGAGCTTGCACAAGTTCCATAACTTTCAACTCCATGGGTTAGGAGTCCCATGGGCTAACCATATGTGCCAAAAGCCATGGTTGATGATGACTTCCTAATCCTCCCTCTTAGGGTGTTGTTCAACCATCTCTTGCTTGTCATTTCTTGAGTGTAACATCACCCTCACCATAATTCTCTTGTATCACATATAATGAATGAAGATAAATAAGAATATATGAAAAAACTTTAGCACTAAATTAAACTTAAAAAATGAGTTATGTTCACAAAATCATCTAGTTGATGTGCCATGCCCTAAATCAAACTATGACTTTCAAAATAAGTTACATATTATATCTTTTCCTTCAAAGGATCATGGCCATAAAATTTATTTTGCATTGAAACAAATGAAAAGAGGTATTGATTTTTTTTTTAAATATAAAAGCTATCTATATACGTTTTTATCTATATATCTTCTATGTACATACTGACAAGTCTAAATAGATTGCAAATATCTATATCTCTATCCACCTATTTAGCTACCTTTCTATCTACTTATCTTCTACATACCTACCTACTTCTTGAACAGATTTTAAATATCCACATCTTGCAAAAAACACATTGTGGTGAACTATAATTATTTTAATGAGAAACACTCTGTTCAAGATATTAATTTAGTTTAAGTTCCCACACAAAATAACGTTGTAGATATTTTCACACAGGCTTTTCTTGGAGAGAAGTTTGAATCTTTTCACAAAGATTTGGCTTCACTTATGTGGATTAATTTCATTCCACATAGCTTGGCACATCCTTATACATGAGTTGGAGATCGTTATTCACTACATCATTCTTAGGGGTTTTTTGTTGATATATTTTGGTAATGATTTACATGAAGACATTAAGACTGTCAAAGCACTCTTTTTCCTCCCTAGGAGGTGTTTTCCCCCATTTTGTACATATGCCTATAACTCTAGCAAGTTGCTTAACTTTTGTACATTCACTTGATAATACACTTATTTTTATGTTGTTCTCTAAGCATCTTATTCTTCCTTCTATTGTTTGCATGCTTCTGCATTCTTCAAACTCCAACAACCTAGTATGTTTGGCATGTTTACATAGGAATAATAAGTGCATTATTGATTCTTGTAGGGACAAAATGGGAAGACAAATTTCTCACTTTTAATTTTGTTTAATATTTCTCTAGTTCACATTGACTTATGCAAGATAAGCCAAAAGATGGTAGGTTCTTTTAACAAACTTTATAGGAACTAGATGTTGCCAAAACTATAATGCCAATGGGAATTGTGCTAGTTTACATGCCACTTATGGTTCAGATTGTTGTAGATGATGCTTGGTTTATACTATTGTATTTCTTTAGGATGTATTTCCATCCAACCCCAAGGTTTTTGATAGGGGTATTTTGATTTTGGGTATTGTGTACTTGATCAAAGATTATTTTGAATGTTTTGACATTGATGTTGTAACTTTCCCTTGACGATTTTAAATTATGCAACTTGACTTTGTTGTCTTTGATGTCACTCAAGGAACCTATGCCCCGTTTAAAGATTTTTTTTTCCTCTTTTAAAATGTTCATGGGGAGGGGTGTCTTGAAATTAAACTAAATGTTATCTTTTTCTTATTTCTATGAGCTAAATCGAGTGGTATAACTATCTTTTAAGAATTTCTACGCTTTCTAAGAACGTTTGAAAAACATAATTTCTCTAACTTTGAATCTTTTATTACTTTAAAAGATGGTTGGGAGATCAATGTTGAGATATCAAGCTCAGCATGTGGTGGTAGAGGATGATATATATCACTTTTTGTTTCTCTAGATGTATAGCGTCTAGTTTTGATATGTTTAAGAAAAATTTTCAACAAGCTTCACCAGATTTATCTATCAAGATTGAGTGCAGATTTGTTTCTCGCAAGCTCACTTGTTCATGTATATTAGCATTTCATTTACGTATATTTCTTTATATATTGTACTAGTTGTATTATTATATTATGTCATTCTTGTACATTCTCTGTATAAAATAGAAGAAGGAAAAGAAGATTATTTTTCCTTCTCTCAATCTATGTGTGCTCCTCTCCTTGTCTGCAGGATTATGTGAGAGCTCTATTCCTTATCTTTCTTTTTTGACATGGTATCACATGAAGTGGTGAATTGGTAATGCACCATAGTGTATTTTTCTCTGAGCGAGATCTAGTAGAAAACTCAGCTCCAATGATGGGCATGTTGCTTCACATGGACCTGCAAAAAACAAAGACTACACAGTACACAAAGAGCACGTCTCACTATTCCTAGTTTTTACAAGTGTGATGAAATTTCGAGTTTGTGGCTGATCAAGCCACTATAGTTTTTATTCTAGAGCATATACAAAAGTGTTCAAAAGTTGTGTGGCCTTTCACATGGAAAGTAATGGTAACAATCTCCTTTCAATGGTCAAATTGATTAGGGGAAAAAAATAAGGAATGATAAAGAATACCTAAGTTAAAGTATAAAAACTATACCTCCCACTTGATAGGCATGTTACATAGTTATAAGTGATAGTACAAGATTAGGAATCAAGTAATCTCCATCAAGTGCACACTCACACATGCATGCACTCTCACACATGCATGCATACACTCTCACACATACATGCAAATACTCTCACACATACATGCATACACTCTCACACATGTCTGCATACACTCATGTACATGCATACACTCTCACACATGCATGCATACACTCTCACACATACACGCAAATACTCTCACACATACATGCATACACTCTCACACATGCCTGCATACACTCATGTACATGCATACACTCTCACACATGCATGCATACACTCATGCACATGCTTTCACTCTCACACATACATGCATACACATAGGCACATCCATAGTCAAACCCATGCACACACCTATACATAAGATTAAATTCACATATTCATAGAGGTGTATATATGGAAATATTCATCCACATACTCACTCAAATATATTGACATTTACTTTTAGTCAAGAACACATCACATAGTAAACTCTCTATCCACTCACGCATATAATTCCCACACTCGTATATTTCTCCTTTTTTTATTTAATTTCTTGTTTTACTTTATTTTGTTCATTTTCATTAGATTAAGATAAGTCATTCATATATATTAATATGTATTAAGTCAAATTTATTCACATATATTAACATATATTAAATCACACACATATATATGTATTGCCACACGTACTTCGCTCATGTACTATATTCCTTATAAACATACACATACACTTCAATGAAGACATCACAGTTTTGGAATTCGATGTATATATTTTGGCCAAACAACAGACTCGAATGTTTCTAACCATGGACCACAAGTCTATTCAATCTCCATCATGTGAAAGTGGACTCGACATCAATCCAATAGATCTCATTCTGCTCAAGTCCACTGAAATTGTACCATGCACATCCCAACCATCACAAGATGCATCATCATAATCAGATACTCCCATAACCTTAATCTTAAATGCATCCTCATACATAAATATTCATTTAGATGCACATTCTTATTGTCCCACATGTATAGGGAACCACACATTTACTTTAAGGATACAAGAAACATCCATAACCCAACAAACAAATACATCCGTATGCTTAAATCATATTTATAGAACATATCCACAACCCTAGAACACAGATAATACTTTAGAAACACAAATATAATCATAAATACACACTCAAAATCACATTCTTACATAGAGGAACACAAACATGCACACACAAGAACACATAAACACGTTTATTGAGATACATGCATACCCGTATACTTAAACTCATAGACCTAGGGTCACTCAAGGGTATCACACATTCCTATATATAAGGCACAAATACCTACTTATCCATGTCAATGCACATGCATACACATGGACACATGCATATTCTTACCCTTGTACACACATACATAAGCACATATAAAATATACTTATTTATAGGGATTTATACCTATACAATTACATAGGGCATCCTTGTCACAACACTTTGGCATATGTAGGTTTTCACAACACATAGAACTAAAGGAATCAAATAAAGATGCAAATGGACATTAAGTGATAGGTGCAAACAACAAAACCAAAATTCAAGTATAAGTTCTCGCTCAATGCACATCTCCGTCTTCTTCAGCCTACAAGTAGTCAAAAGAGAGGTCAATCAAATAAGAAAATCACATAAAACCTGTTTTTAAGAGACTAGAGATTACCACTTTTGAAGAAGATTTTTAATTTTTCCTGAATATCAGTCGGAGTGATGAAATCCTTCCGACATCCATCCCCATGTGCACATCGTCTTGATGGACCAACCTACAGATCATTTAGGGAAACATAATTGAGTATCAAATATTCATAGGTAGATGCGAATTACTTTGGAATTTAGGAATAAATATATGTATAGTTCATGAAATTTTATAGAATTTGGTAAAAACTTAGAGAATAAAGTAGATGCAAGTTTCAAAGTCATTCTATTATGTTACAACCACTATAGTCAGATAAGCAATCATATGAACGAATTGTAAGCTTCATAGTTCTTTGGTTGACTCAAGCTATTCAGATCTTATAGGTTATTCCAACCACTTGCATATAATAATCCCTACTAGCTTAGTTGGTAGAACTATAATTTTTTTCCCCTATTTATCTCTTACCATCCAAACTCTCCATCAGATCTTATTATCTTTCTTTAATTGTTATTTTATTTTTCTTTTTCTTTTGCCCTTCATCCCAACTATGCTCTTTTTCTTTTATTTTATTTACACACATCAGCCTATGCCAAAATCGGGTGCGACTCATGGACCTGTCCACTTGGCCAAGTTTACCCCACGTGTCTATTGACCCGACATAGTGCACGACACACAACCCTATCCCCATTGGAAATCGATGTCAGCTCATGGATCTTACCACCCAGCTAGAGTGACTCCAGCCACCTATCGACCCATACAGGTGCATGACGACATATAGGTGAGGCAATATGAGGAAACTAGTGTAAGCTGATGGCCTTGATCACACGACCAAGATAGCTCCACCTACCTACTAGCCCAGTGCAGTGCACTGAGAACACATACACATACATATTTAACTGACTGGATTTTGAAGGCTTGCCTAGATCATAATCAATCTAGAGGTAGGATCTTGCAAGGAATAAATAGAAGGAACAAAGAATCCCACTCATCGAGCTTTTTAGCATTTATATGCACTTAGTTTAAGTCTTGCCATCACATCTCGAGGTCTTCACTCCTGAAAGCTCGTATGCTAATTGATTCTAGTAATATAATATTTGGTCTTTCATGCATTGTACATAACCATAATAGGTGTATGATATTCTGAATCTACCTAATTTGCTTAAATTTGTACAAATTCCAATACATCTATCACATACAAGATGCAATGTATATATACATCCATTTCTAAAAAATTGAAATTAAAGTGGAAGTGTTTAACTTGATTTTTTCTTTTTATTCCATATTCACGTCATTCTTAATCTGCATCATCTAGTCCATATTCACGTCATCCTTAATCTGAATCAGCTATAAAATAACTTCTTAAAACATCTCATTAAGTGTGTTGCAACATAACAAAAAGCTTTTCTTGTTTGACAAAATTTTTGTATTAAAAAAAAAAATCATATTCAAAATTTATGGTTATTCTAGATGTAATTTTTAATAATTTAATTCATCTTTATCATTCAAATATTTGTTTTAATCATTTCCTCTATTTCTTGCAATGTTGAATCCTTAGTTTTCTTGTTCATTTTTAAAGGTTTCAAAGTTTTTGAATTAATTTTAATATCTTGATTTTTTTTAATAATATCATTAAGGAGTTGTTTCTCTGTTTCATTCATTTGTTTTTCACAGTTTCTATTCATACACATACTTTTTTTGGTTTTTTCTTGTTTAACTTGATTGTTTTCTTGTTTTCTCAATTGAGTTTGTAGCTCTCTAACATTCTCTTGGTCAAAAAATTTCTCGTTAGTAAGAAGTGTCGGATCAAATGAAACATGGAAATCTTGAAGTTTCCTTGCTCCTATTCGTATTTCAGTATCAAATTCTCTTTGTTTTATATCAATTTTTTCTTCCACAAATAGCTCAAAATTTTGATTTTTTTCCTTTGGTTTTCTACTTTCGTCTTTCTCCATTAGTTCATGTTCACTTTTAATTGACATCACACTCATTTGTTCATTTGATTTTGTGTTCACATGTATGTTTGGTTTCTATATTGTTCAAATTTCTTTATATGGATTTGGTTTGGTCTGGGTCTGTTCTAATAATTCCTTCATGCCACCCCTTCCTTCATTTAATTGTAAAGGTTCTAGATCATGATACCTAAAAGTTTTCCTTTCCTCTTTGGTTACTATTTTACGTCCCTTTGCATCATCATATGCCCTAAAATCCTGGAATGTATGACCATATTGGTTGCACAAAAAACATCATAAAGGTTGTGTTCAAATCCTATCGATGTTCTTAGTGGAAGTTTGGGGCTAGATCTTCTAAAATCATCAGATTGTGTTTTAGGAGAAGGGTATAAAGATAGTCCTTGGCTTTTTCCCTCATTTATATGATTGTATTTAGATGACTCTAATTCTTGTATTTGTTTGGTCAAAATTTCATGTTTCCTTTTCATTTCTACAACTTCAGCATTCATTTCCTCTTTGAAGGCTCTAAGGCTAATTCCTAGGACTTGTAGAGTTTCTGTCATGGCATTAATGATTTCATGTAAAGTAAAAATAATTTCAAATATTTTTTGTAATGCTTCATTTGCCTTAATTTCCATTTCTATAAATCGTTCTTCTCATTTCCTCAAATTTTCATCAATCAAATCATTCCCATATGCTTCATCATAAATAAAAAACTTTTGCATATGATCTTTAGATTCAGCTACATAAGATTAGTTGCTTTTTCTTTGATTTATATATTTCATGTTTGTATTTTTCTTTGTGCCCATTACTCACATAGGAATATGTTAGAATAGCGCTACATATACTCCAAAATATGCAAATAATCAAGAATAATTCTTTTAGTGCTTTTATGCTCTTCCACTGTATGCACATGAGAGTAATCTTCTTATGTGTGATTATGATAAAAATTGAAAATATAGGTGATATGACTTTTTGTGTGTCTATGCAAAAAATCGAAAGAACTTAAAAAACTTTTACCTTAGTTTTGATGATGCAAAGACTTTAAAATGTGTAGCGTAAAAATATATTTATAAGTTTTAATAATCAAGTCCTAAGTAGAGGAAACTAAAAAGTGCTTCGTGCAAGTGTGAAATTCGTTTGCGTTGATGGGGGGAGAAGAGTTGAGGCTCCTCCAAAATGCTCCTTTCTTTTGGAGGTGCTATGTTCCCTAGGGAATAACCCTCAACAACTAAGGAAAAGGGTAAGCAACAACAATGTCTAGACTCATCATTGTGGTCGACTGGCCTCCTTTCTCCACACACCTCATAAGGAAAAGAAACACAAATATTAAAATTCATGAGCAATGAATCACATCTAAAAGTCCTAAGCAGACAGCTATCACGTTTCACGTTGGGTTCACCAAGATGTTGGCTAGTGAAAATGGAGACTGCCAGGTGGATCAATTCTGGCTTTCTACGGGTCTCTTTATGTGACTACATGCGGGGTGTTTGCACTACAACAGATCGAGCGTACACCGAGGATTTTACTGAGGGAAATGAAGGCGCCTATTTTTTGCCCCGACATCGGTGTAGATGTCGGTACTAAAGTGCCGGTATGAGTGTCGGTATGGGTGTCGGTATGAGCATCAGTATAGCGTCAGTATGGGCATCGATATAAACTTTGATAATACCGACACCCATATCGACACCTTTGCTGGATGTACCGTCGCTCGCTGGGTATAACGATGCTTATTCCGATGACATTAATGGGAGTACCGTCGCATATACAGACGACCATATCTAAATTTTTTTTTTTGGGCAGAGGGTGTTGTCTTTTGCTAAAACAACATTACCATGATGTTGCTTAACAAAAGACAATACACTCTACCCAAAAAAAAACCGAGTTCATGTGATGTGTACTCTAATGTCAACCGAAATATGATTTCATAAAACAAAATATTACTGGACACAAAAGAGATAATCAGAATGAACCATGAACCATGTACAAGAAAAGTTATGTATTTCATAAATGAAGCATGTACAATAGTGTGGAAAACCACTGTCATATATGACGCTTTTACAAAATGTGGCAAAGCAATGGATTGCTATATAAAAATCAAATTCAAAATTTTAGTGTGCCACTGCCGTACACATGCAAAGAACGTTCCATATCAACAGTGCTGCAACAAAGAACATTAATGGAATGAGATAAATTCACATGAAATTTACAAACAACAAAAAAAAATGAAGTTTATAAATTACTCATCTCATTGCAAATGCTCCCATGAAACGACCGCACCACATCCCTCCAAGTCCTCCAATAGTGCAGTCAATCCATGAAGATATCCGTAACCGTCCTCCATTCGTGTTGGAGGACGACCCATTGCCAGCTCTTGCAACAAATATACAAAACATTAGAGGAATATACATGAGAAAATGAACACAAATAAATTCAATAAATGAAATGGTACTTACAAACTCATGATGCATCATGTCATATCCACCACTGCCCAAATGTGATGGTCCAACTGTATCTAAATGTGTGGATGGGGCATCTCGCTGCTGGCGATATCGGTCAAGAGTCTCCTCTTGCTTGTCGCGAATCACATCCCACTCCTCAACATCTAACCATACAGGCTTTGGTAAGCCTGCTCTGAAAGCATCACGAGCCTCAGATCGTTGATGGGACATAACCTCACATGCGGTGTGCAAAATCCACTCTGAACTAACAAGAAATTATCCATCCACTGGTCAGAACTCCTGATAAATCGTTTGTGTGATACAATTCTTCCAATCTTTATCTTGTTCCCTCCATTCCAACATGATAGAGTGTCCAAACTATATGGAGCAAAGCTGTCGTATACGTGCATGCATTGATTTTCCAAGCCGCATCCATCACCGGAGCTCCATCTCGGATACTATATACCTTGGAGTCATCATGGTCATGAGCATCCCAAGGTGTACGTGGTGTTCCATGTGGTGTACTGCATGGCGTACCTACATCTGAGATACTCATTCTAGGAGTAGAAGCGGGCGACACAACGTCCATCGCACTGCCTCCACAACAGCTGCCTCCTCTAGACCTACCTGTAGATCCATTCCTAGAACCTCCTGCTCCAGAGCGTGACCTCGGCCTACGAGATGGGCCAGAACCTGTATCGCACTGAGGCGTCGAATGCACATGTCTACTACTAGACCCAGTAGCAGATGGCTGAAAAGATGGTCGTGGTGGAGTCACAAAGCTAGGAGACATACCTCTTGCGGGAGTAGCACCATCCCCATGAGTGACACCGGCAGGAGTGACACCGGCGGGAGTGACATCGACGAGAGTGAGACCAGCAGAAGTGAGGCCGACAGGAGTGAGGCTGCCAGGAGTGAGGCCAAGAGGAGTGCTACCATGAGCGATCCAATACTGTGATGCATCTGCCATATACTCGGGAGGTACCTAAGAGATGAACTCTAAAAATTGCTCCTCTGTCATGGAATGTGGAGTGACTGGAGGACTGTCTCCCATCATGCTCTGTAACAAAAGAACTCAAATAATTAGCATGTGATAATAAAGGTAATATAGAGTCTTCTCGAACAATGACCTCTTCTTCTCGAACAATGATCTCTTCCTCCTCGACTATCGAATCAATCTCTAAGTCCACTACAGATGGACTTTCTTCTACATCTATGTTCTCAAAAATTTGTCTACTATGTGGGGCGACTTGTAAAACAAATAGCCACTCTCGTTCTTTTGAATTTGGTATAAAAATAACTTGCTTAAAGTGTTCGGGAAGTACAAATGTATCCCTTTCATCCGTCCATAATTTTGTGGAGTCGACTTGAAGCAAACCGCTTTTATCCCACCTCACTGTTGCATTTCTTCTAGAGGTGACTACTTTGAATCATTTCACATCAAAAACAAAATAATCAAACTTCCTAAAAGATAGTTTCAAGACATCTTGAATCAGACCACAATAATCTAGCTAGCCTTCTTGAGCATTGTCATCTCTTGCACTCGCTCTACTTTTTTGCAAAAAGTTTACCATCACCCCACTATCAAAAGTAGACCTATTTTTATCGATTCGTGCGATCCGAGAGTATCGTCCATGAGACCATAGTGCACCATATTTAGTATACTCCCAATCACATCCCTTTGCGAGTTCTTCTTCTTCTTTAGAGATATCTTCAACCGCTACCTTTGCTTGTGAAACCGGTGTATCTAGCCATCTGCTCATTGGAAAAGGTGGAAGAGGTCGAAGACTTTCTGGAAGAGGCAAAAATCAAGTGGAACGATTCCTTCGAAATTGAGCTCTGTCCTTTGCGTTGGTTTCCTTGGCAAGATCATATCTTTCTAACCACTTCTGCATAGGCTCAGCGTTAACTATGCAAAACTTCATTGCCTTCTCTCTGAAAGCTACATCCATTTTTCTTTGCAATCCTTTACCTTGTGGTTCATCGCCTACGAGACGAACATCTTCATCATTGCTCCATAAGCGAGGCATTTCAGGATCCGACATATGTAGAAACTCAGTTATGAATACTAGAGACTCTTGTACAAGCCATCCCTTTGCCATGCTATCCTCTGGACGTGCTCTCTGTCGAACAAACCCTTTTAATGTCTTCATAAAGGGCTCTAAGAAGAACATCCATCGACTATGGACAGTTCCTACTATTGCAACTTCATCTACCACATGAACCAATAAATGAAGTTCAATAGCGAGAATACTTGTGGGAAAGTATTTCTCTACCATACAAACAACCTCGATAGCATTGAGTTTCGCACTCTCTATGCTATCTTTATTTATCTCTTTAGAAGAGATCCACCGTACTAAAGAACTAATTTTATAAATGGTTCTTCGTACATCCTTCGAAAGACAATCCTTTAGGGCTACAGGGAGCACAAACTGTAAAAACTTGTGCCAATCATGAGACTTGAGCCCTCCAAGATCGTCGTTTCGTGGGAAAGCAGTCTTTAGATACCTCATGCATCCAGCAGGTGTCCCAAACTCTGAAATTATTTTCTTCACTTGTTGCTCTTCCATCCTGTGAAGCACCCAAGTAGCTCTTGGTAACGATACTATTCCATTGGGCTTAGTAATTACCCACAACTCTTGCATACGATCTCACTCTTCTAAGTCCTCCCTTTGTGCTTTTCTTTCTTTCTTTCCGATCAAAGTTTTCCAAAGAATCTCTCCCACATTCTTAAAAATATGCATCGGGTCTACCAAATGATTGATCATTAATTCACTCCAATAAGGGAGTTCATGAAAAATGGACAACCGTTTCATGCCAGCAACGGGATGTTCTGAATCCCACATTTGTTTCCAATTCCTAGCTTTCATTTGGCATTGCGCTTGTTGATCAAATTGTTCTTCACATAAAACATGTCCATCAGGCAAATATCTATGGTATCCTTCATAGACAGTTTTACGTAGTGCTTTGGAATAGTGTGCTTCGAGTCGTGGTCCACATAAGGGACAAGCATGGTAACCCGAAATTGATAAACTGGAACATTCACCATAACCAAGCCAATCATGCATCCTCCACATAAGTATGCCTTGCACTCGCACATCTCGTCTTCTTATAGGTTGAGACATGTCACGCACAGTAATCCAATCCCATAAAATGCACAGTTCTTCCACAAGTTGTACAAGATATACATCCAAGTTTTTTACCTTATACTTACCTGGTACAATAAGAGCTAATAATAAATGACCTTTCTTTGTGGCCATCCATGGTGGGATGTTATAATTGACCAAACATACAGGCCATGTGCTCCATGAAGAACTGCGTAAACCGAAAGGATTCACTCCATCCATAGATAGGCCTAGAGATATGGACCGAGGCTCACTAGCAAACTCTGGTCACTTACTATCTATGTGCTTCCAAGCATCAGAGTCATCAGGCACTCGCATTACACCATCTGTAGACCTACTCTTTGTATGCCATGACATTAACTCAGCTATAGATTTGCATCTAAACATGTTCTTAATTCGTGGAATGATAGGAGAGTGGCGAAGAATCTTTGCGGGGATTGCTTCGCCTATAAGGTCTTCTCTAAATCTATTTGCTCCACACTTTGCACATATGTGGAGATACTCATACTCATTTTGAAAGAGGATGCAATCATTCGGACAAGCATGAATTTTAGTATAATCCATTCTAATGGACTGTAAAAGTTTTTCTGCATCTCCACATGTTGGAGGCATGTCATTGCCCTCTGGCAAAAATTGATCTTTAAGAAGCCTGCAATAAGCATTTAAAATGATATTAGTAAATAAAGTTATTTTGATACAACAATGAAAGCCAATTTGTTCTCCACTTACTTGAACAATTCAGTGACACTACTATCCGACCATCCATAAATGAATTGCAGATTGAGCATCATGAGTGACACACGTAGTACAAATATCTTTGCTCCATTGTAAAGTGGTAAACGAGCTAGTCTTCGCATGTTTTTATATTCTTCATCGACTTCTAATCGTGGAAATTCTGTTGTGTCCATGAAACTCTTGACATCTTCTCCACCATCATGATCTTCGTCCATCTCATAAATTGCTTTGAGCATCTCTTCCATATGTTCATTCTATGTAATATTTTTAGTACTTGCTTGTACTTCTAAGTCCTCCTTTGTTCTCTTTTGTCCACGAGAGGTTACCAGTGCAATGTCGTTTGGGTCCATCTGCTCACCTGGGGGACCATGCGAATGGTAGTGTAGGTTTTCTAGTCGACTCCTATCAAAGGATCCATACTCTCTAACATGTGCAGTATAAATCCGTCGTTTTTGATAAATTTGATACTTGCACTGAGTGCAAGGACATGTCATTCTCTCCTCCGGATCCAAAGAAGCCATCTGCTACAATATGGACATTTTACATCATTTATTTCTTTTATTAAACCTAAAAATCATACTCCTAAAGACTTAAACCCGAAATACTAAAACCTAAATACTTAAACACCTAAAAAAACCTAAAACCCTAATCTATATAATTATCCTATTTTATCTATATATTCAGATTTTTTTCTTAATTAATCCTATTTTTATATATTTAAATATATATATTTAATTAAATGATTTAAAATACTAGTTCTTTTTATATTTATTTATCTATATCATTATCCTATTTATATATATATATTTATTTATATATTCAGATTTTTTTCTTAATTAATCCTATTTTTATATTTTTAATTATATATAATTAATTAAATTATTTAAAACACTAGTTCTTTTTATATATATTTATCTATATAATTCTCCTATTGTATATATACATATATATTTATATATTCAGATTTTTTCCTTAATTTTTTTATATTTTCTCTTTATATAAATGTAATTGAGTTATATGTATGCTTAAATCCTAAAACCTTAAACTTAAAGATCTAGACCTAAAATATGTATATTTTTGTATGCATGTGTATCTACATGTATATATGTATTATATGTGTGTGTATGTATGTATATATGTTATGTAGGTGTTAAAACCCTAAAATCCTAATAAAAAAGACTTATACTTAAACCTAAAATACTAAAACCTCAATATATATAGGTTTATTTATATATTCAAAAATTTTTCTTATTTTTTTCTATATTTTTTCTTAATATAAATGTAATCGAGTTATATGTATGCCTAAACCATAAAACCCTAATCTTAAATATCTAGACCTAAAATATGTATATTTTTGTATGCATGTGTATATACATGTATATATGTATTATATGTGTATGTGTATGTGTGTGTAAATAGCCTAAAAACCCTAATCCTATTTTTATATATTTAATGTAAAAAAAAGTTCAAAATCAAAAATTTATATATTTAATTATATATATTTAATAAAAACACTAGCTTATATGTGTGTATATATATGCAAGTGTGTATGTATGTGTGTGTGTATGTATGCATGTGTGTATATGTGTATGCGTATCCACTCTTTATTTAAATATTCATATTTTTTTCTTAATTAATCCTATTTTTATATTTTTAATCATATATATTTAATTAAATTATTTAAAATACTAGTTCCTTTTATATTTATTTATCTATATAATTATCCTATTATATATATATATATATTTATATATTCAGATTTTTTCTTGAATTTTATTCATATTTTCTCTTTATATAAGTTTAATTGAGTTATATGTATGCCTAAACCCTAAAACCCAAATCTTAAAGATCTAGACCTAAAATATGTATATTTTTGTACGCATGTGTATATAGATAGGTGTATAAGTATATGTGTGTATGTATATGTGTATATATATTCACTCTAATTAAAATGATTAAAATTAAATCTATTTTTATATATTTAATAATATATATTTAATTTATTTCTTTAAAACACTAGTTCTTTTTATATTTATTTATTTATATAATTATCCTATTATATATATATATTTATTTATATATTCAGATTTTTCTTCTTAGTTAATCTTATTTTTATATATTTAATTATATATATTTAATTAAAATTATTTAAAACACTAGTTCTTTTTATATTTATTTATCTATATATTTATCCTATTATATATATATATATATATATATTTATATATTCAGATTTTTTCCTTAATTTTTTTCTATATTTTCTCTTTATATAAATTTAATTGAGTTATATGTATGCTTAAATCCTAAAACCCTAATCTTAAAGATCTAGACCTAAATTATGTATATTTATGTATGCATGTATATCTACATGTATATATGTATTATATGTATATGTATATGTGTGTATATATGTTATGTATGTGTTAAAACCCTAAAACCCTAATCAAAAAGACTTAGACTTAAACCTAAAATACTAAAACCTAAATACTTAAACACCTATAAAAATCTAAATCTCTAATCCTAAAACCTTAATCTTATTTTATATATATGTTTATTTATATATTTAGATTTTTTTCTTAATTTTTTCTTTATTTTTTTCTTAATATAAATGTAATTGAGTTATATGTATGCCTAAACCCAAAAACCTTAATCTTAAATATCTAGACTTAAAATATGTATATTTCTATATGCAGGTGTATATACATGTATATATGTATTAGATGTGTATGTGTATGTATGTGTAAATAGCCTAAAAACCCTAATCCTATTTTTATATATTTGATGTAAAAAAAAACTTCAAAATCAAAAATTTATATATTTAATTAAAACACTAGCTTATGTATGTGTATATGTGTATGTGTGTGTATGTATGCATGTGTGTATATGTGTATATGTGTGTATGTATGCATGCATGTGTGTATATGTGTATGTGTGTGTATGTATGCATGCATGTGTGTATATGTGTGTATGTATGTGTATGCATATGTGTATATGTGTGTGTGTATGTATGTGTGTGTGTATATGTGTGTATGTATGTGTGTGTGTACATATGTGTGTGTATGTATGCATGTGTGTGTGTGTGTGCATGTGTGTGTGTATATGTGTGTATGTATGCATGTGTGTACATATGTGTGTGTATGTATGCATGTGTGTACATGTGTGTGTGTATGTATGCATGCATGTGTGTATATGTATGTATGTATGCATGTGTGTACATATATGTGTATATGTATGCATGTGTATACATGTGTGTGTGTATATGCATGTGTGTGTGTGTATATGTGTGTATGTATGCATGTGTGTACATATGTGTGTGTATGTATGCATGTGTATACATGTGTGTGTGTGTATGCATGCATGCATGTGTGTATATATATGTATGTATGCATGTGTGTACATATGTGTGTACATGTGTGTGTGTATGCATGTGTGTATATATGAATGCATGTGTATATATGTGTGTATGTATGTGTATACATGTATGTGTGTGTATGTATACATGCATGTGTGTATATGTGTATGTGTGTGTATATATGAATGCATGTGTATATATGTGTGTATGTACGTGTGTATGCATATGTGTATATGTGTGTATGTGTCTGTATGTGTGTGTGTATGTATGCATGTGTGTATGTATGCATGTGTGTATATGTGTATATGTGTGTATGCATGTGTGTATGTATGCATGCATGTGTGTATATATGTGTATGCATATATGTATATATGTGTGTATGTATATGTATATGCATGTATGTGTCCATGTATACATGTGTGTATATATGTGTGTGTATGTATGTGTATATGCATGTGTGTGTATGTATACATGTGTGTATATTTGTATGTGTGTGTATGCATGCATGTGTGTATATGTGTATGTATGTAAGCATGCATGTGTGTATATGTGTGTGTATGTAAGCATGCATGTGTGTACATGTATGTGTGTATGTATGCATGTGTAAATGTGTAGATGTGTATGTGTGTGTATGTGTGTGTGTATGTATTCTCTATTTTCCTATCTCTATCTTTCTTTCTTTCATCATTCTTTATCTCACTCTCTCTCTCTCTTTATATATATATATCTCTCTCTCTCTCTTTCTTTCTCTCTCTCTCTCTCTCTCTCTCTCTCTCTCTCTTTCTATCTCTCTCTCTCTCTCTCTCCCCTCTCTCTCTTCTCTCTCTCTCATCTCTCTCTTTCTCTCTCTCTTTCTCTCTGTCATTCTCTCTTTATCAATAGAGAATAAAACAATCACTTACAAGTATGTCCCTCTTTTGGATCGTTGTTGTCAAAGCCTAATGTATGTCGTCTATCGTTGAATTCCAAACAATCAACGCCAAAGAACTTCTGCAAAATCAAAGAGAAGAGAAATTATAAGACCTAAAGCATAGAGAAAGACAAAGGCTAACAGTACATGCACCACTTACCAAGATGTGAGATCTAAACCAAGAGAGAGTGTGTATGTGTGTAGAGAGAGAGAGATCTCTCTGTGTGTGTATGCACAAGATAATGCAGGTCGCAATTCGGTTCGCACGTGCAAGTTCGACAGAAAACAAACAGTACTCAAACACGTGCAAAAATATGAAGTTTTGCTCTCATGTTCTCGGTATGTTTAAAACACGGTCTCGATATGGGCGTCGGTAACTTCCAATAAATTACCGACGCTTATATCGATGCTTATACCGACGTCCATACCGACGCCTATACCGACGGTTGCAGGATACATCGACGATCTGTTTAAAATGGTCATACCGACGGTCACTTGACCATCGGTATCCTTAAGTGACCTTTTCCAACGTTTATACTGACGTCGAGAGTGACTATCGGTGTTGCTGAAATGGAGTGAATAGGATAAAGATTGGAAGAATTATATCACACAAACGATTTATCAGGAGTTCGGACCAGCCGATGGACAGTCTCTTGTTAGTTCAGAGTGGAGTCTACACACCGCACGTGAGGTTATGTCCCATCGATGATCCGAGGCTCGTGATGCTTTTCAGAGCAGGCTTACCAAAGCCTATATGGTTAGATGCTGAGGAGTGGGATGTGATTCGCGACGAGCAGGAGTAGACTCCTGATCGATATCACCAGCAGCGAGATGCTGCAGCCATAGGTTTAGATACGATTGGACCGTCACATTTGGGCAGCGACGGATATGACACGATGCGTCATGAGTTTGTAAGTACCATTTCATTTATTGAATTTATTTGTGTTAAGTTTCTCATGTATGTTCCTCTAATGTTTTGTATATTTGTTGCAGGAGCTGGCAATGGGTCGTCCTCCAATACGAACGGAGGAGGCTTATGGATATCGTCATGGATTGACTGCACTATTGGAGGACTTGGAGGGACGTGGTGCGGTCGTTTCATGGGAGCGTTTGCGATGAGGTGAGTAGTTTATAAACTTCCTTTTTACTTGTTGTTTATAAATTTCATGTGAATTTACCTCATTCCATTAATGTTCTTTGTTGCAGGACTGTTGATATGGAACGTTCTTTGCATGTGTATGGCATGGCACACCAAAATTTTGTATTTGATTTTTATATGGCAATGCATTGCTTTGCCACATTTTGTAAAAGCGTCATATATGACAGTGGTTTTCCACACTCTTGTACATGCTTCATTTATGAAATATATAACTTTTTTTGTACATGGTTCATGGTTCATTCTGATTATCTCTTTTGTGTCCAATAATATTCTGTTTTATGAAATCATATTTCAGTTGACATTAGAGTACACATCACATGTACTCAGTTTTTTTTGGGCAGAGTGTATTGTCTTTTGTTAAGCAACATCATGGTAATGTTGCTGTAGGAAAAGACAACACCTTCTACCCAAAATTTTTTTTGCAGATATGGTCATCGGTATACGTGACAGTACTCCTAGTAATATCATTGGAATAAGCGTCGGTACACCCAGCGAGCGACAGTATACGCGACGGTACATCCAGCAAAGGTGTCGGTATGGGCGTCGGTATTACCGATGTTTATACCGACGTGCATATTGACGCATATGACGACACTCATAATGACGCCCATTCTGACGCTCATACCGACACTTTAATATATGTGAATATTCATCCACATACTCACTCATATACTCACACTTACTCTTAGTAAGGAACACATCACATACTAAACTCTCTATCCACTCACACACACACTTTCCACACTCGTATATTTTTGTTTTTTTTAATTTATTTCTTGTTTTACTTTATTTTATTTGTTTTTATTAGATTAGGATTAGTCGTTCATATATATAGCCATGAAACACAAAACTCTTCAATCTCCATCATGTGAAAGTGGACCCATCATCAATCCAACATATCTCATTGTGTTCAACTCCATTGAAATTGTACCATGCACATCCCAACCAACACAAGATGCTTACTTAAATACAAAGAACCATCATAATCAGATACTCCCATAACCTTACTCTTAAATGCATCCTCATACATAAGTATTCATTTAGATGCACACTCTTACTATCCCACATGTATAGGGAACCACAACATCCATAACCCAACACATAAATGCATCCATATGCTTAAATAATATTCATAGAGTATAGACACAATCCTAGAACAATCATAAAACTTTAGACACATTAATATACTCATAAGCACACAATCACAATCACATTCATACATAGAGGAACACAAACATGCATACACGAGAAAACTTAAAAATGTATATTGAGATACATGCATACCCGTATACATAAACTCATAGAGTTAGAGGCACTCAAGGGTATCCTCACATTCCTATGTATATGGCACAAATAGCTACTCATCCACGTCAATCACATAAATATACTCATAAGAACACCCACACAATCACATAGGATACCCTTCTCAGAACACTTAGGCAGATGTAGGTTTCCACAACACATAGAACTAAAGGAATAAAAATTAAAGATGCAAATGGACATTAAGTGGTAGGTGCAAATAACAAAACCAAAATTCAATTAGAGGTTTTTTCTCAATGCAGATCTCCATCTTCTTCAGCCTATAAATAATCAAAAGAGAGGTCAATCAAATCAACAAATCACATAAAATATGTTTTTAAGAGATTAGAGATCACCACTTTTGAAGAAGATTTTTAATTTTCTTGAATGTCAATCAGAGTGATGAAATCCTTCCGACATCTACCCCCCACTAAACTTGCACATCATCGCAATGGACCAACTTGCAAATCAATTTGGGAAACATAAAGGAGTATCAAATAGTCATAGGTAGATGTGAATTACTTTGGAATTTCAGAATAAATATATGTATACTTCATGTAAATTTATGGAATTTGGTACAAACTTAGAGAATAAATTAAATGCAAACTTCACACAAATTCTATTATGTTATAGAAAATGCAATCAAACAAGCAATCATATGGATAAATTGTAAGCTTTATGGTCCTTTCGTTCACTCAACTTGTTCAGATTGAACAACTTATTCTAAGCACTCACATATACTAATCCCTACTAGCTTAGTTTGTAGAACTACAATTTGTTTTCCCTATTTATCTCTTACCACCCAAATTCTCCACTAGATCTTATTATCTTTCTTTAATTGTTATTTTACTTTTCTTTTTTTTTGCATTTCATCCCAACTCATCTCTTTTTCTTTTATTTTTATTTACACAAGTCAGCCTATGCAAAAATTGGGTGTAATTCATGGACCTGTCCACCTGGCCAAGTTTATCCCACTTGTTTGCCGATCGGGCATAGTGCATGATACACAACGCCAGTCCCATACAAAATCAACATCAGCCCGTGGCTCTGACCACCTGGCTAGAGTGACTCCACCCACCTATCGATCCATATAGGCACATGACAACATATAGGTCAAGCCATATGATGAAATGGCATCGGCTCATCGCCCTGATCACCTAACTAGGGTAGCTCCACCCACCTACTAGCCCATCATAGCACATTGATGACACATATAAATACATATATAGCTCGCTTGGACTATGAAGGCTTGCTTTAATCATAATCTATTTAGAGGTCGAATCTCTCAAGGAATAAATAGTAGAAACCAAAGAATCCCACTCACCAAGTTTGGAAGCCTTTTAGCATATACATGAACTTAGGTTAAGTCTTGCCATCACATCCCTAGGTCTTCACTCCCGAAAGCTCTAGTCTACTAATTCATCCTACTCATATGATCTTTGGTCTTTCATGCATCACATATAACCATAATAGGTGTATGATATATTATTTCTACTTAATTCACTTATGTTTAAACAAATTCCAATACATCTTTCACATACAAAATGTGATGAATATTTACATATGTTTCTAAATAATTGAAATTAGAGTGGAAGTGCTTCACCTAATTTTATCTTTTTATTCCATATTCACGTCAATCTTCATCTGCCTCATCTACAAAATAGATTCTTAAAACATCTTAGTATTTGTGTAGCAACTTAAGGAAAGGCTTTTCTTTTTCATCAAACTTTTCATATTCAAAAGGACAAAAGTATCTTTAAAATGACTCTCTATTTGTTTCTTAATTTATCAATAATTTGTAATAGTTATACTTTATGTGTTTGTTCATAATTTAATTCATCTTTATCAGTCAAGTATTTATTTTACTCATTGCGTCTCTTTCTTGGAATGTCATATTCTTACTTCTCTTGTTCAATTGTAAAAGTTTTAAGGTTTTTGAATCAATTTTCATATTTGTCTTGATTTGTTTAATAATATCCTTAAGGATTTTCTTCTCTATTTCATTCATTTGTTTTTCACAGTTTCTATTCTAACACATTCTTTGTTTGATATTTTCTTGATTAATTTGATTGGTTTCTTGTTTTTTCAATTGAGTTTGTAGTTATCTAAATTTCTCTTGGTAAAAAAATTCTCATTAGTAAGAAGCATTAGATCAAATAAAACATGGACATCTTCAAGTTTCCTTGCTTCTACTTGTATTTCATGATCAAATTCTCTTTGTTTTATATCCAACTGTTCTTCCACAATTGGCTCAAAATTTTGATTTTCTTCCTTTGTTTTTCTACTTTCATCTTCCTTTGTTTTTCACTTTTAATTGACATCACTCTCGTTTGTTCATTTGACTTTGTATTCACATGTATGTTTGGTTTCCATACTGTTTCACTTTCTTTACAAGATTTGGTTTGGTCCGGGTTTGCTCGAATAATTCCTTCATTCCACCCCTTCCTACATTTAATGTAAAGCCTAGAAATTTTCCTTTCCTCTTTGGTTACTAGTTTACGTCTCTTTGCATCATCATATGCCCCACAATCCTAGAATGTATGATCATATTGGTCGCACCAAAAACATTGTAAAGCTCATGTTCAAATCCTATTCAATGTTCTTAGTGAAAGTCTAGGGTTGGATCTTCTAAAATCATTGGAATATGTTTCAGGAGAATGCTATACAGACAACCCTTGGATTTTTCCCTCATTTGTATGATTGCATATTGATGACTCTAATTCGTGTATTTGTTTGGTCTAATTTTCATATTTCCTTTTCATTTCTAAAACTTTAGCATTCATTTCCTCTTTGAAGGTTCTAAGATTAATTCCTAGTACTTGTAGAGTTTTTTTTGTTGATATATTTAGGTAGTGATGTGTGTGAACACACTAAGACTGTCAGGGCATTTTTTTCCCTCTTTAGGAGGTTTTTCTCCCTCGGCTTGTATATACGCCTATTGCCCTAATTGGCTACTTATCTTTGTACATTCTCTAGTAATACATTTAGTATTGTGTGTTGTGCTCCAAGCTTCTTCTTCTTCCTTGTGTTGTTCGCGTGCTTCCGCAGACGTCTATCTCCAACAATTGGTATCAGAGCAGGTCGTTGCTTCATCTAGGGTGCCGTCGACACTCCTCCAGTTACAGTCTCAGAATCGCACGAATTTTGGTGAGCATACTCAGCGTGTTTTCTTTGTCCTGCCTAAATCGCGATCTGAGCTCGTTTCGATCTCCGAACGCACTATCGTAGTGCTTGTGCAGGCTATTTCGTCTTTTTGTGCCAAAGGTATATACCAGTTTTTGTTCGCCAATATAAGCGTCTCGAAGTCTGCTACAAGCAGAATTCATCTGGGCAGTTCTGTTCAAATTTTGAGATATAATTAATTTTCTACATCAAGGTATTTTAGTCACCGGTGATGGCTGAAAGCAGCGATGCATTCCGTATGTTGGCTGTTGAGGATAAGTTGGATGGTACCAACTACCCATTATGGGCTTATATGATGCGACATGTGTTGCTTGCAAAAGAACTGTGGAACATTGTGCAGGGTGTCGAAAAATGTCCTATCACACCTGCAACTGTTACAACTGTAGGTACTGAAGCTGATGCAGAAGGTGTCGAAGATTATGATATTCTGCATATTCCTATTCGTGCTGCAGTTTCTGCTACACCTACTGCAGAGCAGATTCCTTGGGATGGTAGAGATGCCCAGGCATATGCATTCCTTCTTGTAGAACAGCTAAGGATGCTTGGAATACACTTACCACATTGTACCAAGCTAGGAATAAAGCTCGTGTTTCTTATCTCCGAAAACAGTTGGAGAGTGAGCACATGAATGAAGGTGATTCTATGGTCAGTTTCCTAATGAAGATCAAAGACTTGAAGGAACAATTGATTTCTACTGATGAGGTTATACCAGATAGCTCACTTGTGCAGATTATTCTGAATGGTCTTCCTGATTGATATCAGAGTCTTGCTTCTACTCTTCGGTTCATGATGAAGGGCAATCCAAATGCCTTATCATTTGAGGAGTTAGTCTCTATTCTGTTGCAGGAAGATCGGTCCAGGCAGAACAGGTCCATTATGGGAGTTGCAGATCAAGCTTTCCTAGCTAGTCAGAAGGGCAAAGGAAAATGGAGCTCTTCAACTAGTAAGCAGAAATCTGCTAATTCTGCATATTCAAAGAAGGAAGATAAAGATGAGAAAAAATCAGAAAAGCAGGAATTGGTTTGCAAGTACTCTAAAGGGAATGATCATATCATAAAGAACTGTCCAAAACTAGCAGCTAAAGAGGCAAAGAAGAAAGAGGCTGGAATGATTGTTGCAGAGGCCTCTACACCAAAAACAGAGTCTGCTAATCTTGTGTAGGAAGAAGAATGGGCGTTTACTACTGTCTGCAGTTTTGACCCATCTTCTCATGAGCAGTGCATGTCTGTAGTAGAGTCAGATGTTTGGTATTTTGACAGTGGGGCAGCCAAACATATTACTTCACAGTGCAGTTTCTTCTCTTCACTCAAGCCTGCCCCTACAGGGAATACTGTTACATGCACCAACAACTCCTCTTATCCTGTTATGGGAGTTGGTAAGATCATTTTGACTACTGCTGATGGTAGTTCTTTCACTTTGTCAGATGCTCTATTTGTGCCAGGGATCAAGAAGAACCTGTTATCAGTTTTGCATTAGCCAAGATTGGCTTGGTTGTGAAATTTGTTGATGACAGGTGTATAGTTCATGACCTGTCAGATGGCGATGTGATTATTGCTTCTGGCATTTTATGTCGTGGGTTGTATAAGCTCATAGACTATGAAAGATCTGTAAAAGATTTGGCATGTGCAGTAAATGATTCTCAGGCTATGTCAGATGCAAAGCTTTGGCATGCACGCTTTGGTTATCTGAATTTTGCTAGTTTGCTACACCTGCAGAAATCTGAAATGGTGTCCTCTTTGCCCAAACTTAAGGCACCTAGAAAACATGTTTGTGAAGGCTGTATTTTGGGCAAAATGCAGCGTTCATCCTTTCCAAAAGATGGTTGAATTCGGGCTACTTAGAAATTGTAGCTTGTACATAGTGATGTCTGTGGTCCTATGCACACACCTTCTTTTGGAAATTATCTTTACTTCGTGACTTTCATTGATGATTTTTCCAGGCATGCATGGGTATATCCATTGAAGGCAAAGTCCGAAGTGTTCATGTGCTTCAAACAGTTTTTGCTTTTGGCTGAAAATCTATCAGCATGTAAAATGGGCATCCTCCATTCTGATCGAGGGGGGGGAATATATGTCTTCTTATTTTAATGCATTTCTTTTACCACATAGTTTCTGGCTTGAGGCTGTCATGTCTGCAGCATATGTACTGAACATATGTCCCACTAAAGCGCTACAGTCTATCACTCCATATGAGGCTTGGCATGACCACAAGCCATCTGTTGCTCATCTGCGTGTTTTTGGTTGTTTGGCATATGCATTAGTGCCTGAACAACATCGCAGAAAATTGGATGATAAAGCAGTAAAATGTGTTTTTATTGGGTACAATTCTGAAAGTAAAGGCTATCGTTTGTATCATCCACAAACTAAACGCATTTTGGTTAGCCGTGATGTTGTTTTTGTGGAAGATGCTATTCAGCCATTGCTTTCATGTACTAAGGAGACATCTGTTAGCTCCAAAGACATGTATGATACTTTGCTGCCTCTTTTTACAAGTGGATACTCTAGTGCTGGTCCTAATGAGGCAACTTCTCAGCCTTTGCAGGTTTCATGTGATGATGCAGATAATTCCATTTCTGATGTAGATGTACATGATGCACTTATTGATGAGAGAGCTGATATTGAGCAAGCAAGAACAATGTCAAAATGGCTGGTGCAGACCTTGCATGACAACAAATTAGATGCACCTGTGTCATATCGTACTTGTTTAAGCTCTCATAGTGCCTCTTTTGCATCAGATTGCTATGCTATGGCTACATCTAGTCTCTGTGATGAGAATGAGCCTTTTTGTTTGATGGAGCACAAAATTCAGAAAATTGGATGGCTGCTATGCAATCTCATTATGATGCTATAATGAAGAATGGTACTTGGTCTTTATGTGACTTGCCTCCTGGCAAGAAGGCCATTGGCACTAAGTGGGTATACAAGCTGAAGCGTAAACTAGATGGTACGATTGATAGGTATAAGGCTAGGCTTGTTGCAAAGAGTTATGCACAGGAAAGAGGCATTGATTTTGATGAGACCTTTGCACCTACATGCAGTATGACTACTGTTCAGAGCATCTATTCACTTGCAGCTCGTCATGGTTGGAATGTACATCAGTTGGACATTAGAACATCATTCCTGACTGGTGACTTGCATGAAGAAGTGTATGTTTTTCAGCCCCGTGGCTTTGTGCAGAAAGGGCATGAAAACGAGGTGTGCAGGTTAAAGAAGGCATTACATGGTTTAAAGCGAGCACCACGTGCTTGGTATGAGAAGATACATGCCTATCTGATTGCACATGGTTTTGAGAGCAGTTCAACTGAAAGCACCTTATATGTTAAGCGTGCTAATGATGTGCTTCTGATCATTGTTGTCTATGTTGATGAGATGCTACTCACTGGTCCTATTCAGAATCATATTGCTGATTTTAAGGCTGATTTGCATGCCTCATTTGAGATGTCTAATTTGGGGCATTTGCATCACTATTTGGGCATTCAGTTTATGAAAGTTGATGGTGGAATGGCTTTGTGTCAAATGAAATATATTAACACATTATTGCAACGTTTTGGCCTTGAAGACTGTAAGCCTATTGCCACTCCTATGGAGAGAGGTTTACGATTGAGTCTTCATGATGCTTGAGATGCATTTGATGCTGTTCTCTATCAGCAGGCTATTGGATGCTTGATTTACTTATGCATTACTCGGCCAGATATTCAGTTTGTTGTCTCACAGATGAGTAGGTTTATGCATTGCCCAGAAGTTAAGCATTGGCAGGTAGTTAAGCGCATCTTTTGCTATTTGAGTGGTACTCGGTTACTTGGGTTGTTTTATCCCAAGGGGGGATCACTATTTGCATGCTTTTTCTGACTCTGATTGGGCTGGTTGCTATGACACTTGTGTGTCCACTAGTGGCTTTTGCTTCATGCTTGGTAGCTCATGTATATCTTGGTTGAGCCACTGAGAGTCAGAGCGCATTGGCAGTTGCGAGGAACCCTGTGTTCCATGCTCGCACTAAGCACATTGAGGTGCATTATCATTATTTCACGGGAGAGGTTCTCTGATGGGGAGATCAGCTTGGCATATGTGCCCACGCAGGAGAACATTGCAGACCTTTTCACGAAGGCTCTGCCTAGGGAGAAGTTTGAAGCTTTCCGCAAAGCTTTGGGCTTACTTCCTTTTGTCGAGTGATTTCCACATAGCTTGGCACTTCTTTATACATGAGTGCCAGCTCCTTGTTCACCGCATCACTCCCAAGGGGGGATTTGTTGATATATTTAGGTAGTGATGTGTGTGAACACACTAGGATTGCCGGGGCATTTTAGGAGGTTTTTTCCCTCGGCTTGTATATACACCTATTGCCCTAATGGGCTACTTATATTTTTACATTCTCTAGTAATACATTCAGTATTGTGTGTTGTGCTCCAAGCTTCTTCTTCTTCTTTGTGATGTTCGCGTGCTTCCGTAGACGTCTATCTCCAACATTTGTCATAGCATTTATGGTTTCATGTACGGTAAAAATAATTCCAAATTCTTCTATATGGCTTCATTTGCCCTAATTTCCATTTCTATGAATCACTCTTATCATTTTCTCAATTTTTCATCAATCTACTCATTCATATATGCTTCGTCATAAATAAAACTCTTTTGCATATGATATTCAGATAAAGTTACATAAGATTCATTGCTTTTGCTTTGATTTATATCTTTCATGTTTGTATGTTGCTTTGCGCCCATTATTCGCGTTTGAATCTCTTAGAATACCGCTATGTATACTCCAAAAGATGCAAATATTTAAGAACAATTCTTTTAGTGCTTTTGTGATCTTTCATTGTATGCACGTCACACTAATCGTTTTATGCATGTTTATGAAAAAAATTAAAAATGCAGGTGATATGACTTTTTGTGTGTTTATGAAACAATTCAAAAGAACTTGAAAAACTTGGCTTTGGTGATGCAGAGGCTTTAAAACATGTAGTGTGAAAATATGTTTACAAGTTTTAATAAACAAGTCCTAAATATAGGAAACTAAAAAGTGCTTCGTGCATTTGCGAACTTTGTTTGCGTTGATGGAGGGGAGGGGAGAAGAGTCAAGGCTCCTCCAAAATGCTCCTTTCCGATGGAAGCACTCAGTTCCCTAGGGAATAGCCGTCAACAACCAAGGAAAAGGGTAAGAAACAACAACTTTCGGAATCTCTCGAGTAGCCTCCTTTTTCCTCACACTTGTGAAAAACACTAATATTAAAATGCAATCAGCAATGAATCACGTCAAAAAGTCCTTAGCACACAACTCTCATGTTTCACGTCGAGTTCACGAAGATGTCAGGGTGCAAAGTGAGACCACCGGATGAATCAATTCCAGCTTTCTACGGGTCTCTCTACGTGTGTTATATTCCAGAGATATACATGCTTGGAGGAGCAAGAAGTTCCTTGCTCAGGGGATAGCCAAGGCCAAAAGCCAAAGAGTTCATACAAGGTACCTACTCATGATGGTCATATGAGTAGAGGGACCTTAAAGAGAAATCTAGATGGTGACTAGGCAAGGGCTATAAATAGGCTAGGAGGTGAGTCCCAGGCATGTCATTCTCCACTTCTTACATTTGGTATCATAGCAGAGAGAGAGAAAGAGAGATCTTGGGGAGAGCTTGATGGAGATGGAGAATTCATGAGCTCATGAGCTTCTTCTATGAATACTTCTTCCTCTTGGAGTAGAGCTTCATCATCATATCCATGGCGATTATGCAAGGAGGAAGACTTCTTCCTCTTGGAGTAGAGCTTCCTCATCATATCCATGGTAGTTGCACAAGGAAGTAAAGTTTCTGTCATCTACATGTTCTCGAGAGGCCTGCATCATCCTATTGGTCATACTCGTGAAGCAAAAGGGCAGAAGAGGCAGCAAGGCTTATTATTACACGTAAGTTAATCACTTTAATTTCTCATAGATGATTCAAAACGCGAGGCGTAGCACATAGCAATCAAACTTGTTACCTCCTCCTCAAGGAGGAAGGATCTATCCACTAAGCTTAACGAGCTGGATGGGTGATATATGAATGATTCTACTCATATCACGAGTTTTGGATGCGCCCATTCAACATTTAGAGAGGTTGAGAGAGAAAAAAAGAGGAGAGAGAGAGAGCGAGAGAGAGAGAGAGAGAGAGAGAGAGAGAGAGAGAGAGAGAGAGAGAGAGAGAGAGAGAGAGAGAGAGAGAGAGAGAGAGAGAGAGAGAGAGAGAGAGAGAGAGAGAGAGAGAGAAGGATAAAGAGAAGGAGAAAGAGAAGGAAAGAGAAGGAAAGACAAAGAGAAGAATGAGAGAAAGAAAGAAAGAGAAGGAGAAAGAGAAAGAAAGAGAAAGAAAGAGAAGGAGAAGAAGGATAAAAGAGAGAGATAGAAAGAGAGAGATAGAAAGAGAGAAGCCAAGATAAATAAAGGAAAAGAGAGAGAGAGAGAGAGAGAGAGAAGAAAAAAAAGAGAGGTAGGGAGAAAGAGATAGAAAAAGCGAGGTAGATGGAAAGAGATAAAAGAATATGAAGGAGTAAGAAATGGATGAACAAAGAGGAAGAGAGAAGATGAAAGTTAAGATTAGAGAGAGAAGGAAAGATTACAAAGAGAGAAAAGAGTAAAGAAAGAGAAAAAGAAAGATAGGAAGTAAGAGAAAGAGCAAAGTTAGCATACCTACCTTTACTAAATTGGATATAACTCTCTCATATGATGTCCAAATTGGATGATTCCACTTGGTATAGAAAGTAGATTCCAAAAAATCTCCTATGAATGGCTGGAACCTACCATTGTATAATTAAAACATCACCAATGGAGAGTGTCTAAATCTCTGCATACTTTTCAAAGAGGTATGTTGCCCACTCACCTAGCACCATTGTTTTGGCCATAACTTCCTCATGGAAGCTCCAAATCAAGAAATTCAAGTTGATAAAGATTCTAAACTTCAGGCCCTTTCTTTTAACTAATTAAAACCCATATTTTGACCATTTAAATCCATCTCTACACAAGCTTCTTGATGGCTGTTGACTAGCGAGAACCTCTATTTGAGAAAATTGAGTGCTTAAATTATGATAATTAGGAGTTCAGAATCATATTTTGAATAACTTTTGATAGGAATGAATTGATTTTAATATCTTTGCATCATATTTTTTCTCTCAAATATATTCATTTGAATACTTTCTACATCAAAGTTTATAATTTTGCATTGTATTCTCTTCCAATGTTATGAAACTAGCATTAGAATTTGCTTGAAAGTTAGTATTGATATGAACTCATCTACACACATGATGTTACACTAGCTTAGTTGATTCATAAAAGCATGCACAAATCGTGTTTGTGTATTTTAGAATCTTTTGCAGGTATTGAAGCCAAAAACCTTGTTATGAGGGCTTGTAGTGCTCAACAACACGTATTCGAAAAGTTTCTTATTTGCAGGTTTTTGGAGTAAAGAAGATGGTTTTCCGACCAATAGGCTTATGCCTATCATTGTATCATGGTTATTATTTTTCTTTCAGGCTTCATTTTCCTGGCAAAGTGCTGTTGAAATTTTTGTTGCCATATGGCATTATATGCCATGTGAGAACTAGAGTGATGTTGTGTTGTAAGAGAGAGGAAGTCTTATGTGTGCAACATATCTAAAATCATATAAAGTAATTCAAGTAGAGAAGAAGATGCATGAGTGGATGCATGCATACATAGATGATATAATTTCTAGAGAGGTGAAGTGCATGATGCATTTTCTATCTATAGCAGATCATTTTATCTATCATCACAATGAGTTAGGGTAAGCATGAAGTATGTGATAGAAGTACCATGCATAGACTAATTTTTCCTTTAGAAAGTAAATGACAAAGGTATATCCCTCAAGAATAATTAAGATGCGTTCTCATCTAGTAACTCTTGAGCACATGAATTGTTCTTCATGCAACTCTATGTACTTGATATAGAATTTTATCCTGAGTCGACACAAGAGTGCTATGGTTATGATCATCAATAAAAGTATTAAATGCTTGTATGTGATTTTTTTTATGAGGTTAATGAATGTCCGTGGAGAATGACATCCATAGATATTCACTTTCATTGAAAGGTGGATACTATGTAAAGAGTCGATTTTTCCATGAGATGATTGGGATTGTTTATAGGTTTGCATTGATCTAGATGATCATTATATGCATGGATATGTCTCCATCATAATATATCCAAGATAATGATTGATTATGTCTAATCATAAGGATTAACATGTCTCATCATTTTTAAGTCTAAAAACAAATTATTGAGAGAATAGTTAGCGAGGTAGCAACCTCATGGAGATTTGGATGCTGCTCTTTGAGGGAATGCCCAAGTGTATTGAAATTTGAAGGGCAAGTAGCTCATAGGTATGTCTTTAAGCTGACCAATTTTCAAGTAATTTGGATACTTTTATAAAGATGAAATGACCTCCACACTAGAAGTGCTTCTAATAGAGGTGGAGGCTTGAAACAAGTGACATAAGACTATTACAAAGAGCATTTCTCTTCATTGTTAGATCTAAATTGTATGATTTTTCTTGAATATGAAAGCTTGACATATATCCTTTGTGCATACCAATTTTCATTGTTTTTGAAGATCATTTGGTGGGTCAAAAGATCTCTACACATGAAAGTGCAGCCTCTGGAATTCGTAGTCACATAGAGGTGATTGATTCTCTTATCTCATTTACTCAAATTGGATGATTTTTCTTTCTAAGATTAGCTAGACACGTCCTGATAGTTGTTACAAAATATCAAGATGAAATGTGCCCTCCATTTAGGAGATATAAAGAAAAGAGTAAAGCTTAACCTCTGTAAATTTTTAAAATATTGCACATATAAAGGCTACTCCAGTATAGACCCAATGATATTCCCAAAATTCAAAGATTTTGAAATTCATCTTCATAATTAAAAGATATTCTAAAAGTGCAACAACATTGTTTTTAGGCTCAGCTAAGCATAGATGTAGTAGAGATAGAATGATACATTTGACTGAGTACCTGATTGAATTTTAAGCTAAAATTTTTGGAAACCAAATTAGATAAGCTGACCTAGATTTGCACAGAAAGAAAATGAAATTTGGAGTTTGTTTGATTAGTCTAAAGGCTTCAAGAAGATGACCCTGTACATTTCTGGAGTTGGTCATCAAGTGGTCAACCCTTCCAATGAAATAGCGATAAAACTCTCAGGAAATGTCCAAATCAAGTGATTTTTAAACCTAATGAAATCTTGAGAAAAGATATATAAGGCTAAAAAATTTGATAGATTTTTTTTAAAGTAAAAATTAGTTAAAGTTAAGTTTTAATCTACTACTATTGAAAATTGTTTATGCAGAAGATGTTATTGAAAGGAAAAGATTTTCCACAGTTTTGTTTTTATACTTTGTTGATATGGTGTGATCAACATGGGCTTGCCATGCCCTAGATACTTGTTTATTGATCATTCATTTATGGTGACCATTTTCAGTAGGACAGAGGAGACTCTGTCGAAATTTTCAATAATATATACAATGCCATGAGAGCATGGAACAGTGAGAACTTTTGTAGTTGTTCTCATTTCATATATTTTAGATTGATACATGTTGTATAAGTTACAATTTCTTGTGAGTTAATATTTGAATCAAGTTGCATGAGTTGATATTTGATGCAAGGCACATCCTTCATAACTCTAGTTGAGTTGATTTATGATCTAATTTCTCATTTCTCAACTCAAGATGAGTTGATGTTAGAGATAATTATGAGTGATAGAGTCATAGGAATGACTATTTTCTTTCGATAGAGGGAAGAAAACACTTCAATAATATTTCATGATTTCATGTATTATTGTTTATGGTTGTGAGTACTCAACGATTTGTTCTTATCGGTTTGAGATAAGTGTTCAACTTTAATCTCATACATGCATCTATATGGGGTAAAACGTTTGGTGGTATGGGACATCAAACTTTGTATTCTACTTAGGACAGATGGTATGCGAGAGAAGTCTCCGTGTCCGTAGGCAAGTAGCTTAGAAGCGGAAAGCCAAGGTTTGCATATAAGAACTATGAATAGGCATTTGCATTGAGAAGAAATTCATAGACTATGTACTACTTTATTTGATATGCCTGAGGATAGTCCATATTTCATAGATAGTGTGTATGAGGTGAGCTAGATGCTTAGCCTTGTGGGCTATGAGTGTGCACACATCTACTTACCATTTTTCACAACCTATGAAGTGGCAAAGGGAAACACTAATTGCGAACCATCCATGAAAGAAGAAATAGATGCATTGAAGGAGATGGACACTTGGAATTTGGTTTCAATGTCACCCAATCAAAAGGTAATTGATTGTATATGGGTATTTAAACTCAAAAGAAATTGAGATGGATCAACTTATAGGTACAAGGCAAGATTAGTTGCCAAGGGATGCTAATAGACTCATGTTATAGACTATGAGGAAACATTCTCACCAAATCTCACCAATTGCAAAGATGACTACAATCAGAACATTGATAAAGCTGCTGCAAGAAATTGGGGACTCCTCCAACTTGATGTGAAAAATTCATTTCTAAATGGTTGGAAAAGCGAAGAGGTATACATGTCACAACCTCTAGGTTCTAAAAACTCTAATCATACATCTTATGTCTAAAAACTTAAGGGAGCATAAGAGAGTACTCAAGTACCTCAAAGGGACACTTAATGAAGGTATCTTCTCTCCTTACACTTCAGATTTGGATATGAAAATCTATTTAGATGCACATTGGGCAGGAGCAAAGCATGATAAAAGAAGTACATCTTGATACTTAGCATTTACATGTTCAAAATTGGTGTCATGGACTTCCAAAAAGAAACCAATAGTTTCTTTATCTTCAATTGAAGCAGAGTATAGAGTTCTAGCTATTGCAACTCAAGAAGCAATATGGCTCAAAAATTTGTGCTCAGATTTGGGAATTATAAGTTCCAAACCTCACATACTTGGAGATAATGTAAGTTTTTTCATGCAAGGAGAAAGCACATAGAAGTCCATTACCACCTTTTAAAAGAGAAGATTATGGCAAAGAAAATTGGCATTTCATGTGTTCCTACTGAGAAGCAAACAGTAGACATGATGACAATGATACTTGATGGGATAAAGCTATGTAGAAACAAATCTATGACAGGTACTCAACCTATGAGAGAATGGAGACTCAAACATACTTTAGCTTGAGGGGGAGTTGTTGGAACATCAAGCTTTAATTATGCTTGAAGTGGAGATGATCTACATCAAAACCATCATTTGAATGATGCCTTATATACTCCTTGTAGAGTTTTATTTGCATTCATTTATTGTATTGGGAGTTTGATCATAGGATCACCTTCTTATGTAATTTCCAAAGTCTTTATCTTTGTAAAAGATAAAAGAAAAATGCCAAAAAGCCACAAGTTTGGAGTGGTTTAGATTGATTCTTAATCAATCAATCAACACTACAACATATGAGGGGCATACTGACGTTGCATATACCGACGGTCATAGTCGGCGTCGGTATAGCCCTCGGAAAATCTCACTAAGAGATACCGACAGTCAAGTGACAGTCGGTATGACCGTTTTAAATGGATCATCGGTGTGGCCCACAGCCGCCGGTATAAGCGTCGATATAGGCATCGGTATGAGTGTCGGTATAAGCGTCAGTAATTTACTGAGAACTACCGACACATATACCGACGTCCATACCGGCGGCGAGTTTTAAACATATCGCGAACCCGAGAGCAAAACTTCACATTTTTGCACGTGTTTGAGTACTGTTGGTCTACTGTCAAACTTGCATGCGCGAACCTGCATTGTCTTGTGCACACACACACACACGGATCTCTCTCTCTACACACACACACACACACTCTCGGCTTAGATCTCACATCTTGGTAAGTGTTGCGCGTACTGTTAGCATTTGTGTTTCTCTATGCTTTAGAGTTTCTAATTTCTCTTTTCGTTGATTTTGCAGAAGTTCTTTGGCGTCGATTGTTTGGAATTGGACGAGAGACGACCTACATTATGCTTTGACGACAACGATTCAAAGAGGGACATACTTGTAAGTGATTCTTTTATTCGCTATTGATAGAGAGAGAAGAAGAGAGAGAGAGAGAGAGAGAGAGAGAGAGAGAGAGAGAGAGAGAGAGAGAGAGAGAGAGAGAGAGAAAGAGAGAGAGAGAGAGAGAGAGAGAGAGAGAGAAAGAAAGAAAGAGAGAGAGAGAGAGAGAGAGAGAGAGAGAGAGAGAAAGAGAGAGAGAAGAGAAAGGAAGATACACATTAATTTACACAACATACATACACACATACATGTACACACATGCATGCTTACATACACACACCTATACACACATGCATGCTTACATACACACACACATATACACATATGCATGCATACACACACACATAAATTTACACACATGCATACATACACACACATGCATACACACATACATACACACACATATATACACATATGCATACATACACATACACACACACATATACACACATACATACACACATGCATATATACACACATATACACACATGCATGCATACATACACACACATATACCGGCATGCATGCATACACACATATATACACACATGCATACATACACACATATACACACATGTATACAGATGCATACACATACACACACATACACATACATGCATGCATACATACACACACGTACACACACATGCACACACATGCATGCCTACATACACACACATACACATACACACACATGTATACACATGTATACATACACACACACAAGTACACATGCATACATACACACACATATATACACTCATGCATACATACACACATATAATCCTATTTTTATTTTGAAGTTTTTTTTTACATCAAATATATAAAAATAGGATTAGGGTTTTAGGGTTAAATCTTTAAGATTAGGGTTTTAGGGTTTTAACACCTACATAACATATATGCACACATACACATGCACATATAATACATATATACATGTATATACACATGTATACAGAAATATACATATTTTAGGTCTAGATATTTAAGATTAGGGTTTTAGGGTTTAGTATTTCAGATTTAAGTATAAGTCTTTTTTATTAGGGTTTTTAGGATTTTAATACGTAGATAACATATATACACAAGCACACATATACATATAATACATACATACATGTAGATACACATGCATACTAAAATATACATATTTTAGATTTAAATCTTTAAGATTAGGGTTTTAGGGTTATAACACCTACATAACATATATGCACACATACACATGCACATATAATACATACATACATGTATATACACATGTATATAGAAATATACATATTTTAGGTCTAGATATTTAAGATTAGGGTTTTAGGGTTTAGTATTTCAGATTTAAGTCTAAGTCTTTCTGATTAGGGTTTTAGGATTTTAATCCATAGATAACATATATAAACAAGCACACATATACATATAATACATACATACATGTAGATACACATGCATACAAAAATATACATATTTTAGATTTAAATCTTGAAGATTAGGGTTTTAGGGTTATAACACCTACATAAGATATATGCACACATACACATGCACATGTAATACATATATACATGTATATACACATGTATACAGAAATATACATATTTTACGTCTTGATATTTAAGATTAGGGTTTTAGGGTTTAGTATTTCAGATCTAGAATTTTAAGATTAGGGTTTTAGTTAAATATATATAATTAAATATATAAAATTAAATATATAAAAATAGGATTACGTAAGGAAAAAAATCTGAATATATAAATAAATATATATATAAAATGAGATACTTATATACATAAATAAATATAAAGAAAACTAGTGTTTTAAATAATTTAATTAAATATATAAAAATTAATATATAAAAATAGGATTACGTAAGGAAAAAAAATCTGAATATATAAATAAATATACATATAAAATAAGATAATTATATACATAAATAAATATAAAAAGAACTAGCGTTTTAAATAATTTAATTAAATATTTATAATTAAATATATAAAAATAGGATTACATAAGGAAAAAAATCTGAATATATAAATAAATATATTTATAAAATAAGATAATTATATACATAAATAAATATAAAAAGAATTAGTGTTTTAAATAATTTAATTAAATATATATAATGAAATATATAAAATTAAATATATAAAAATAGGATTACGTACGGAAAAAATCTGAATATATAAATAAATATATATATAAAATAAGATAATTATATACATAAATAAATATAAAAAGAACTAGCATTTTAAATAATTTAATTAAATATTTATAATTAAATATATAAAAATAGGATTAAGTAAGGAAAAAATCTGAATATATAAATAAATATGTATATATATATATAAGGTAGGATAATTATATAGATAATAAAATATGATAAGAACTAGTCATTTAAATAAATAAATGAAATATATATGATTAAATATATAAAAATAGGTTTAAATTTAATCATTTTAAATAGAGTGAATATATATACAATACACAAGCACACATACTTATATACCTATCTATATTCACATATATATACATATACACATATATATATACACATGCATACATATATATACATGTTTTAGTTCTAGGTCATTTGGATTAGGGTTTTAGGGTTTTAACACCTACATAACATATATACACACATACACATACACATATAATACATATATACATTTATATACACATGTGTATAGAAATATACATAATTTACGTATAGATCTTTAAAATTAGGGTTTTAGGGTTTAGGCATACATATAACTTAATTAAGAGGATCAATCAAGAAGAAATCCGAATATATAGATAAAATAGGATAGTTATATAGATTAGGGTTTTAAAATTAGGGTTTTAAGTTTTTTTAGGTATTTAAGTATTTAGGTTTAGTATTTCAGATTTAAGTCTTTAAGAGTTAGATTTTTAGGTTTAATAGAAAAAACAAATGTTCTAAAATGTCCATATTGTAGCAGATGGCTTCTTTGGATCCTGAAGAGAGAATGGCATGTCCTTGCACACAGTGCAAGTATCAAATTTATCGGAAACGATGGATTTGTACTGCACATGTTAGAGAGTATGGATCCTTTGATAGGAGTCGACTGGAAAACCTACGCTATCATTCGCATGGTCCCCCAGGTGAGCAGATGGACCCAAACGACATTGCACCGATAACCTCTCGTGGACAAAAGAGAGCAAAAACGGACTTAGACGTACAAGCAAGCACTAATAATATTACACAGAATGAACATATGGAAGAGATGCTTGAAGCATTTTATGAGATGGACGAAGATCATGATGGTGAAGAAGGTGTCGAGAGTTTCATGGAAACAACAAAAATTCCACGATCAGAAGTTGATGAAGAATATGAAAACATGCGAAGATTAGCTCGTTTACCACTTTACAATGGAGCAAAGATATCTGTACTACGTGCTTCACTCGCGATGCTCAATCTGCAATCCATTTATGGATGGTCAGATAGTAGTGTCACTAAATTGTTCAGGTAAGTGGAAAACCAATTGGCTTTCATTGTTGTATCATAATAACTTCATTTACTAATATCATTTTAATTGCTTATTGCAGGCTTCTTAAAGATCAATTTTTGCCAGAGGGCAATGACATGCCTCTAGCACGTGGAGATGCGAAAAAACTTTTACAGTCCATTGGAATGGATTATACTAAAATTTATGCTGAAATGGAGTGAACAGGATAAAGATCGGAAGAATTATATCACACAGACGATTTACCAGGAGTTCCGACCAGCCGATGGACAGTCGATTCTCAGTCCAGAGTGGATTCTGCACACCGCACGTGAGGTCATATCGCATCGACGATCTGAGGCTCGTGATGCATTCAGAGAAGGCTTACCAAAGCCTGTATGGTTAGATGCTGAGGAGTGGGACATGATTCGTGACGAGCAGCAGCAGACTCCTGATCGATATCGCCAGCAGCGAAATGCCGCAGCCACACGTCTAGACACGATTGGACCGTCACATTTGGGCAGCGGCAGATATGACACGATGCGTCATGAGTTTGTAAGTACCATTTCATTTATTGAATTTATTTGTGTTAAATTTCTCATATATGTTTCTCTAATCTTTTTATATTTGTTTCAGGAGTTGGCAATGGGTCGTCCTCCAACACAAATGGAGGAGTCTTACGGATATAGTCGTGGGTTGACTGCACTATTGCAGGACTTGGAGGGATGCAGTGCAGTAGTTTCATGGGAGCATTTGTGATGAGGTAATTAATTTATAAACTTGGTTTTTACTTGTTGTTTGTAATTTTCATGTCAATTTATCTCATTCCATTAATGTCCTTTGTTGCAGGACTGTTGATATGGAACGTTCTTTGCATGTGTATGGCAGTGGAAGACCAATATTTTTTATTTGATTTCCATATGGCAATACATTGCTTTGCCACATTTTGTAAAAGCGTCATATATGACAGTGGTTTGCCACACTCTTGTACATGCTTCATTATTGAAATATATAACTTCTTTTGTACATGGTTCATTGTTCAATCTGATTATCTCTTTTGTGTACAATAATACTCTGTTTCATGAAATCATATTTCGGTTGTCATTAGAGTACACATCACATGTACGCAGTTTTTTTTGGGCAGAGTGTATTGTCTTTTGTTAAGCAACATCATGGTAATGTTGCTGTAGCAAAAGACAAAACACTCTGCCCAAAAAAAAATTTTGCAGGTATGGTCATCGTATACGCGACGGTACTCCCAGTAGTGTCAATGGAATAACCGTCGGTACACCCAAGAGGCGATGCAGCAGAAGCCGAGTACCGACGCATATACTGACGTTTATACCGATGCATATACCGACGTATATACCGATGCATATACCGATGCCTATAACGATGTATATACCGACGCATATACCGATGCCTATACCGACTCTTTGGTACCGATGCACAAACCGACCTTTACACCAGCGTCGCGGCAAATAAAGCCGCGTTCATTTTCCTCGGTAAAAACCTCGGTATACCATCGATCTGCTGTAGTGCAAGAAGTAGACATGACTTCAACTTTCTCTTTTCCTAGATTGTAGGAAAAGATTCGGATCAATCTAAACTACCAAGCCTGCCTCAGTTCGAATTAAAATTCATGAAGAAAACACATGGATATACCCTTGAGAGTATATATAAAGACTCAAAATCATTCGTACATTAAGAGAGTTACTGAATGGAATCCATATACATATACTTTGGCCATCTTTGGATTGCTCCTTCATTTCTCTACACCTTCTTCTTCAGACTCAATCAACTTTTAGAGAGTGCTTCTCTCTCTAAAGATCTCCAAGTCAAATGATTAAGCATTCATTGGAAAGGTATCACTATCTACTTTATGCGTACAAATTTTCAATTCTACTTCAATAAATTTGGAAAAATCATAGTTCTACAATCTCAAGGCCATCTTCTACACATGCCTAAAAAATGATGATGACATCCAATCAGTGTTCCCGTTATCGCTACTTCATTGGTTGTTATAGATTAGGGATTTTATGCAGTTTTTAGCAAGCCAATCCTATGTATGACTCTATTTTAAGAGAAATTTTTCCAATTGTAATTGTGTTGGCTGCTCTGAGTGTTTGATTTAATAACTTTCATCCATATTTAGAAGGTTTTTTGTGAGTTAATCAAGGTGCAAGTTATCTATTTTGCATCAACTTGTTCTTGTTGATGTTCCAAAGTACTATTAGGTTTTATGGCAATAACCACAAGCATACAAGGTCCATTTTACATATCCAAAGATCTAGGGCAGGTCCTATGCTGGTTTTCTAGACCAACTTCACCACTTGAAAACTCTACTTCTAACCTCTCCAAGCTTCTCTAACTTTGTTTTAAGATAAACATCCTGTGCTGCTTGAAAGGCAGATATTTTTTACAATTAAATATTCTTCTACCTAACATGTAGAGGGATTTTTCAATCGACCACCCTTTTGGATGTGCATCAAATTTGATTGCACATCTTTCTTTCCATATCTTCTAGAGTGCTTCCCATGTGATGGCATTCCACAAAGTAGAGGAGGAGGCAACTGTTTCTCTAAGTAAACAATTTTTTCAAGTTGATTTTACTTTGAAAGCTCAACATTTTGGTGAGAGATTTCCAAGTCAAGAAGCTTTTGGGACACGAGAAGAAGAGGCAGCCAATGTCATCTCTACCCTAAACACAATACCTATACCAGTGAGGGGCCCCATAGATTTTATGAGCTTTGGCATTGGTCCGAATTCTAGGATCGAGGATTCACCACATAAGAAAATTTCTTTTTTTCTGTAAGAGGATGCCCTTGGCCTTCACACGAAAGTTGCCATCTAATGCTAGACTAGTTGTGACACCACCTCTTAAGGGAGGCATGCAACTTGAGGTGCTTGTGGGTTCTTAGTGTATTATCCAATTTATTACCATTGGCCCATTTTAACCCTTCAATTTGGGGTGTGTTACTCCCAGGAAGGAAACAAGTCTTTGAGTTGTCCCAAGGGTTGATTTTGTGACTGAGAAACCACCAATAATCATAGTCAACCCTCCTAGCAGGGTAAATTTACTCAAACCTAATCCATTGGCCTTTTGCCTAGTTCCAAAGATGTTTCCACTTAATAAAACCTTTGTTCCATAGCTCCTTTGCTCTTTGGATGTTCACCAATGTTGGAGATTTGTAAATCTCCAAAGGCTTGATCTATACTGATTTAAGAACACCGCTATATCAATTATAAACCAAACTTTACACAAATGTTACCTTGATTTACAAAATCATTCACTATCACTTCTCTGAGTGAAGTTTCTTCTTCTTCAAGAAGTCTCCTTCAGAGATCAACTTCATTACCTGCATATATCTTCAAATTTCTTCAATCTAATGATAAACATACCTCCATGCTACCTTTCTGCAATCATGTCATCCATTAGATCTTCCAAAGAATCATTAAAACTCTGATTTGATCATTAAGATCAAAGATATGTCAAAAATTATCTTCCTAAATAAGCGACTTTGACATAGTCAACTTCTAAGGTTGATTTCTCACAGCAAAAATCCCGTTTTGCTAAATGCTTTTAGCCATAACTTCCTTACCTTCCAACTTATATTTTGAATGGTCACTCATAAAAAATCTACACTGCGCATTGAGATCCAAGCAAAACATTAACATGAAAAAATGTGCAACTGTGAGAGTTCTACCTGCAGACTTTACATATATATGTTCCTATTGATCATACACAAAAGTTGAGGAGGAACTAGATCTTGAAACTTTGAACATAGCTTGATTAGATTCTAGATTAGATGTGTACAAAATATTTCTTGATCCACTTGATCAGGCTGAGATAAATGAGAGAAAGACTCGATGCTAACTCATGAAGATGACTCTCTACACATCTATCACACAAACACTTTTCTTCTAATGACTCTCTCACTCTTTTCTTTACATCATTGACTTATATACATATGATTCTAGACTCATCTTGTGTCTATTACATTACTCCTTATCATTCTATTGATCATCTATACTCATAGAACAAGAATTTTCATCTGTAATGTACATATTTATACAAACTATATTTCTGAGATCTCGTCACTTTCTCAAATGACTTCTTTGGCTTCATTTTGATTCCAGACTTGCTTCAAGTTCTTCATAATCATAAATTTGGGATTTCTTTGTTCCAATAGCTCCCCCTCAATCACTAATTGTGATTATATCATTCTTCTTTATTCCTGCCATCTCTTTGAACTTTTGTAGCTTAGGTCCATCTAAGATTTTTGTCAACATATCTGCAACTTGCTCTTTTATTGATGTATACACAACTTCAATCTCTTTGTCAAGTACCTTTTCTCTCAAGAAATGATACTGAATTTCTATGTGTTTAATCCTGGCATAAAAAACACAGTTAGCTACCAAATATAATGAACTCATGTTGTCTCCAAAAATAATTGGAGTACTCTGATCAGTTCCAAAACTTTTCAATAAGGTCTTTAACCATATCACTTCTTTTGCAGGCTCTACCATTCCTTTATAATCAGCTTGTGTGGATGACAAAGCAACTGTATGTTGCTTCTTTGAGCAGCAAGTAAGTAACTTATCTCCAATGTAACAGAGATAACCATGAGTAGACCTTCTATCATCTGAATTACCTGCCCAATCTGCATCACTAAACACTTTGATTCTTATGTCAGAAGCAAAACCATAATACAAACCTTCACTCAAGGTTCCCTTAATATATCTAAGTACCCTTTGAGCTGCAATCCAATGGGTTTTCTTTGGACAATGCATAAATTGTGATAAGACATCAACTGCGAATGATAGGTCTGGTCTTGTCAAGGTAGCATAGATTAAACTACCTACCAAGCTTTGATATTTCTTCATGTTATTAAATTCTTCTCCTCCATTTCTGCTCAATTTATGATTTACCTCTAATGCTGTGATTGAAGACTTACAATATTCCATGTTGAACTTGACCAAAAGATTCTTCAAGTATCTCTCTTGTGTAAAATATACTCCATGTTGGGTATACACAATCTACATTCCTAAGAAATAAGACGAGTTTCCCAAATCACTTATCTTAAACTCTTTCTCTATTTTCTTCTAAAGCTCCTTGATTCCTTTAGCATCTGTACCTATGACAATAATATCATCAACATAAATACACATGTATATAAACCCATCTTCACTCGTCGTCACTAGCAAGCTACTATCTGCTTTTGAAGCTTGATATCCACATTCATTCAAGAACTTAACAAGCCTATAATTCCATGCTCTTGGGACCTGCTTCAAACCATACAAGGCTCTCTTGAGCTTACATACATAATCATATCCAATTAAATCCATGAAACCCTTTGGTTGCTCCATGTACACTTCATCTACATTATACCCATTCAGAAATGCATTCTTCACATCTAATTGTGACAACTTCCATCCTTTACAAGTAGCAATAGAAATTAGAGTTCTCATTGTAGACATCTTAGCAACTGGACTAAAGGTTTCATCATAATCTACCCCATAAGTTTGGGCATAACCTTTAACCACAAGTCTAGCTTTGTATCTAGACACCTCACCATTTGCAAACCTCTTTGTCTTGTACACCCACTTACATCCAATTACCTTCTGGTTGTTTGGTCTTGGCACCAATTCCCATGTCTCATTCTCAAGTAGAGCATCATACACTTCTTGCATTTCCTTCTCCCAATCCTGCTTAACTTTAGCTTGTATGTGGTTGGATCTTCTTCTATCTTCACAATATAAGCATAATCTTTTGTTGCTAAGAAAGATGTATCATATCTATACATGATAGGTTCTTTTCTTTCTCTCAAAGATCTTCTAACCTCTGCATTTCTTGAAGTCTTAGCCACATTTGATTCTAGATCAAATCTTGGCCTATCTTCATCATTTCCCTGCAATTTACTTTTATAATCAACATCATATATATCTTCTTCATACACCTTTACTTTGGTCTTCCATTTCCTTTGTATTTCTTGAACATCTGCATAATCATTTGTTGACCCTATATACCATGTGCTTTTCTCATCAAATGTAACATCTTTTGTAACAAGAAATTGCTTTGTGGATGGACTCTACAATCTGTAACCCATCTGTTTATCATCATACTCAATAAACACATACTTCTCTGCTTTGGGCTCTAGCTTATGTCTTAATTGAGAAGGAACATAAGCATATGCCAAACATCCAAATACCTTACAGTGATCAAGAGTAGGTTTCTTACCCCACCATGCTTCATAAGGTGTTCTACCATCCAAATCTTTGTAGGGTAACCTATTCACAAGGTATGTGGCAGTGTTGATAGCTTCTGCCCATAAGTAATTTGGACAATTCTTCTCTTTCATCATTGATCTTGCAAACTCTACAAGAGTTCTATTTCTTCTTTGTGCAACTCCATTTTGTTGAGGGGAGTACCTACAAGTTACTTCTCTTTTTATACCTGCATTCCACAAATAATCATCAAACTCTTTTGAAAAATATTCCCCCCCTCCATCTGATCTCAACCTCTTGAGCTTTTGTCTTGTAATCCTTTCTGCATAAGCATGATTATGTTTGAATGTCTTGAACACTTCAAACTTATCCTTGATTACATAAAATGTAATCCATCTTGTTGCATCATCAACAAACAACACATAATATCTGGATCCATTTATGCTATAGTCCCTTGAAGGACCCCACACATCTGTATCAGCAAAATCAAGCATATTTGAATACTTGTATCTTGGTTTATTGTATGAATTTCTGTGAGCTTTACCTAATTGACAAGCTTCACACTTGTATACCATGTGTTGACCTTCAACATTTGGCAATCCAAGCACTACATCATTCTTTGACATTTCTTTTATAGCTCTCTCATTAAAATGACCTCGCCTTTTATGCCATAGGTCTAACTCAGACATATTTTGACTTCCATATGTAAACAATGCATGTCCCACATTAGCTTGGACCTTGAGAGTAAAAATTCTTCCTTCTTTTTTACCTTTAATGATGCTTCTATATCCTTGATTTGGATCTTGCACATAAACACCATTATTTGTGAATCTGAATTCATATTCTTTCTGCACAATTTGTCCTACAATTATCAAGTTTTTAGGAATATTGGGAACATAAAGTACCTTACTTAAAAGTGTACTTCCACTCTTTTTCTTCATTGATCCAATGCTTTCCACTTTATGCTTGGTGTTATCTCCTGTTTGAATTGTATGTCAACTCACTTTTGCTTCCATATCAGTCATCAATGATATGTTGCCACTCAGATGATTGCTACATCCTGAGTCAATATAGAATACCCTTTGATCTTCTCCTATTGCTTCATGTGCTGCATTCAAGATGAGAGTCATGTCATCCTTCTGATCTAATTTATTATTATAATAATTGTTATTGTAGTACTGAGATTGAAAGCTTTCTTCCACCTCCTCTAGCATATGAGGTCCTACCACCTCTTCCTCTGAAGTTACCTCTTTGATTTCTACCTCCTCTACCTCTTTGATTGAAACTCTCGTTATGACTTCCACCATTTTGATTGTTATACCAACAATCATTTGCCAAATGTTTTGTTCTGTCACAAATCCAACAAGCTTTAACATTATCTTTATTCTTACCTCCTCTTCCTTTACCTCTTGAATTCATCTTTCCTCCTGTGAAATTAGCTTGGCTTGAAGATCCTTCATCATCAATTGACTACTTTCGTTTGCCATTATTTTTCTTATCCTTGGAGTACATAGCTTGACTTGCACTCCTATCATTATCTCCCTTAATGTCCTGCTCAAAAGTTAGCATGTGTCCTAGCAATTGATTAAGATCAGGAGTAAAGTGATCTAATGACAATTCGGACAATATGAAAGGTTTCCATTTCTCATCTCCTCTTAGACCTATAAGTATTTGTCTTACCAACTTATCCTCTTCAATATCTTCATCTACTGCTCCCAAGCTATCTGCAATATCCGTCATTCTTTCTACATAATTAGAAATTGATTATGAGCTCTTCTTCTTGAAGGTTGTGAACTCAGCCCATAATGATGACTTCCTTGACTTGTTTGTATTTTGAAAATGCTCTTCCAAAAAATTCCACACATCTGTTGCACTCTCTAATCCTCTAATATGAGGTAGAAGATAATCATTTACAACCATGTAAATGATGCTCCTAGCTTGAGCATCCTTCTTCATCTAGTTCTTCATATCTGCAAGCTCTTCTCTAGTTGGAACACTAGGATCTTCAAACTCAGGCTTTTCTTCTTCTCCTATGATGAATGCCATCAAATCTTTGCTCATGAGGTGTGCTTCCATCCCCATGGACCAAACTAGATAGTTCTCCTTATCTAGCTTATCAATCTGCAAGATTTCTCCCATCTTTGATCTTTGTCTTCTGCAAATATTAGGATGAATGAATATACTTTGTACCTTTAATGTAAAGCTTCAATCTTTTAGATGCTTTCAAGCTCAATCTTCACACTTCTTCAGGTTATCTTCAAGAATTTGATCTTGTCCACCTTCAATTAGAAGAAACTTCAAGGTTTGCAACAGTCGAGACTTCAAGTGCTCTTCCCTTCACTTTATATTGCACCTTTTTCTCTGATACCACTATTCACAAATGTTACCTTAATTTACAAAATCATTCACTATCACTTCTCTGAGTGACGTTTCTTCTTCTTCAAGAAGTCTACTTCAGAGATCAAATTCATTACCTGCACATATCTTCAAATTTCTTCAATCTAATGATATACATACCTCTACGCTACATTTGCACAATCATATCATCCATTAGATCTTCAAAATAATCATTAAAACTCTGATTTGATCATTAAGATCAAAGATATATCAGAAACTATCTTCCTGAATAAGAGACTTTGACATAGTCAACTTCTAAGGTTGATTTCTCACTCCACAAATCCCGTTTTGCTAAATGATTTTAGCCATAGCTTCCTTACCTTCCAACTTAGGTTTTGAATTCTCACTCATAAAAAAACTCACACTGTGCATTGAGATTCAAGCAGAACATTGACACAAAAAAATGCGCAACTCTAAGAGTTCTACCTGTCGACTTTACATATACATGTTCCTATTGATCGTACACACAATCTGAAAGGAATTAGATCTTGAAACTTTGAACATAGCTTGATTAGCTTCTACATTAGATGTGTACAAAAGATTTGCTGATCCACTTGATCAAGCTGAGAGAAATCAGAGAAAGACTCGACGCTAACTCATGAAGATGACTCTCTATACATCTATCACATGAACACTTTTCTTCTAATGACTCTCTCACTCATTTCTTTACATCATTGACTTATATACATATTATTCTAGACTCATCCCGCGTCTATTACATTGCTCCTCATCAGTCTATTGATCATCTATACCCATAGTACAAGAATTTTCATCTATAATGCACATATTTATACAAACTACATTTCTGAGACCTCTTCGCTTTCTCAAATGACTTCTTTGGCTTCATTTTGATTCTTGACTTGCTTCAAGTTATTCATAATCATCAATTTGGGATTGCTTTGTTCCAACAACCAATTCATCTTCTTTTATTCCTTTAATAGGAAACGAAATAGAATCATTTAGTCTAATCCCTATCACCCATTTCCAATCTTCATTACCCTTGATATATGGTTTAATCTTGTTCCAACTCTTCCATATGAAATAGAAAAGGTTAGAGACTTTAGAAGCCACAAGATGCTAAGAAAACATCAAATTGTGCATGTCAAGATCCTTCCACCTAGTGATTCCATTAAAGGTAAGGGAGTATTTGTCTCTCACAATTAGTATTTCCCAAGAAGCTTCCCCATTGCACCACACTTTGATCAGCCACTTAGCAACCAATTTTATCTACCATACCTCCCACATCTAGAATGCCCAAACTATCAAAATCTTTCTTTTCAACACACAAGGCCCACTTGATTTTGAATAGGCCCCTCCTATTGGGATCATTAGTATGGTGTAAATTTCTACGAATACTGTCAGGCTTTACTAATTCTGTCTTCTAGTCTCCAACAAGCTAGAAAATAGATAATATATGAGATGAGCAAGGTGTTGATCATCATCACACGCGCACCAGGTTGAGCTACATGCCCTTACAATAGGCTAATTTAGTATCCAATTTGGCCAGAATCCAATTCCAACACTCACCCATTGAAACTTCAAAGCCCACTAGGATATCAAGGAGCCAAAAATCTCCCCACTATGTATTTCTTTACATCTCTATTTTGTCAAGAATCACTACAAGTGTCTAAAATGATCATGAAAGAATTTTTGGAGTGGTTTTAACAAAGGCACATGCAAATGATACAATAAGAAGAAGTGATCCAAGACTAAGAAGATATGGTAGAATTCAAAATTCAATGTAGCTATTAACTTATGATAGCTACATGGCTCATGATTGTGCTAACACGAGAAAGGTAATATAAGATGTTTAATCCCATTTTCTCAAAGATTCAATTGGAAATTTAGATTGGGATAAGATATGGGTTGTTGGAGTTAGACATCTACGGAAGCACGCGAACAACACAAGGAAGAAGAAGATGCTTGGAGCACAACACACAACAGTGAATGTATTACTAGAGAAAGTACAAAGACGAGTAGCCCATTAGGGCGATCGGCGTTCATACAAGGTGGGGAAAAAACCCTCCTAAAGAGGGAAAAAAGTGCCCCGACAGTCCTAGAGTGTTCACACACATCAGTACCTAAATATATCAACAAATCCCCCTGGGAGTGATGCGGTGAACAAGTAGCTGGCACTCATGTATAAGGAAGTGCCAAGCTATGTGGAAATCACTCCACAAAAGGAAGTAAGCCCAAAGCTTTGCGGAAAGCTTCAAACTTCTCCCTAGGTAGAGCCTTCATGAAAAGGTATACAATGTTCTCCTACGTGGGCACATATGCCAAGCTAATCTCCCCAACAGAGAACCTCTCCCTGACATAGTGATAATGCACCTCAATGTGCTTAGTGCGAGCATGGAACACAAGGTTCCTCGCAACTGCCAATACGCTCTGACTGTCAGTGAAGATGGTGGTGGCAGAAGTCTGACCAGCACCCAAATCAGCCATAAGGCATCTGAGCCACACACACTCAATAGTAGCTGTGAAAGCTTCCCTATACTCAGCCTCACAATTGGAAGTGGCCACAGTAGGCTGCTTCTTGCTCAACCAAGATATACATGAGCTACCAAGCATCAAGCAAAAGCCACTAGTGGACACACGAGTGTCATAGCAACCAGCCCAATCAGAGTCAGAAAAAGCATGCAAATCTGGCGGTAGTGATCCCCCCTTGGGATAAAACAACCCAAGTAGCCAAGTACCACTCAAGTAGCAAAAGATGCCCTTAACCGCCTGCCAATGCTTGAATCCTGGGCAATGCATAAACCTGCTCATCTGTGAGATAGCAAACTGAATATCTAGCCGAGTAATGCATAAGTAAATCAAGCATCCAATAGCCTGCTGATAGAGAATAGCATCAAATGCATCTCCAGCATCATGAAGACTCAATCGTAAACCTATCTCCATAGGAGTGGCAATAGGCTTACAGTCTTCAAGGCCAAAATGCTGCAATAATGTGTCAATATATTTCGTTTGACACAAAGCCATTCCACCATCAACTTGCATAAACTGAATGCCCAAATAGTGATGCAAATGCCCCAAATCAGACATCTCAAATGAGGCATGCAAATCAGCCTTAGAATCAGCAATATGCTTCTCAATAGGACTAGTGAGTAGCATGTCATCAACATAGACAACAATGATCAGAAGCACATCATTAGCACGCTTAACATATAAGGTGCTTTCAGTTGGACTGTTCTCAAAACCATGTGCAATCAGATAGGCATGTATCTTCTCATACCAAGCACGTGGTGCTTGCTTTAAACCATATAATGATTTCTTTAACCTGCACACCTGGTTTTCATGCCCTTTCTGCACGAAGCCACGGGGCTGAAAAACATACACTTCTTCATGCAAGTCACCATTCAAAAATGCAGTTTTAATGTCCAATTGATGTACATTCCAACCATGATGGGTTGCAAGTGGACAAATGCTCCGAACAGTAGTCATATGACATGTAGGTGCAAAGGTCTCATCAAAATCAATGCCTCTTTCCTACGCATAACCCTTTCCAACAAGCCTAGCCTTATACCTGTCAACTATACCATCAGGTTTACGCTTCAGCTTGTATACCCACTTAGTGCCAATGGCCTTCTTGCCAAGAGGCAAGTCACATAAAGACTAAGTACCATTCTTCATTATTGCATCATATTCAGATTGCATAGCAACCATCCAATTTTTTGAATTTTATGCTTCATCAAACGAAACACGCTCATTCTCATCGTAGAGACTAGATGCAGCCATAGCATAGCAATCTGATGCAAAAGAGGCACTATGAGAGCCTGAACGAGTACGATATGATAGAGGTGGATCTAATTTGATGTCACACAAAGTCTGCACCAGCCATTTTGGCATAGTTTTTGCCTGCTCAATATCAGCTCTCTCATCAACAAGTGCATCATGTAAATCTGCAGCAGAAATGGAATGATCTGCATCATCACATGAAACCTGCAAAGGTTGAGAAGTTTCCTCATTGGGACCAACACTAGACTGTCCACCTGTAAAAAGAGGCACGAAAGTATCATACATGTCTTTGGAGCTAACATATGTCTCCTTGGTACATGAAAGCAATGGCTGAATAACATCTTCCACAAAAACAACATCACGGCTAACCACAATGCATTTAGTCTATGGATGATACAGACGACAGTCTTTACTTTCAGAACTGTACCCAACAAAAATACATTTTACTACTTTATCATCCAATTTTTTATGATGTTGTTCAGGCACTAATGCATATGCCAAAGAACCAAAAACACGCAGATGAGCAATAGATGGCTTGCGATCATGCCAAGCCTCATATGGAGTGATAGATTGCAGCGCTTTAGTGCGACACCTGTTCAGTATATAAGCTGCATACATGACAACCTCAAGCTAGAAACTATGTGGTAAAGCCTGACTCTTGACCATGCATCTCTCCATCTCCATGAGTGACCTATTCTTTCGTTCAGCAACTCCATTCTGTTTAGGTGTATACTGCACTCTACACTGCTGTTTTATCCCACGTTCAGCCAGAAATGCATTAAAATCAGAAGACATATATTCCCCCCCTCAATCAAAACGGAGGGTGCCCATTTTACATGCTGATAGATTTTCAGCCAAAACCAAAAACTGTTTGAAGCACATGAACACTTCGGACTTTGCCTTCAATGGATATACCCATGCATGCCTAGAAAAATCATCGATGAAAGTCACGAAGTAAAGATAATTCCCAAAAGAAGGTGTCTGCATAGGACCACATACATCACTATGTACAAGCTGCAATTTCTGAGTAGCTCAAACTGAACCATCTTTTGGAAAGGACGAGCGCTGCATTTCGCCCAAAATACAGCCTTCACAAACATGTTTTCTAGGTGCCTCAAGTTTAGGCAAAGAGGACACCATTTCAGATTTCTGCATGCGTAGCAAACTAGCAAAATTCAGATGAACAAAGCGTGCATGCCAAAGCTTTGCATCTGACATAGCCTGAGAATCATTTACTGCACATGCCAAATAATTTACAGATCTTTCATAGTCTATGAGCTTATACAGCCCACAACATAAAATGCCAAAAGCAATAATCACATCGCCATTTGACAGATCATGAATTGTACACCTATCATCAAACAAATTTCACAACCAAGCCAATCTTGGCTAATGCATAAACTGATAACAAGTTCTTCTTGATCCCTGCCACAAATAAAGCATCTGACAAAGTGAAAGAACTACCATCAGTAGTAGTCAAAATGATCTTACCAACTCCCATAACAGGATAAGAGGAGTTGTTGGCGCATGTAACAGTATTCCCTGTAGGGGCAGGCTCGAGTGAAGAGAAGAAACTGCGCTGCGAGGTAATATGTTTGGTTGCCCCACTGTAAAAATACCAAACATCTGAGTCTACTGCAGACATGCACTGCTCATGAGAAGATGGGTCAAAAATGTAGACAGTAGTAAACGCCCATTCTTCTTCCTGCACAAGATTAGCAGACTCTGTTTTTGGTGTAGAGGCCTCTGCAACAACCATTCGAGCCTCTTTCTTCTTTGCCTCTTTAGCAACCAGTTTTGGACAGTTCTTTATGATATTATCATTCCCTTTACAGTACTTACAAAAAAATTTTTGCTTTTTTTGTTTCTTCTCATCTTTATCTTCCTTCTTCGAATATGGAGAATTGGTAGATTTCTGCTTACTAGTTGAAGAGCTCCATTTTCCTTTGCCCTTCTGACTAGCCAGGAAAGCTTGATCTAGAACTTGCATAATGGACATGTTCTGCCTGGACTAATCTTCCTGCCACAGAATAGAGACTAACTCCTCAAATGATAAGGCATTTGGATTGCCCTTCATCATCAACCAAAGAGTAGAAGCAAAACTCTAATATGAATCAGGAAGACCATTCAAAACAGTCTGCACAAGTGAGCTATCTGGTATAACCTCATCAGTAGAAATCAACTGTTCCTTCAAGTCTTTGATCTTCATTAGGAAATTGTCCATAGAATCACCTTCATTCATGTGCTCACTCTCCAACTATTTTCGGAGGTAAGCAACCCGAGCCTCATTCCTAGCTTGGTACAATGTGGTAAGTGTATCCCAAGCATCCTTAGCTATTCTGCAAGAGTGAATGTGAGGAATAATGGCACGTTTGATAGACAAAGCTATCAATGCATGTGCCTGGGCATCTCTGCCATCCCAGTGAATCTGCTCTACAGTAGGTGCAGCAGAAACCGCAGCACGAACAAGAATATGCAGAATATCATCATCTTCGACACCTTCTGCATCAGCTTCAATACCTGTAGTTGTAACAGTTGCAGGTGTGATAGGACGTTTTTCGACACCCTACACAATGTTCCACAGTCCTTTTGCAACCAACACATGTCGCATCATATAAGCCCATAACGGGTAGTTGGTACCATCCAACTTATCCTCAACAGCCAACATACGGAATACATCACTGCTTTCAGCCATGGCCGGTGACTAAAATACCTTGATGCAGAAAATTGTCGCATCATATAAGCCCATAACGGGTAGTTGGTACCATCCAACTTATCCTCAACAGCCAACATACGGAATACATCACTGCTTTCAGCCATGGCCGTCGACTAAAATACCTTGATGCAGAAAATTGACTGTATCTCAAAAAGTTGAACAAAACTCCGCTGTCAAATTCCACTATACTTGTAGCAGACTTCGAGATGCTTATACTGACAAATAGAAACTAGTATATACCTTTGGCACAAAAAGACGAAATAGGCTACACAAGCACTGTGATAGTGCGTTCGGAGGCCGAAATGAGCTCAGATTGCAATTTAGGCACCACGAAGCGAAGCCGTTTTGATCTTTGAAACACCCTGAGTATGCTCACCAAATTTCATGCGAATCTGAGACTGCAAACGGAGGAGTGTCGACGACACCCTAGATGAAGCGACGACCTGCTCTGATACCAATTGTTGGAGTTAGACGTCTGCAGAAGCACGCGAACAACACAAGGAAGAAGAAGAAGCTTGGAGCACAACACACAATACTGAATGTATTACTAGAGAATGTACAAAGATGAGTAGCCCATTAGGGCAATCGGCGTATATACAAGGCGGGGGGAAAAAAACCTCCTAAAGAGGGAAAAAAGTGCCCGGGTGGTCCTAGAATATTCACACACATCACTACCTAAATATATCAACATGGGTGACGAGATGATTATACTTTATGGAAATTAAGCATGGAAGCTAGTTGCGTTGCCACCAAAAAAAAGAGAAAACAATGGGATGCAAGTGGGTTTACGAGATGAAGCATAATTTTGATGGTAGCATATGTACGTGTAAAGCATGATTATAAAAAAATTATATGCATAGAATATTTCGTTGATCATTAGGAAACATTAAACCCTATAGAAAAAATGGCTATTATTCAGCCATTTTTAATCAAGCATTAAAAATGTAATACGACTCCTTATGCAATAATTCAACATGAAAGATCTCAAAGGCAATATACTTTTAAGTATGTTGCAAGCATATGGTATGGTTTATTATAAGACAATTACTATGCCATTTAATAAAAAAATGAAATTGAATGCTACCTTAGTTGAAGTATTGGAAAATACTTCTATGTATAGGATTTTGGGAATTTTACTCCATCTCACAATTGCAAGGCTTGATCTAAGCCACAATATGGGATTATAGAACCAATTTAATTAGGTTCCCAATAAAACATGTTTATATGCTTTTAGACATAGTCTATGTTATGTGAGTTATGCATTTTTTTCTGAAGCTTGTTTAGAATTGTAGATTCATAGATACACCAATGTAGATTGGGCTTGCATTATTTGAAATAGAAGATCTAGTAGTGTGTTTTGTATGTTTAGTTAGGAGCGTTGTTGTAACATGGACGAATAAGAAGAAACCCATTATTTCTTTGCAAGTACAAATGTTGAGTATAGTGTTGCAATAGCAACATGTGAGGCATAATGACTATAGATACTACTTACAAATTTAGCTATAGAACTACAAAAGCCAATTACCATTTATTGTGATAATATTAGAAAATTACACTTAATAAGTGGTTACTTCTTTATACGTGCATAAAGTTGAGAGCTATAGGGAATGATTTCCTAAGAGCATAAAGTTGTGACTTATGGGGAGTGATTCCAAAAAGATTGTAAATGATTGAGGAGACCCCATTGTGATTATGGATGAGGATTCTGAAGTCCAGATTACGCTTTTGATGATACTAGAAGGTAACTTTCAATCTAGCTTTTTGAATGTTTAGATCCCACAACTTCTTAATAAAAACATTAAAACCCATAAGGAGTCCAACGATTTGAAAACTTTAGTGTTCGAAATGAATCGACATTGTCTTTGAAGCACAAGATGGTAATGGATATACATAAATCTCTGAACTTCAGAAAAGTGTATGGATCTATATGTTTGCACTTGAGTTCTGCCGTCCATTGTTTTGTACATTTATTTCAAAAATTCTCATTTCACGTGACTTCCACCATGTTTATGTGTAAAGATATCATATATGAATAAGTGGAAGATGGACTAGGTGAAAACGTGGGTTAGATAGAAGGAATTACGGTGGGAGTCATATATCTTTGTAAAATATGTGCAATCGGTATGGGATTTTGATAATTGAAGAATTTTACTTAATTGTATATTAGATTCTATTTTGATAATTTAATGTGGAATCTTGGTCTGTGGATACCATTACCAAGCTCTAAGGGCTCTTTAGTTTCAATTGAAATTAAGCTTAAGCTACTAGTAATGAAATAGAAATTATTTTACTAGTAATGTAAGAGAACACTTGATAATTATGGGATTGAAGTGATTGAGCCAATCCAAATTTATAATACAAGGGAATAAGGTGAGAAAATGTCTTACGTTTTTTTATACGTAATCTTTTCATTATTGTTTCATTCAATTTTACAACCTCATTTTGTTTTAAATTGTCTGTAGATGTGAAAGAGACTATAAAATGAAATGAATGTCTTTGTAGATTAGATTAAACATGGAACTAAACTCTTGTTGTCATAACTCTTTTATAGCCTAATGATTGGAGTGTAGATTAACACTTTTTTGTCCCTAGTCCTTCTACTTGATGGTATTTCGTACTTGCAAGAAACCTTAATTGTAATAACTGTAATGGTATGTTTAGACATTTGTTTTAATCCATAAATCTTCATACCCTTTTTTGTTGTGTGTATTATTTTGCCAACAAATAATCGTTTTCAAACTTTCAGTATTTTATGTTTAACTTTAAAAGTGGATCCCACTCACTTCAAAAACCTAAAACCACTGTATAAATAGATTTGATGTTTTCATTCTCACAAATTCAATCACAAGGAGCTAGATTTACTCTCAATTTTATAACATACCATGTCCATGTGCAATGGTTTCATCCACATATGACACTCCCATAAAATTCCCTCGAGAGATTTTCATGGAGTTGTTTGATAGATCACACTACAAAGGTCATATGGATTTATATGAACTAGTGTGTAGAGTCCCTAATCTTGAAGGGACACAAACTATGAACTCAAATGTTCTTAAGAAGATATTTGATTATATGGAGTTTTATATTTATGATGCTCCATTGACATTCCACCTTATCAGGGCAAATGGGTCCCATGCGACTTACTTTTTTATATCTTTAAAGGAGATGATTCTTTTTCAAAGCATTGTTTAACGTTATGGAGTTTGGGGGGGCAAGATCAAGCATATGTTTTTTACTAAATAACTTCAATTGAAGGCTTTTGAACCTTAAAAAAGTCAAAGAACATTTTTGAAGGTGCAACCATATCCAAAAGGAGGCATTGAAGCACTAGAGATGCCTCAATGAAGACACAAACCCACAAGGTAGTTGAAGATAAAAAAAGTGCACATGAAGAGGCATGGAGGACATATGAAGAGTTATGGAAGGCTCCGATGGCTATCTAGGAACCATCCAAGCTCACCTTAAGTGTGTGTGAATGGTAGAAAGTGGGTATGGCACCTCTACATGTGCTATTGAGCCATTCTCTATTATACGAGTTCATATTCTCTTGTATATCTCTCCTACCTTTTCCAAAGGGTGCTGAATTTCTATAGTAGCATGTTAGGAGTCAACTTACACTTTGTAGGAAGCTCCATTTGTTATACTATGAGTTACAGCTCTTTTATGTCTACTATTCTGTCTTGAAACCTATTAGAAACATAGTCTATCTTGTGTGACTTAGTTGAGTGATCTACAAGTGTCCAATTACAATGATTGATATCTCATTGGAAAGCCGTAGTGTCTAATTTATGTGACTACAAGGGTTTGAGGATTGGATTTGGGAATGGATAGATATAGCATGTGCAGTGAGAGCTATGTAGAGAGTATCTAGGTCTTGGGTAGGGCTCAAGCTTCTTATTGTGGATAAGGAGGAGAAATATTCCATCAATGGTATCTGAGAAACTTGAAGACATCAATCTAAGTGAAAGAAGATTCATTTGAAGACTTGAAGAGAAGCAAGAATGGTAGATCAAGGGAGATCATCTAGAGGAGTGCTCACCATCAAACGAGTAAAGCTATCTATATATTCTAAAGAGGTAACACATATCTACTTTTATCATGGCTAATAGTTCCAATGCTATTGAGGAGTTTGAGAAGGACAACTACCACACTTGGAGGTTTAAGATGTTTGATTTCATGGTAAGATCAGATGCATAGGCACTACTATTAAGTCCTATGGTAACTAACGTACATTAGGGGGTGAAATGAACCCTACATGGGCCTTTTAGATTGAGTAATTAGTGATGGACCAATGAGAAGAGGGTGGTGGCCATAGTCTCGTCCCCTAATCACATAGGCTAGGCATATGCTTCCCTTGTTTTTGTATAGTCGAAGATGAGAAAACCACCTAGATCTTGTGGTTTTGGCCATTTGAATGGTTTTGAAAGCCTTTCAAATGAACTAGAGCCCTTGGATTGATTAAAAGATCCAAAGGTGGATGTTTGATTGCAAAAGCCAAGGCAATATTGGATTTGAGCCCTTGAATTTCTTTGAAATGGGTGGTTAAGATTGGATGGGCCTTCAAAAGGCACCTTTCATTGTGACCCATTGGATCTTAAAGGTAATCCGACGACTGAGATGATCTTCCCATGAAAAAATGCACCTTCTATTTGCCTCCATTGGATCTAAAGCTGATCCTATGGCTTAGATTCAACCCTGCCTTTGGATCCAAGTCTCAAAAGCACCGTTGTCGTCGAGGCTTTCTCTCCTCTCTCATTCATGAAGGCCTATAGGAACACGTTCGGTGAAGGTAGCCAGAATTTCTTGAGAAGTCCAAGATGCATCAAGGATTTCAAAGGGAGTTCACATGCAAACTTTAGAAGAAATTGAGCAAATCCAGGGTAGCGGTCAAAGCTGGTCAAACTTTGGAAATTAAGGAAAAAAATTCAATATCTCCAAATCACATGAAAATTCATATACTTGTAAAGCCTATCAAAGGCAGTCTATAGCCCGAATTTCACATGAAAATGGATTTTCTAGCACATTGATATGCCATGTGCATTTTGTAAAAAATGTAATTTTCCCACTTAGACCCTACAAAATCTTGTATAGGAATTTTTGTTAGCCATATGGTTTAACATGTATAAAGATCATAAGTGTCTACATACTTGTACAAAGTTTCAAGCCTATCAGAGTTTCCTAGACACCTTAATGCCACCTTGCAAGCTTCCAAATGTAGTCAAACTTGTATAAGGGAGATTTAGATAGAAGTTTTTTCTGCATATTCGTGAAGAAGATCTTTGGAAACATATTCCTACAAAGTTTCATCTTCATCAAAGCCTTTTTGGAGGGTCAAAGATCACAAAGTCCAATTTTCAAGGTCAACACAGTTTTCTAGTTTAAGCAAATTGAAGGGTTGAAGGGTTGCCACATAGTGAAAGCTGATTGAGCCATGTTGTGAGATCAAGATGAGCTCATATTCAAGGGTGGAGATGAACTTATGCTTAAAGCAAGGAGAATCCACGAGTTGTTTTCATCAAAGAAAACTTTTTTGACAGTTAAAGATCCATAATGCAACTTTTCTCTAAAAATAGTGGCATATCTTATCCGAATTGATGTCAACACTGATCCGACGGTCGAGATCATCCCCAGATCCAATGGTGGAGAATGAAGGCGCCTAAATTTCACTCCTTTACACTAGATTTGATAGAAAGAACAATTCCAAGCCATTGATTTGATTAATCAAACGGTTGTAATCGAAAGTAGTGATCCTAGAGTTGAGAGTTGATTTCTCTAGATCCAAGGGCCTAAATTCATTCAAAAAACTATATAAACCCCCCTCCAAACTCATAGAGCATCATTGTTAGGCATCCATAGGGCTCTTGCTAGCTTAAGGTTTCCTTGAGACGATCACCCTCAGTTGAGCGAGTGAGGATCCAAGGTGGACTAGTATGAGTATAGTACATAGTTTCAAATTTAAGTTAGAACTCCAATCTAGGATAGGCTCTTGAAAACAACATATCTATCTTGACTCAACCTCAGTGGAGCGTGTGAGTGATTTAGAGCTAATTTTAATGAGTCTTAGACTTCTTTAGTTAGAAGTTAGGAGCCTAGACATACATAGGGTCAATGAAGTGGAACTCATCTTCTTACGTGTGACATTCGGTTGAACTGTCATGGTTTGAGGGTCGGAACCACCTTTGATTAGTAGACTGCTTAGCTTGATGTATCACGACAATCTTATACATGTATCTTAATTCAATTCCTTTTAATTCATGTCACTTGTCACTTGTCTCTAGTCTCTTGTCTCACAGTCTCTTAAGTATTTTTACATGTTTTCTATTTTCTTCTATGTGTGAGAAGGCTCCGTAGTATTGCGTTGAACCAGTGAGGATGTCTCATTGAGCTTGTGATTAAACTCTATCATCATAATTCACTTGCATGCATATAATCCATACATACCCATACATATTGATTAGTTTCTGAAAGTGTATAAGAAGCTTCAATATTGGACCATTCTTCCTTTCGAAACGGATTTATGTGTAAGGATTCCATCTATTCTCGCCATGCATACATATCATCCAAAGAAGACTATGCATATGGATTAGAATTAGGAAGTGTTTAAGAAGCTCCTTCAATGGACCATTCTTCCTTGCAAATTTGATTCGTGTGTATGGTTCTCTTTCATTCTTATCATTCATGTTCATAAATCTAACTTGCACTCCTACATTCCCATTCCCATAATCATTTCAACATCTCTCTCTTCTCCATGCTCAACATTAATTTCACTTTCACGTCCTTAAACCTTCCATCATTCATTAGCTTCATACACCCTATGTGTGCCACGACCAGACCCGATCCACCCGGATTGCGATCATCTCCACACCGTTTGATATATGCCATCAAATGAAGGCTCTATTGGATGACTACGGATGGTTCCTCTCTCTAGATCAGCCCCAAATGCGTTGAACATCTAATACGGAATTCAAATACAAAAGTGCATCAAACAATATTTATTTGAGCAATCCACTAGTGGTTTTCTATGCTCCTTTAATCCTTTGGATTAACCTCTTTAATCCCTAAAAAATAGGAATCCTTTCAAGGTCCATGCGAGGATCACTTTTTTCCCATGATTTGAACCGAAGATCATGAAAGTAGAGATAAAAAATAGAAAGGTAATTTCCATGATCTCAATATTTGTTAGTAATAATATGATTGGACATATTCAATAAATGACACCAACTAAGGAAATGTGGGATTACTTCAAGAATATGTTTACAACCAACACCAAAGCTAGGAAGGTGCTCCTAAAGAATGAGATTAACAACCTGAAGAATCCAGGTAATCTATTAGCTTGTGAGTATATTATGAAAGCCAAAAGCATTAGGTATTCCCATGCACAAATAAGTAAAGAGCTGGATGATGATGAAAGTGTGGCCTATTTTTTGGATGGCCTCAAGGAAGATGAAAAATGGAGGCTATTCAATTCTTCTTTTCATGCTAGAGAGAACATGCCAATCCTAGATTAAATTATCACACTCATGATCAATGAGGAGATGCTTCAAGGAGGAAACAAAGGTAAAGGTTCTCAATCTTTGCTATACACAGGAAATAAAGAGAAAGGTAGCACAAATCATTCAAAGGACACAAATGAAAATGAAGCTAGCACATTCTATGGCAAAGTGGAACGAAATAACAAGGAAAGAGAGGTGAGTACTATTCATCTGGAAAGTAAGGCCATTGGGCAAATGAATGCACCTCAAAGAAGAACCACAGTAACTATGTTTCTAATGAAGGTAATGTGAAGAGATGGATAGGTGTGTTTCAAAGATGATCTGGCGTTGCACAGAACCTACTCCACACTTAGCAATTTTACTCAAGGTATGCTTAGTACAGTCCTTGGCTTCACATTAATGCAAGTAAAACCATCAAGTACTTCAAACAGCATTTCCAAAAGTTTGCATCAAAACAGATAACTTGCAATTGCAAGGAATGTGTGAAAACCTTCTATTTTGGGAATGGAGATGATCAATGTTTTGCTTAGAGCTCACAATCTGGTATGAATTGATCAGATATCTTTTCACACATCTAAATCAAGAGTATAGGTAACTATAGTAAGCTACATGGTGAATTTAGAGGCACTATACACTAAGAAATGAGTTAAGCAACTTAATAGGTGTTGGTGCATTTAACCCAAGCCTACATGCTTGATATGATTTGATTTATGTTCATTTGTAGTCATATGTGTAGACATATGAACACCTCTTGTAAAAGAGTATATTTTATCTCTTGTAATTATGAAAGAAAGAATAGCTTAAATCATCCATGATGTAAAAAGGAAATTTGTGGCTGCAACTACCTAAAACCATGAATCCATCAGCTGAGAGAATATCTCCTAATTATTAACATCACTTTAGGTAAAGTTATTTGATTTCAAATTCAAAAGTACCTCCAAAAGTAGCTATAAAAAGAGCAAGAAGAAGGTCTCCATAAGAGAGCTTGATTTGTGCCCACTTCATGTTCATTTGTAGAGATTGAAGAGCCTACTGCATAGCTCTATCATTCTACTCCCATTGTGCAAGTATTCATTGCCAATGTGGTTTTAATTATATGTGAATCTATACACTGTTCATTTACTTCTTCTCTATTTTATTCTCTGATATACTCAGAATGGTAACTTCAAAAGCACATATCTCAGGTTATACATAACCTTTTTCAGATTTTTAAAGTGCAGTGGATTGTTATCTAAGTCTAATTTATGCTCCCACAATTTCATGCTATTAAATTTATTATTTGTGAGAAATCCTTGTTTCTCCACTCACTCGTCGAATCTCTATAGAGCCTCGAAAATGATGGGAGTGTTCCAGATTTTGCTACATCTTGTTCTCACTACTCAATACATCAATTTAAATGTTTTAACTTGGATTATCAAGTTATCTTAGTCTATTTTGTATGTCCAAAAGGAGATTTTATAATTCCTCGGAGGTTGAGAGCACTATTCATTTTTTCCAACAGGTGTATGTACAAAAATAACAAGTTTTGGGAGTTAATCATTTTGCAACTAGTATGTCTTGACTCAAACTTTTGAGATACTTGTTCCAAAACACTTGGGTGATTTTTTGTGGATTTAGGAAGCTTAAAGGGTCTAATAACCAACTCTAAAGTCTCAGTTGGCTGGTGGGAAGCTGATTGGCACCAACTCATCTTCAGATTGCATCCACCATCTCTCTTTACAGTGGTATCAAAGGATAGTCAATCAACATGAGAGATGGATTTCCATCAACAATTGACAAATTGGATAAAAACAACTACCCAACATGGTCTCTAAGGATGGAGGCTTATCTTCAATGGAGGAATCTATTTGGATACACATCTGGAGATGAAGCTATGCCAACCATGCGGAACAAAGGGCAACCATCACATGGAGAAGAGAAAAGGTTTTCAAATTGGTGTTCAAAGGATGCACTTGCAAGGTCTTATATTCTAAACTCAATCTTTGATTTTATTTTACCTCATGTCGAGGGATGCAAGACATCAAGAGAGACTTGGAATGCACTTGCTTCTTTCTTCTCCTCCAACACTCGAGCAAGGAAGAACCAATTGTGAATGGAGTTCACAACAATGAAGAAAAGCCCTAAGCAAAGTGTGATTGATTATGTCACAAAGATGAAGGATATTTCAGATCAACTTGGAAGCATTGGAGAGGTAATTTAAGAGGAACAAATCATTAGAAAAATCATAAATGGAATCAAAGTAGATGAGAAGTGGGAGTCCTTCACAACAGCCATGGACTTGTACATGGATATGCATGTACCCCACCTCAATACACTCATGGGCGAGCTCTTCACTCATGAAGCAAAGATTAGCAAAGGTGGTGAGTCCTCAAGAGGTAATCAAACTTCTGCCTTATATTCTGATAAAGCTAAGGTCAAGGAAAAGTCAAAGAATAAGAAGAATGAAGATGAAGGTAGCTCTTTCCAAGCAAACTTTGCAGGTAGAGGAAGAGCTAGAGGAAGAGGTAGAGGTGGAAAGCAAGGTAGGGGGAGATTCCAATCATCTCAACCTTGCAATATATGTGGCTTATCTAATCATACTATTGAAGAATGTTTGAGGAACCCGAGGAACTCAAGAGGAAGAGGATTCAATAGAGGTGGCTATGGATCAAATAGAGGCAGATACAATGGAGGCTACAACAACAACTAAAACAATAATTACAACAACAACAACTATTCAAAGTGGCCATAGAGGAAGAAGATATTACAATAACTATGCAAAGGACCAAAGTCAAGAAGATTCATTATTGATTATGAATCTCTTGTTGGAAGAGATGGATGGATACCTCAAGGAAGTGAGGTGGAACTGCTAAAACTTGGATCGTACATGCCCTTAATCACTTCAGAGTTTGATAGTAGGCCCTTTTAGCTTGCAAATGACACCAAGAAAGTAGTTATGTACTTTTGATTTGATCCTAGAAACAATTGAATCAAAACAGACTACTTTATGAATAACTAGTGTCATTAAAACTTGCTATTTTAATCCACACACCTACTGGTTCTTTTGCTCAATGCTCATAGTATAGTAACAATTGATTAAATTCCTTTTCATGGAATTTAATTAGCTTATATAGCTAGTTATTGCAAGTTGAATCATCTAAAATAACAAACTATGCACTGAGAAATATGTTTAGCAATCCAAGGCTTACCCCTGATTTTTTAGGGACGGAACAATAGATGACCAGTGAGCACTTCGACGACCATTTCTTGTAGATGGCTGAACCAAATACTTTGAAGCATAAAGTAGACTCCAAGTGGATTCCAAGAAGCTATAGATCATGCAACATGGTTGAGAAATCATTGAGATATGATAGAGAAAGTTCACTATTATGAGTAGTCGTAGCAGAGGAGTAGACAGAGATGTTCAATGAAGTAAATGTATTATAGCACATGATTATACAAGATCATTGGCATTGTAATGATGCTCAATGATAGTGGAATGATTAAGATATGGTGTAAGATACTCAAAACCTACAAATAATCAATGGAAGATCTCTCATTGAGGCCACACAACCGCCTGATTTTCAAAGTCATTTATATAAGAAGTTTTTTCTTAAGTTTGAATTTGAAATTCAAACTTGTCTCCAACTAAAAAGTGATTCCCTTGATCTAGGAGATATTCTCTCCTTGAAACTCCTAGCTATTGTTCTTTCTAACTCCACGATATTTTGGCTTTTACAAGATTCTATCAAGGTATAAACCTTTTACAATGGTAAATGATCAAACAATTCCAAGCTATGGTTCACATGAGTTATCAAATGCTTCCACATATAGTCTTCCATGCTAAGCCAAATGTGAAGGCTTTTATATTTGCACCAACAACTCCCGCTCAAGCCAAACATCTTGGCTTGTATAGCTTCTTCAATTTTCTTATATATCGTTCAATCCAATCATGGTTTTAAACGTGCAAAGCTTTCTATCTAGTGCTTTGGTTAACAAGCAAGCACATTGCATATTTGTAGATACATATGATAATTGTATATCTATGCTCAAGAGTTTCTCTCCAACATAGTGATAATGCATTTCTATATGCTTGGTTCTTGCATGGTTAATGGGATTGGCTGCAAGATGCAAAGAATTGGTGTTATCACAAAAGATCATAGGTGACTGAGTGTGAAGTCCTGAATCTAAGTAGAGCAATCTAATCCAAATAGCTTCTTGTGTAGCATTTGCTAATCCCCTGTATTCATCCTTTATTGAAGATAAAGCAATAGTTGTTTGCTTCTTTGAAGACCATGAAATAGGTTTATCACCTGCAAAAGATAAATATCTAGAAGTACTCCTTCTGTCATCCTTATATGCTACCCAATTTGCATCTGAGTACAACTTTATATCTAAATCTGATGTGTATGGGAAGTAAAGTCCTTGGTTTTGAGTACCTTTGAGATACTTCAAGATTCTTTTAGCAACTTCCAAGTGAGGTGCTCTAGGTTTATGCATGAGTTGGCTCAAAACACTTACTCCATAACATATGCCAATCCTTGTTAAGGTTGCATAGAATAGACTCTCAACTATGCTTTGATAACCTGCAATGTATTCAAGCAAATCACCTTCACGAGCACTCAATTTATGATTTACCTCCATAGGGATGCTAGCTACCTTTGCATTCTCCAAGTGGAACTTCTTCAACATGTCCTGCATGTATTTCCTTTGAGTGATGTAAATTCGAGAGCTAGTGTATACTAACTCAAGTCCAAGAAAATATTTCAGAAACCCTAGGTCACTGATTTTGAACTCCTGCATCATTTGGTTTTTTATTTGTTTGATGCCATTGGCATCATCACCTGTAAGAATGATGTCATCAACATACACACATAAATATATCATTTTTGAATTACTTCTTTTGACAAAAAAAGAAGAATCTACCTTGCTTAGCATGAATCCTTGGTCTTGAAGATAGGTTTTTAACCTATGGTTCCATGCCCTAGGTGCCTGCTTCAAACCATAAAGTGCTTTCTTCAATTTGCATACATGATTTACCTTGTTTTGGTCTTCATAACCAGGAGGTTGAGCCATGTAAACTTCCTCTAAAATCCAGCCATTTGAGAAAGGCAGTTTTCACATGTAGTTGATACATATTCCAATTTCTAGATGCAGCCACACTTACCAATGCTCTGATGATTGGAATCTTAGCCACATGTGAGAAAGTTTCTTCATGATCTACACCTTAGGTTTGTGCAAAACCCTTAGCTAGAAGTCCAGCTTTATATCTATTTATGGATACATCTGAGTTCCTTTTGATTTTCAAAATATATATAGAACCAATTACCTTCATTGATGCTTTCTTAGGTACTAACTCCCAAGTATCATTATCTTGGAGTGCTTCTATTACTTCCTCCATAGCCTCCTTCCATTCTACTTTGGTACTTTCTTCTTCATATGGAGAAGGTTCTTCAAATGATGAATCCTTAGCAAGATAAATAGAATGATTAGTGACTAATGAAGTGTCATACCCATATCTGATTGGCTTCTTACTCTTTCTTTGTGATCTCCTTATGGCTTGGTTGGATGGCTTAGTTATGTCTTCCAACCTCTTCATCTTGGCCTTGCCTTTCGATTTCCATGCTTTGAACTCCTCCAAGTTGATGGTGTCCTCATCATTTGATTTGATGTCTTCAATTATGCTTGGCTCCTCCTTGGTGAGGCTTGGAAATTCTTCTTCCAAGTCATATGGCAATTTGACCTTCTGACATTCACTTTCAAACCAAGAATCATTCTCATCAAACACAACATCTCTACTAACCATAAATCCTTTGTTGGATGGATTATAAAACCTGTATCCTTTTTTATTTATATCATACCCTATGAAGATGCATTTCTCTGCCCTAGGGTCTAACTTACCTCTGATTTGAGATGGAACATGCACATAAGCAACACAACCAAATATTCTGCAATGTTCAAGTGATGGTCTCCTACCATGACATGCCTCATAAGGGGTCATCCCATCAAGGGACTTAGGGGTAACCTATTAATAAGATAAGTGGCAGTAGAAACACTCTCTGCCCACAAGTAATTAGGCAACTTTTTTTCATTAAGCATTGATCTAGCTACTTCAACAATCAATGTGTTCCTCCTCTTTGCTACTCCATTTTTCTTAGGAGCATATCTAGTGGTGATCTCCCTTTTGATACCTTTGTCCTACAAAATGCATCAAATTCATTGGAGAAGTACTCACCTCCTTCATCTGAACTTATCCTCTTTAGACTCTTTCCTGTTTGATTTTCCACAAGTGCAACATATGTTTTGAAAAAACTGAATACTTCATCCTTATGTTTCATGAAATACAAGATAATCCACCTACTGAAATAATCAATAAATGACACATAGTTTTGGTAGTGGTCAGGGCGGTCAAGGACTTACAAGACAAGGGAGCCAACGGGAAGGGCCAAGCAGGCAAAGCAGTCAAAGAAGATCTGGCAAGTAGGCCATCATTTTTCATGAAGCTGAAGGTCAAGGAAAAATCACAGGAGCACATCAAAGAGGTGGACACACAAGAACAAGAAGCAAGTAGGGAGCTCCATGAAGTGTATGTCAAATTGTTAGAAGAAATCCCTACAAAAATGGTGATTTTCATCACTAAAAGCCAATGTGAATACCATTTCATATTTTTGTAGCTCCATTTTGTGCAAACCAAGGAGTCCTTGAGCTTGAGGAGCTTTAGAAGTACCTACCTATCAATTTTCACATTTTTTAGACTCCGTTTGAGCCCCCAAATAGGCCCTAGAACCTAATTTTTAACTAGGCCGGACACTAGGTCTGGACAGGGCCAAAGCTAGTCAAAAACTATAAAAAGCACTTTTGAACATGTAGATTTGAACTTGTAAGAGCACTTTTGAGTAATCTAAAAGAATTCCATTGTCTCTCTCTTTGTTCTTGCTGTGTGTGCGCGTGTGTGTGTGTATGTGTGTGCATGTTAGTGTGCTTCTCACTCACACACTTGTGCCATCACTTGTTCAAGGTCTTCATACCATCCTCACATCTTCCCGGATTGACATTAAAAGAGGTGCTACTCATCACTGAGCTAACCAAATTTTGGTGCCGTTGCCGGGGAATCGAGCTTTGAGGACGAGCGTGTGATGGTAAGACGTAGAGTTGTGACGTTGGCGTTGTAGGTAATTTCTTTGCTTTTCCTTATTTTTCTCTTTCTTACTTCACCATCATCACCACCATCATCATCCTCACCATCTCCCACCTCCATCTACACTATCGCGAAAAATTTCAGTTTTTTATCATATCACTATTGGAGTTAGACGTCTGCAGAAACACGCGAACAACACAAGGAAGAAGAAGAAGCTTGGAGCACAAACACACAATATTGAATGTATTACTAGAGAATGTACAAAGATAAGTAGCCCATTAGGGCAATAGGCGTATATACAGGCTGGGGGAAAAAACCTCCTAAAGAGGGAAAAAAGTGCCCCGGCGGTCCTAGTGTGTTCACACACATCACTACCTAAATACATCAACAAATCCCCCCTGAGAGTGATGCGGTGAACAAGGAGCTGGCACTCATGTATAAGGATGTGCCAAGCTATGTGGAAATCACTCCACAAAAGGAAGTAAGCCCAAAGCTTTGTGGAAAGCTTCAAACTTCTCCCTAGGCAGAGCCTTCGTGAAAAGGTCTGCAATGTTCTCCTGCGTGGGCACATATGCCAAGGTAATCTCCCCAGCAAAGAACCTCTCCCTGACATAGTGATAATGCACCTCAATGTGCTTAGTGCGAGCATGGAACACAGGGTTCCTCGCAACTGCCAATGCACTCTGACTGTCAGTGAAGATGGTGGTGGCAGAAGACTGGCCAACACCCAAATCAGCCATAAGGCGTATGAGCCACACACACTCAACAGTCGCTGTGAAAGCTGCCCTATACTCAGCCTCACAACTAGAAGTGGCCACAGTAGGCTGCTTCTTGCTCAACCAAGATATACATGAGCTACCAAGCATGAAGCAAAAACCACTGGTGGACACACGAGTGTCATAGCAACCAGCCTAATCTGAGTTAGAGAAAGCATGCAAATCTGGCGGTAGTGATCCCCCCTTGAGATAAAACAACCCAAGTAGCCGAGTACCACTCAAGTAGCGAAAGATGCGCTTAACCGCCTTCCAATGCGTGACTCCTGGGCAATGCATAAACCTACTCATCTGTGAGATAGCAAACTGAATGTCTAGCCGAGTAATGCATAAGTAAATCAAGCATCCAACACCCTGCTGATAGAGAACAACATCAAATGCATCTCCAGCATCATGAAGACTCAATCGTAAACCTGTCTCCATAGGAGTGGCAATAGGCTTACAGTCTTCAAGGCCAAAACGCTGCAATAATGTGTCAATATATTTTGTTTGACACAAAGCCATTCAACCATCAACTTCCATAAACGGAATGCCCAAATAGTGATGCAAATGCCCCAAATCAGACATCTCAAATGAGGCATGCAAATCAGCCTTGAAATCAGCAATATGCTTCTCAATAGGACCACTGAGCAGCATGTCATCAACATAGACAACAATGATCAGAAGCACATCATTAGCACGCTTAACATATAAGGTGCTTTCAGTTGGACTGTTCACAAAACCATGTGCAACCAGATAGGCATGTATCTTCTCATACCAAGCACGTGGTGCTTGCTTTAAACCATATAATGCCTTCTTTAACCTGCACACCTGGTTTTCATGCCCTTTCTGCACAAATCCACGGGGCTAAAAAACATACACTTCTTCATGCAAGTCACCATTCAGAAATGTTGTTTTAATGTCCAACTGATGTACATTCCAACCATGATGGGCTGCAAGTGCACAAATGCTCCGAACAGTAGTCATACGGCATGTAGGTGCAAAGGGCTCATTAAAATCAATGCCTCTTTCCTGTGCATAACCCTTTGCAACAAGCCTAGCCTTATACCTACCAACCGTACCATCAGGTTTATGCTTCAGCTTGTATACCCACTTAGTGCCAATGGCCTTCTTTCCAGGAGGCAAGTCACATAGACCATGTACCATTCTTCATTATAGCATCATATTCAGATTGCATGGTAGCCATCCAATTTTTTGAATTCTATGCTTCATCAAAAGAAACAGGCTCATTCTCATCACAGAGACTAGAAGCAGCCATAGCATAGCAATCTGATGCAAAGGAGGCACTATGAGAGCCTGAACGAGTATGATATGACAAAGGTGCATCTAATTTGCTGTCACACAAAGTCTGCGCCAGCCATTTTGGCATAGTTTTTGCCTGCCCAATATCAGCTCTCTCATCAACAAGTGCATCATGTAAATCTGCATCAGAAATAGAATGATCTGCATCATCATATGAAACCTACAAAGGTTGAGAACTTGCCTCATTAGGACCAGCACTAGACTGTCCACCTGTAAAAAGAGGCATCAACGTATCATACATGTCTTTGGAGCTAACAGATGTCTCCTTAGTACATGAAAGCAATGGCTGAATAGCATCTTCCACAAAGACAACATCACGGCTAACCAGAATGCGTTTAGTCTTTTGATGATACAGACGATAGCCTTTACTTTCAGAACTGTACCCGACAAAAATACATTTTACTACCTTATCATCCAATCTTCTACGATGTTGTTCAGGCACTAATGCATATGCCAAACAACCAAAAACACGCAGATGAGCAACAGATGGCTTGTGGTCATGCCAAGCCTCATGTGGAGTGATAGACTGCAGCGCTTTAGTGGGACACCTGTTTAGTACCTATGCTGCACACATGACAGCCTCAAGCCAGAAACTATGTGGTAAAGCCTGACTCTTGACCATGCACCTCGCCATCTCCATGAGTGACCTATTCTTTCGTTCAGCAACTCCATTCTGTTGAGGTGTATATGGCACTGTACATTGGTGTTTTATCCCACATTCAGCCAGAAATGCATTAAAATCAGAAGACATATATTCCCCCCCTCGATAAGAACGGAGGGTGCCCATTTTACATGCTGATAGATTTTCAGCCAAAACCAAAAACTGTTTAAAGCACATGAACACTTCGGACTTTGCTTTGAGTGGATATACCCATGCAATGCCTGGAAAAATCATCAATGAAAGTCATGAAGTAAAGGTAATTCCCAAAAGAGGGTGTCTGCATAGGACCACAAACATCACTATGTACAAGCTGAAATTTCTGCGTAGCCCGAACTGAACCATCTTTTGGAAAGGAGGAACGTTGCATTTTGCCCAAAATACATCCTTCACATACATGTTTTCTAGGTGCCTCAAGCTTGGGCAAAGAAGACACCATATCAGATTTTTGCAGGCGTAGCAAACTAGCAAAATTCAGATGACCAAAGCGTGCATGTCAAAGCTTTGCATCTGACATAGCCTGAGAATCATGAACTACACATGCCGAATCATTCACAGATCTTTCATAGTCTATGAGCTTATATAGCCCATGATATAAAATGCCAGAAGCAATAATCACATCGCCATTTGATAGATCATGAACTGTACACCTGTCATCAACGAATTTCACAACCAAGCCAATCTTGGCTAATGCAGAAACTGATAATAGATTCTTCTTGATCCCTGGCACAAATAAAGCATCTGAGAAGGTGAAAGAACTACCATCAGTAGTAGTCAGAATGATCTTACCAACTCCCATAAGAGGATAAGAGGAGTTGTTGGCGCATGTGACAATATTCCCTGTAGGGGCAGGCTCGAGTGAAGAGAAGAAACTGTGCTGCGAGGTAATATGTTTGGTCGCGCCAATGTCAAAGTACCAAACATCTGAGTCCACTGAAGACATGCACTGCTCATGAGAAGATGGGTCAAAACTGCAAACAGTAGTAAACGCCCATTCTTCTTCCTGCACAAGATTAGCAGACTCTCTTTTTGGTGTAGAGGCTTCTGCAACAATCATTCCAGCCTCCTTTTTCTTTGCCTCTTTTGCGGCCAGTTTTCGACAGTTCTTTATGATATGATCATTCCCTTTACAGTACTTGCAAAACAATTTCTGCTTTTCTAATTTCTTCTCATCTTTATCCTGGTTCTTCGAATGTGCAGCATTTGCAGATTTCTGCTTACTAGTAGAAGAGCTCCATTTTCCTTTGCCCTTCTGACTAGCCAGGAAAGCTTGATCTGCAACACGCATAATGGACCTGTTCTGCCTGGACTCATCTTCCTGCAATAAAACAAAGACTAACTCCTCAAATGATAAGGCATTCGGATTGCCTTTCATCATCAACCGAAGAGTAGAAGTAAAACTGTGATATGAATCAGGAAGACCATTCAGAACGGTCTGCACAAGTGAGCTATCTGGTATAACCTCATCAGCTGAAATCAACTGTTCCTTCAAATCTTTGATCTTCGTTAGGAAACTGTCCATAGAATCACCTTCATTCATGTGCTCACTCTTCAACTACTTTTGGAGGTAAGCAACATGAGCCTCATTCCTAGCTTGGTACAATGTGGTACGTGTATCCCAAGCATCCCTAGCTGTTTTGCAAGAGTGAATATGAGGAATAATGGCATGTTTGACAGACAAAGCTATCAATGCATGTGCTTGGGCATCTCTGCCATCCCAACGAATTTGCTCTGCAATAGGTGCAACAAAAACAGCAGCGCGAACAAGAATCTTTGGAATACCATCTTTGACACCATCTTCATCAGCTCCAACACCTGTATTTGCAGTACCTGTCGTTACAGGTGTAACAGAACGTCTTTCAACACCCTGCACAATGTTCCACAATCCTTTTGCAACCAAAACATGTCACATCAAATAAGCCCATAATGGGTAGTTGGTACCAACCAACTTATCCTCAACAGCCAACATACGGAATACATCACTGCTTTCAGCCATGGCCAGTGGCTAAAATACCTTGATGCAGAAAATTGACTGTATCTCAAAAAGTTCAACACAACTACCCAAAAGAGTTCTGCTAAACCTGTAGCAGACTTCGAGACGCTTAAACTGGCGAACAGAAACTGGTATATACCTTTGGCACAAAAAGACGAAATAGCCTGCACAAGCACTGCGATAGTGCGTTCGGAGGCCGAAACAAGCTCAGATCGCGATTTCGGCACCACAAAGCAAAGTAGTTTTGATCTCGAAAACACGCTGAGTATGCTTACCAAAATTCGTATGATTCTGAGACTGCAAACGGAGGAGTGTCGACGACGCCCTAGATGAAGCGACGACGTGCTTTGATACCAATTGTTGGAGTTAGACGTCTGCAAAAGCACGCTAACAGCACAAGGAAGAAGAAGAAGCTTGGAGCACAAACACACAATACTGAATGTATTACTAGAGAATGTACAAAGATAAGTAGCCCATTAGGGCAATAGGCGTATATACAAGCCGGGGGAAAAAACCTCCTAAAGAGGGAAAAAAGTGCCTCGGCGGTCCTACTGTGTTCACACACATCACTACCTAAATATATCAACAATCACCTTCTCCCTTCCATTTCCCTCATTCCACTTGTGAGAGAGAGCAAGAGAGCTGTTTGTGTGTGCTACTTTTGCATGTTTTTTGAGTTTCCTTGCAGGATCTGGCTGTTCCATCATCTCCTGCACGTCGCGCAGGTACGAAAAAGCTCGGTCTTGTCTCTGTGTCGTAGACCTCTATCGATCGTGATTGATAGAAAAATCGCCCCTTTGGTAAAACTAAATGCACCACAATAGACTAGAGGCCTTGCACATCACCAATCCATAAACATTTCTGAAAAATTTGCATTTTTTTTGTCCATCGCAATTGATAGCATCAATCGCGATTGACAGTGTCCATCACGACGGACAGCCTGTCCATCGCGATTGACAGACCCCGACGGACACGTGTCCATCGCGACGGACACCCCTATCCATCGCGACTGACAAAAGAAATCGCGATTAACACCCCATTTCGACGAGATTCTTGACCATCGTGACGTATAGAGGCCCGATCAACACATAAACACGAAAAAATCCGAAAAAATCCATCAATCGCGATTGACACCTCACGACAGACTGCTTGTCCATCGCGATTGACAGTAGTCCATCGCGACCGACAACAGTCCATCGCGATTGACATCAGTCCATCGCGACTGACACCCCCAATCCACTGTCCATCGCGATTGACACCCATCAATCGTGATTGACACGTGTCCATCGCGACTGAGAGGCCACGACGGACAGCTCTGTCCATCGCGATTGACAGCCCAGTCGATCGCGATTGACAACCAATTTCGGCCAAATTTATAGGGTTTTTAATTTGAGGTTTGTGGTTAATTTTGGGCATAAATGTTGGGCTATAGAGCATATAAGGAGGCTATAAGCAAATAATCCGAGGAAAACCTATTGCCCTGTTAGCCTGTTTTAACCCTGTTTTTAACTCCAAAACCCTGAACTGTCATAACTTCCTCATACGAAATCTGTTTGCTGTGATTCTTGTTTTGTTGGAAAGCTCGTGTAAAATTAATATCAGGATTATTAGATATAGTATTTTGAAGTTGACCATATCCAGGGGGAACAAAACCAAGGGACCCCTATAATTGTTTGCCATAAAGATAGAGGGCAGATTGATATCTAAATTGCATGAATGGAAGTGATTTGTTAAGTCATTTGAATCTAAGTCTTGAGCTAATTTTGGGACTTTTACAGGTCCATTGAGAGCACTTGAGGGCATCCAAAGCAAGGGCTTTTTGCAAGCCTGAGAACCGGGTTCTTGAGCACCAAAGGCAAGGGATCAACAAGTGAGGTTGGAATATTCTCAACCCCCTTTTCAATTCCTAGTTTAGGCTACACACGAGTAGTGCTAGAAGTAAGTCAGGGTGACGCTAGGCATTTGTCAAGTTGAAGACTACCTAAGTACTCAAGTCAAGTTGAAACATAGTTTCTTTGCGACCGATAACTTTAAAGGAAAAGAACTTAACGTGGAACGATCAACTTAAAGTGCGGAAATTAACTCAAGTATTCCTGATGACATGATATCAGACAAGATCATAAACACGATAATCAACTAAAAAGAATCAAGTAACTGATACAAAAGAACTCAGCAACGAGGTTGTACTTGGGTAAAATTTGGGATTGCTCAGTTAGCCATATGAACCTTAGATCAGGATGACACCTAGGGAGAGATAGACAGAGTCTTAGGTCTTCAGAGGCTAGTGTCAATCATACTGCTAGGTCTTGGGCCCAGTAGTTGAGCCATCATTCTCAACACCCTAGCTCTGAAACTAGCAAGTCTGAGATGTCCCACAGTATGGAGAGACCCACAGGAAATTCAGGTGTGCCATACTTACAAAGGGTCGAAGGTCTTTACAAGACTCAGTTGGAATACCTTAGGACCAACCGATTAGGTGCTTGCATCTATGAGGATGGCCTAGGAAGATCTGTGGTCTAGATTAAAGACCCTGACCAACCCACTGGAATTGAACATCCAGCTGTCAAGTTTGAAAATGGAGCATACCTGGACAAGGAAGGAACCATATATGTAGTCACCAGCCACATAGATAGGACAGATGAGTTTGGTAATGTGATCCCAAAAATGGATATAAGTGACCTAGAGCAAGGGAACATGGGCGAAGAACCTAAAACCCCCCGAGGCAAATCAGTGCTTACTAGAATTATCACGCCACAGTGGATTCCCCAGGACAAAAAGAGCATAGATCTGCTTCTAAATCGAGAAACCGATGAAGCCTTCTGGAGGTATAAGCCTAATCAACCAAATGAGGTAGGAATGATCACAATCTATGAGTTCAAAGATCCTGATAGCCCAGGCAAAGTGACTTATCTAGACAATACTTCAGAGAGGATCTTTGTGGTCACCGAGCATGGTAGGCATGCCTACACTTGGAAGGGTGAATTTATTTTTCCCCAACCAAGATCTAATGTCTCTTTTGGCCACCAAGGGACTAGAACATCCCAAGCTCATGGAGCTCAAAGAGACAGGAATAGAGAAAGACCTGAGGTAAGTTTTGCTAACCCATTGGGAAGAGAAAGGATGAGAACAGAGATGGATAGAGAAGAAATCGAGAGACCAAGAGCCCCGAGGAACCTAAGAAATGCTCATGATTTTCCTTTGCCAAGGCCCACTGAACACACCAGAACCTTGAGGCCAACCCAACTTGTTAAGTCCATGAAGAACTACTTCGATGGCACTGGAGACCCATATGATCATGTGGCCGAGTTTAGGCAAGTCTTGAGAGCTGAGCAAGTGGAGGAACTATTCACGCAATACAATGCCTTTGGTCTAACCCTTAGGAACACCGCTCTCACGTGGTTTCAACCATTAAATGAGAGACACTTCAAGAACATAGACCAACTTTTAGAGGCCTTCATTATTGAATTCTCTAAGAGTGGCATAAGGCATAACACTTCCTCACTGATTCACACCTTCAAGAAAACCCCTCAAGAGATAGTTAGACTTGCAGGAAGAAGGTTTAGGCAATACTTAGAGAGATGCCCTATTCCTGAGTTACCCACTCCAGCCAAACAAGTGGCTTTATTCCTAGACGGATTGCTAAGTACCAAATTGAGATCATATGTGTACTTAAGGGACCCTAGGACCATAGAAGAGTGTGCACGCATGTGCATCGACATCGAGGATAACCTAGGGGAGGAATTGGAGCTTTTGAAAATCTACAGAGATTCAAATAGTTCTACTAGCCTCTCTTCCACGCAATCCACATCTCTTGAGGAACTCGTGGTGAAAGTAGCTCAAAAACTAGGTGTCTCTAGCAAAAAAATTCCAAGATTTGCCCCAGTTAAGCGATGTTATACTTGTGGAGGTGACCATATGGCGAATGTTTGTCCCATTATGGCTCAACCCCAAGTGAATCCTAGTAGCCAGTACTGCACCATAGAACGGAGATACACTAATCACACTGTGCAAGATTGCCCATACAATAAGCAAGCGGTTAGGCAAACCTAACCTCAGCCCTATCCACAACAGGGAAGATACCAGAATCAGTACCCACCACAATAGTATGTGAGGCCTCTACAAACCTACCAACCACAATATCAGGCTCAGCAAAGACCTCAACCAGTGCTAGCTCAACAATCTCCAGCTCCATCCAATGCGATCCCAGTAAAGTATGCAGCTGCAAAAGAGAACCTGAATAGAGCCATAGTTCCAGTAACACCATTGCTTTCAAAAAGTGACCATAGCTTTGATTCTACACATATAGATAGCCCACAGGCCTACTACATGCAGTCACCTGAGCATAACGAGTCATATTACTCTGAAGAGCCAAGTGAACCTAGTTGGGAGCCAGAGTATGCAAATGTCATGTACACAAACCCCAACTCTAGACCTCAACCTACGACCCCCATTCCCTAGAGGAACGTGCTTCAGATGTCAAGGAGATCACCTCATTCATGATTGCCCCATGCCTGCACCTACACAACCCCAGTCAGTAATGATCTAGGGCTTTTGCCAAGATTGTGGAAAGGAGCACCTCTTACGAGACTGCCCAAAGAACCCCAATAATATGCCAAAAATCACCCCTATCAACATTATTGGGTTAGTAGTAGACTCTACAGGAAGTGTCACTTCCACTGCACCTGTGCAAGTGGTCACCAGAGTTCAACCTTTGCAGCAGAACCAAGGTTTAGGCCAGGAAAAGAGTTTTGATGCTAGTGAGACTGAGAGCATAACTAAGAAGAGAACTAGAGCCTGGAGAGATAGCCGCGAAAGAATGAAAAGGCAATGGGCAAAGAAGATGAGTGAACTTGAGGAAAGCCTAAGAGAAACGAGAGCCAAGATAATTGAACTTGCATCTCAAACTCCCTCTCACACTACCCCACCACCACCATTCCCATCTCCATCCGATCCACCACCTTCCAACCCACCTCACACAATCCCACCACCACCAAGAGTAGGATCAGGCTTAGCATATACCACTCCCGAGGACGTAAATATGATGCTTAAGGCATATCACGCCAGAATCCAAGAAGGACCAAATGTAACGGATCATGAAAAGTGTTACCCTAGAGCCGAACTAGAGCTTGAACGAACTAAAATTTGTGCTAAGATGATGGAATTGGCTCAAACCATGTTTGAAGCCAATCGCCTCTTTAACATCTCTAGTTCAACTAAGATGCAGTTGCACTTTGATGGACTGCTAGAAAGATTGGAGAGGCTAATTGCACAATCAGAAAAGGAACCCGCCTCTCAAAATGAGAGAAGGCCAAATGAAAGAATAAGCATTCCCCCCCAGGAAGCTTATGTCCCTAACTCTATAGAGTCAGACACATCTTCTTCTATGAATCGGTACACACCAGAGTTCTTGCGAGAGATTCAAGAAGAGAAATGGGCTAAAGAAAGTGAAGTCCCTCCTCCCATTGAACTTGTGGATGACACACATGATCAATTCCCACAAGACATTCCTTCCATTTATGAGGAGCAGGAGAGCAACCAATCTCAAGAAAGATTATACTTTGAGTCTAACTCTTTACAAGAGCTACCCCATTTCACAGGCCCATGGGAAGCTAAGTCTACTTGTATGAGAGCACCCACGGTCATGGTACAAAATGAAGACTCAATCATACTTAGGAACACAGAGGTAGTGAAGAATACTAAAGTGCAGTGCAATCTCACTCTAGAAGAGCTACTCCAGGTTAAGCCAGAACTATGGAAACATGTAGCCAAACAAGTGCTAGAGGTCGCTAAACCGTGTTCTCAGGTAGGTTCTCATAGAACAATGCCAGAGATACCATTGGACAAGATAGGAGATATGAGTGAAGGAGAAGAGGGAAACACCTAGCTTCCCATTACCCATCAAGGATACACAACCAAGGCAATTTTGGATTCGGGTGCAGGAGTTGCAATTGCTACCACTTCCCTATGGAAGCGTTGGGGCAAGCCAGCACTCAGGCCAACGAGAATGAAATTGCAGATGGCTGATGGTCACATAGAAAGACCCTTAGGCTTGCTAGAAGGAATAACTCTCACTACATGTGGTGTAGAGTTTGAGCACACATTTGCTATTTGTGACTTTAGCAAGAACCAGGCCTATGAGATGATTTTGGGAAGACCATTTATGCGGCAGTTGCAAGTAGTACAAGATTGGGGAACCAACTCTCTGTACTTGCAACACTTGGGTGTCACGACCAAAGTGAATCTCAAAGATTACTCTCATAGAGATGTCCCTCCTATCCATTGGAATCCCATCCATAGAGCCAAAGATGATACTGAATCAGTGCATTCCATAGGATCAGGATCCTCATGGATGCATGAAGACATCCACTTATGGATGTGCAAAGTGGTAGTAGAAGAAGAGAAGAGAGAAAAAGCCAGAGAGGTAGGTGCGAAGGAAACACATAGATCAACTCAAGACCCAGCCTATGCACCTATAGTATTTCCTGACAAAGAATTTGAGCCTCACGGCTGGGCAGAAATTCTAGCAACAATGGATGTAGCCATCAATGAGGAACAATGGACACCCCACTGTGATGAGCATGGCTATGACATTTCAATCTTCGCAATAGAACCAATCATGGGAGATGCAGTTTTAGAAGAATGCGAACCTAGCCCTGATGCATTTGAGGATGCAAGTGACTCCGATCTAGAGTCAATCATCATGGACCCACCCTTTGCATCAGATGAGGAATAATTCTATGAGGTAGAAGCTCACCCTCAGAGACACGCAGAAATTATGAACGAGGTGAGATTAACCACACAAGTGGTCACCAAGAGTGAAGGCAAGAAGAGGAAGAAGAAAGAAGTCACACCAAAAGAGGAAGAATCTTTGTTTTAGGTCCTTGAAAATTTTAAGAAGTATGAAATAGATGATAGGAGAGTCATGATAAGAATGCCTAAATGTGAGGCGCAATCAGGAGAGGCCTATGATAACAAAGAAACCACCAAGAAAATAGTTGTAGCCATAGAAGAAGGAGAAGAGATGCACTTACATAGGACATGACCTGATGGAAGAAGAAGAGCATGAGCTAATAGCCTTGCTAAGAGAATACAGAGATGTATTCGCTTGGAGCTATAAGGATTTGAAAGGAGTAGACCCTGACATATGCTCACACACTATTCCCATGACCTCAAATGCCAAACCCTCCAAGCAGAAGCCATACACCTATAACGATAACTATGTTGCTAAAATCAAGGATGAGAGAGATAGACTGGTAGAAGCTGGATTCATCTATGAAATTGAGCACACTGAGTGGGTATCCCCCATTGTAGTGGTGCCCAAAAAGAATGGGAAGCTACGCGTATGCATCAACTTGAAGAAGGTTAATGCAGCTACCATTAGAGACAATTATCCTCTTCCTATCACTGAGCATCTACTAGAAAGCAATGAAGTGTATAGCTTCCTTGATGGATTTTCTTGTTACAATCAGGTAGCCATTGCCCCAGAAGATCAGCATAAGACAACTTTTGCCACAGAGTGGGGCATATTTGCTTTTCGGGTAAAACCATTTGGGCTTACCAATGCTCTTGCAACCTTCCAAAGATTGATGTGCCACGTGTTTAAAGAGTTCTTGAGGAAGAATTTGGAAGTCTATGTTGATGACCTCTGTGCTCATTCTAACATTAGACACACAAATACCTGAACTCAGACAAATCTTTGACAAATGTAGAGAATATCAAGTCTGCCTAAACCCAGAAAAGTGTGTTTTCATGGTCAGGCAAGGCAAGATTCTAAGACACATAGTGTCAAAGAATGGCATATCTACGAACGAGGAAAAAGTTAGAGCCATCGTAGAGCTACCGAGACCCAAGAACATCAAGGAAGTACAAGCTTTGATGGGGCATTGTGGATATTATCGACGTTTTATACACATGTATGCCATCATTGCAAAGCCTCTGTACGGACTTTTGACTAACTTTGAGTGGACTAATGAATGTGAGAATTCCTTCAATGAGATTAAATGGCGATTATGTTCAGCACCAATCTTGACCACACCAGATTGGAATAAGCCATTTCATGTTCACGTGGATGCATCCAATTATGCTATTGGATGTGTACTCGCACAACCTAGAGGTGAAGGTAATATGGATCTTCCAATTGCCTATGCTAGTAGACAATTGAATGCAGCTGAACGAAATTATACCACCATTGAGCGAGAAGGATTAGGTATGGTATATGCGATTAAAAATTTTAGACATTATTTGCTTGCAAATAAGTTCAGATTTTTTATTGATCATCAGGCACTGTTGTACTTGGTAATAAGCTAAGGAACGAGCTGGAGGGCTTAAAAAGAAATAAGCCCTACAAAGAGGAGCAGAATGTTGTTACTCAGTTGAGAAGGGAGATTGAAGCACTAAAGCTCCAAAAGGAGGAGGAGGCCCAGGCAGAGGAATTGGCTCAGCTGCGACAGGAGTTGCAGGAGCTCAAAGGAGGTGGCATCAAGAGTGGACTTTGGTGTTGCATGTGCAGCAAGCAAGGTCACATAGTAAGTGAATGTCCTCTGTTAAGTGTGACTTGCCAATTATGTAGGAAAGTTGGTCATGAGGCCCAGGAATGCCAATCAAGGGGAATGCCTGCAACAACATACTGAACACAAGGAGGACCCCTACCACCAGCAAATGTGATGGCAGCTGCACCCAGTCAAGGTAACACTTATAACCCTAGACAGAGGGATAATTTTGGAAATGGGCCTAGAAGGCCAATTATTTGTTTCAGATGTGGAGACTGTGGGCACTATCAAAGTAGGTGCACTCTCCCAGAAAATGCCCCTCCTTGCAGAAACTGCCCAGAGGCCACAGACCACTATACAAATTGTTGTCCTAAGAATCAAGCCTCTTCATCCGGGCCCCATATTCAAATGATTTCTGTACACAAAGAAGAAGTGTTAGATCAGGTCAATGTGCCATCTCCATCTACCAGGGTGGTGCATTTAGAAGAAATTGAATCTTTTACAGTGCAGACAAGAAGCAAGGGGAAGGCTCTAGTGGAAATAGGTCAAGAATCAATGATTAATGGATTAAACAGAGACAAAGGTGTGTCTGAAGAAAAAGCCACCACAAGTGCAGATATAAGGGAAAAAGAAAATTTCACAGGTACCAGTGATGCCATTGAATATGCATTCAACAGGGCTCATGAGCAGTTTGATAAGTCAAATGCAGCCCATGCTCTTAAGGAATCAGAAGCTTCCAGACTGCTCAAGTCCATGAAAAAGGAGGTTAGTATTTTTGAATTAATAAAGATGGATGGGAAGTTCAGGTCAGAACTCTTGCAGATAATTGATGAAATGTCCACAACAAGTTTAGTGGCAAAGGCTGTCGTTATGCATAAAGATAAATGTTTAAGGGAAGCACCCCTCACAGATTACAAGAGCCCTCGGCTAACAATCTCTATTAAAGGTCATGAGTTTCAAGGAGTTATTGTGGATGGTGGTTCTGGCATTAACTTGATGCCTGAATATACCATGAAAAAGATTGGACTAAACCCTTCACGACCTACCAACTTCGCTGTAACAATGGCAGACCAAAGCATAGTAAGGCCTATGGGTGTGGTCCCTAGAGTTCCAATCAAAATACAGGGTACCATCTTTAACTTGGACTTTGTTGTTTTAAGGCTGCTACAGGTAGAAGGAAGTTTCCCCCTGTTAATTGGGAGACCTTGGTTAAGGCATGCCAATGTGTTGCATGACTGGGGCAAGGACACAATGTGGGTAAAGCAGGAGGGAAAAGAGTTGCAGCAGATAATTTTAGAAGAAGGACCAGACAATCAGAGAAATACTAGTATGATGTAGACAATTGGTATTTGTATGGAAGAAGAAGTGGTGGACAACCGAGAAGCAGATCTATTTGAAGGAGCAGATTCATATGAAGATGAAAACATGTTGGCTTGGCTCCATGCAGAAGACCCATCTTCCTGCTATGGAATTTTCCCAAACTCAAGTAGAGAAGAAGCATATGAAGAAAAAGAGGAAATCACTCAGGTTGAAACAGTCTCAGTCAAAGGCCATGGAAAAGAGAAGAAAAGCAAAGTCCTTAAGTGCATCCGTGATGAAGATGCTTCAAATCATATGTCAATGGCCACTGTTTTATGGATACTGGTATGGATATCATCTATTGTGTCAATTTTTATGATAGTAAGTGCAAGGCTTTACAATGATGTGGACGGAATACCTGCAAGTCTTTGGAAACAAAAGATGCAGTATGGAGGAGATAATATTGTACTGAAGGATTTAAGGTGGGTCTATCAAAGCGTCACCATGCCCAAAAAGAAGATAAAACAAATGAAGTGCAACAAAATTGAAGGTTATGGAGGAGTTTTTCGGGGTCAACATATAAAGATCATGGCTAAAGGCCTATCATCAAGCCACATGAAGAATTATGGATCACCTGGAACCTGCAAAATTTGTCCAGGTTGTACATAGTCTTTTCTCTTCATTTTTACTTAAGTTTTAGTAGTTTTCTTTATCCATTTAGCAGCCATTTCATCAACTTTGCAAAAGTACAATTTTTAGGAAATTTTTCAGAATTTTTCAAGCATGTTTTAGCATTTTTTATCCCTTTCCGATGTCATTTTCTTGCCAAATAGGAGGAATAAAAGGAGGCTCTCTATGGTTTGATGAAAGAAATTGGGCCTAGCCCTATGGAAAATTTCATGAGAAATTTTTCAGAATTTTTGGCCATTTTTAGGCATTTTTTTGGATTTTTCCTTCATTTTTCTCTATTTTTGGGTTATTTTTCAAAAGAAAAAGGGCCCCCCAGGGCGTTTTCTTGCTTTTTGCTCCAAACCCCCCCCCCCCTTTCCCCCCCTCCCCCCCCCCCACCACTCCCCCCCCCCCCCCTCCCCCCCCCCCTTTCCCCCCCCTTCCCCCCCGCCCTCCCCCCCCCCCTCCCCACACCCCCCCCCCCCTACCCCCGCCCCCGGTTCTGACAGCCCCCCCCCCCCCCCCAATTTTATTTCTTTAATTTATTTTTTTATTTCTTTTATTTTGTTTATTTTATTGTTTTTTTTTATTATTATATTATTTTTATTTTTTAGTTTATTTATTTTATTTATTTTCTTGAGTTTTTAGTCTAGGCGTTCAAAAATTTTAATTAAAAAAAACAACAACAACAATATTTTTTTTAATTTCTATTATATATATAATTTAATTTTTATTATTTTTAATGGCTAAAAGCTTTTGGCTCTGGATCGTGCCTCGGTTGGCCGTTTTTTACAAAAAATGGAGTCATTTTCATGTTTTTTGGCACCTCTGAACTCAGTTTTTGGCTTTATTTTCCCAAATTCCATCTTTTTCTCTGACTTTTGGTCAAAACCAACATGTTTGGAGCACATTTATCACATGTTTTTATTTTTCCACATTGTCCACATGGCCTATTCTCACCTTGTCTTACCTTATGTTTCATAATCTTCCACACGCACCCTCTGTAACTCTATTGTTTGATCATTTTCACCCCCTCCAAACCCCATCATCATACCCACCTGCCTCCCTTTCCCAATCTGCCCGGCCACATCCTTAACCCTCCCTATCCCTTCAATCCCCGCCCCTCCGCCCTCCCCTCCTACTCCTTTCTACCCTCCCATTGCAACCCTTTGCTTTTCCATGGCAAAATCCAACTTTTGGTTCTTCTCTGGTGCTTGTTCTATCCTGCTTTTGGTGGACTTGGTTGCTGCTTAGATGTCCTCTTCCAGTTTTGCAGCTCCATTATCATGGTGTCCTATATGCTCAGAGTTTTGGCTATAGCTCTCCAAGACGGAGAGCACATTAGGTGGTGGGCAACTGTTTGAGCCCATAAAAGTCACGTTGGTCAAAGTCAATTGCGGCCAAAGTCAAAAGGTCAAAGTCAACTAGTCAAAGTCAACAAATTCAAGGTCAAAGTCAACAGGTTCAAAGTCAAAGTGCTAAAGTGCAGGTGTCAAAGTGCAGAGGTAGTGCACAATTAATTGTCCACAAAGGGTAAATTGGAGAAAGTGGGTTGCAAGTTGCAGAGGTAATTTCTCTAATTTCTCTAAGGTTCAAAGTGTTTTTTAAAGTGTTTTGGAAGGTTCAGGTGAACCCCCTCTTATGTGCAAAAGTGAAGACTTAAAAGGAAATGTGAAGGTATGTGAAGCGGCAGCGTACGCACAGGTGAAAGTATGGTCCCCCCATTAAAATTTTGGGTTTTAGTCTAAAGTCACTACAGGACAAAACAGTGAGTCGTTGGCTTCCACTTGTGAAGACAATCTTGGGACATCAAAGTGAGCACCAAGATACCATTGCAGTTAGGAGCGTACGTGATCGACACACTCAAATCAAGGCAAGGACCATTCTTGGACCAATCTTAGAGTAAGCAAGAGAAGCATAGTCTAAGTGAAGCAAGAAAGAGGTGTGCAAGGGTCACTAGAGTGCAACGCAGAGAAGTGGAGTTGCAGGAGTGCATAGAGAGTGACTAAGGGATTGTGCAGAGGGTGCTAAGCTAGTCCCCCAAGGATCTCAAGGTCTCTTTGCAGTGTGCGCGTGCCGACAGAAGGTATTCATTCCTCCCCCTTAGTGGAAGCTTTGGTGCAAGGTGTGCACAAGGATAAGCTTGAAGCAGGTGGAGGTCTGGTGCAGAGGAGGCCGGTGGCAAGAAGACTTTGGGATATTGGGTATTTTGTAATTGAGCACTTTCTGTGATTGTGCAGAGAAGTATTGGCTTGTATTTTGCTTCAAACATTGTAATTGTCTTACTGTAATCAATCCGCAGAAGCTTCCAAGGTGTATTTCCTCTTCTGGTCTTTTCATTTTCTCCTACAAACCCTCAAACTCCTTCTTGTCTAAGAATCCCCCAACACTACTCAAGGCAACGAACCCTACAGACACTAAGGAGACTCGGAGTGCATTGGCCGACTATGGAAGCTGATGTCCATACGTTGTGTAAGGAATGCACAGTCTGTAGTGTTAGACCAACTGTGGAGCATGCAACTTTGTACCAAGTGTCTCTAGCACCAGATTGGAGTGAACCACTAGTAGCCTGCTTGAGGACGAAAACATTTCCTCAAGATATGACCCTGACGAGGCAAAGAAGTTTAGAACAAGAAGCCCTAGACTACTCACTTATTGGTGATAATTTATACAAGCGTGGTAAAGATGGTTACCTGAGACTATGTGTCCATGAGAGTGAATATCTCAGAATCTTGGAAACTACTCACCAAGGTGTAGCAGGAGGACGTTTTGGGACCAGATCGGGTGATCAAGGCTATACTATTTGCAGGTCTTTGGTGGTCGACCCTTCACATGGATGCACATACTTATGTGAAGAGATGTGATGTCTGCCAATGAACTCAGTATCCTATACGCAAAGATGAGATGCCTTTGAAACCTATGATGGGTGGACGTGCATTCTCTAAGTGGGTAATAGACTTCGTTGGTCCTATTAATCCCCTAACTAAGAGTTCCCATGCTCAATACATTATTGTGGCCACAAATTATCTAACCAAGTGGGTAGAAGTGAAAGCCACAACGAAGAACGATGCTCAAAAGACTGCTAAGTTCTTATTTGAGAATGTGTTCACTAGATACGGGCTACCTATAGAGCTAGTAAGTGATAGAGGGACTCACTTCTTGAATGAAGTTATTGAAAATCTACTCCAAGAATTCTTGGTTATACACAAGAAGACTGCCCCCTATCACCCACAAGCTAACGGGCAAGCTGAAAGCACAAATAAGATTCTATGCAATGTGCTCACTAAATTAGTGAATAATAAACACTCTGATTGGGACAAACAGCTACACCATGCTGTTTGGGCATATAGACTTGCCTATAAAACGGTACTCCAAGCCACTCCCTTTCAGATGGTGTTTGGTCAAAATGCAATGCTACCATTGGACTTCTTGATACCTACATTGAAAGTAGCACAAGAGCATGATTGGACAGGCCATGAGCTCTCCTCTAGAATCTTTGATCTTGAGCGATTAGGAGAAACAAGACTAAGAGCTGCAGCAGGAATATACGCAGCTAAGAAAAGACAAAAAGCATATTTTGATGCACATGTGAAAGATAAGGGTTTGAAGGCAGGAGACGTAGTCCTAGTCTACACTTTGAAGCAACATGCACGGAAATTAGAGAAGAGAGGCTATGGATCGATGATCATTAATAGGATCTCAACTAGTGGAGCAGTTCAATTAGCTACTCTAGAAGGTGATGTTCTCCCTAGTTACATTAGCGGATGCAGAGTCAAGTTATATCAGGAACCCCTTACGGAGGAAATGTTAAATCGACTCAATACTGCAAAGAAACGTAAAGAAGAGGAAAAACGAATTCGAGAAGAGGCACATGCAGAAGCATTGGAACGCATCCGAAGAATGAAATTGAGAAGACAGGGCAGAGATCAACCTAGGACAGATGCGTATGCAGATCTAGTGTATCCTATGGCTATGTGTGAAGTTTCAGGTATTAGCTCTCATAGAATAATTGACGGACGTCCTTTTGTAACTTTAGAAATAGGACAAGGGAAGAGTGCAAGAACTGTAAGGGCCTTGATTGACTCAGGTGCCGCCACTAGTGCTATTAAATTTTCTTACTGTCAAAAGTTGAAATTAAATGTCAATCCTATAGATGCATATCTCATAGGATTGGGAGGCGTGGAGACCCCTTGCATGGGCCAAGCCACAACCATTGGCTCAACTTCCTATTAGTGATCAACGACCAGACGCTAATAGGAAGTCTTTCCAAATTTCTTCTACGAAAGCAAAGTCTATTTGGGCACCCAAGAAGTCGATGAAGGTTGACCCACAATCAAGGAAAATTTGGGTGCCTAAGGCTTGCTTGCGGGCTCAAATAGCAACACATAGACCACACCATACACAACATGGTTCACTCACACGAACAGCTGAGTCCCACCCGTATTCGACACACCCGAACACATATTTGTCCCGGAGCACGAGTAGAATCACTTGTAAATGGGTCTCTAAAAAGCCTCATTTACAAGCAGACATTCTTATGAAGCCCACTAGATTCTACACAAAATCAACAAAGAAAGCAACCCACTATGTTTGGAAGCCCAAACTTTGTAATAAACCACGTGATCCCATTGTAAAGCCACCTCCGCTTATTAACTGTGTCCACACCGCACCGCACCATCCCAATTAGCACATAGGAACCCTGCATCTGCTAACCACATTCCACACTCATAACCACATGAGCAGGAACTAACTAACTAACTAACTAACTCTCAGTTCATCATGTTAATGTTGTAACGGGGACAGATGACCACTTTGTGTCCATTTGCAATGTTAACCTTCATTTGTATATTCTCACAGAATCGGCGACCAGTTTCTTCAATATGGCCAAGGCTACAGGAACTAGCTCCCAGGCAGGCACCACCCCTCAGATTGTGGACATTGAAAGTCTCCCCATTGAGGGGGAGTTGAAGGAAAGACCACTGGCATTGAGAGCATTACATGCCATACGTGTTCAGAATCCTCCCCAGGGGCACACATCACCAGTAAGCAAAAACTCGCATTGGTTCAGTGATGTGGCAGGACCTGTTGCAGATGGCACTTATTTGTGGGAGGCAAAAATAGAGTTCAACGGATGCTAGGGTCGGTATCATTTCTTTACCAGGGAGTTTGAGAGGCTTCAAAATAATGAAGGGTTGCAAAATATATGGAAGAAGGCTGGCCTATATGATTACTTCAAAGCGCAGTTACCCAAGCCAAAATTTCTACGATGTTCATACTTGATTAGCACCCTCACTCCTAGTAAAGAGAAAAAGGGCTACATCACCTTCGTACTACCGTCTCTTACACGAGGTAATGAACTGAAGCGCTTCAAATTGACGAACAATTTGGTAAGGGAAGCTCTAGATATGAAGGGTATGCACATCCCCATAGAGAAAGAGTCAATGGTCCCAGAAAACATGAAGAACAGGAACCTGACCAAACTGAAGGACATGGTGGCAATGACTCCAACTATTGCCATTCACCTCCGAATGTGCATGCAACACTTCACTTTCCCTGCTCAAGAGAGATTCACAATGCCACCTAAGAAGATATGGTTCAGTTTATACTTAGCAGACGCCTTTAATTTGACAATCAACATGCCTCATTGGATTATTGACCAAATACACCTGGCACATCAACGATGGTATAAGAAGCAAAAGTCAGTACTTTATGGATGTTGTGCTCTTACAAGGATTGTTTATCGGTGCTTGGCATATGATGTGCCAATTCAAAGGGCACTTATTTGGACCAGGGTGCAAGAATTTTAGCGAAGACTATCAGCCACAGGGCCTCCATCCAAGAAAATGAGGGGAGCAGTTTAGATGCCCTGTGCACAAGCCCGAGGTGCTACACTGACACCGGACACAACTCCACGACTTCCAAGGTGCGTGAAGCCCTTTACTACCAGACTATCGAGGAACAGTGCAGAAGGGCCAAATCTGGTGTTTCCATCTATACCCACCGACTTAGAGTTCCCTGATGGCTTTACACTGGAAGATCTAACTGATGAGGAGATAGCAAGAATAATCAATGCAATGAATTTGGAAGTTGAAGCAGAGCTATGAAGTGGGCAATAGACAGTCACGGATCAACCCCATCCAATCCAACCAAAAGTTATTGAAGTAGATGAAGATGAAGAGGAGACTGCAGAAGAGGAGCAGGAGGATGAACAAGAAGGACTATCTGACAAAGAAGAGCATGAATATGAGCAAGAATCTGTACTGGAACTTGAAGGTGCCCCTGCTTATACGAAGCACTTGAAAAAAACTGTATGATACCATCAACCGAGTTCAAGAACAACACAAATTGTCCCTGGCAGCAGGAATGGCCCTCATGAACCAAATCCTTGAAGAGGAAGGTGTGTATGAGCAATACAGAGCAACCCTAGACATGATCGCTGATGTATTAGGGGTACCTGAGATAGTACATACCGCCCTCGCACACTCGTGAAGATCTGAGCGAAGATACGGCAGACGTCCCCCTCGACCAGGGAAACAAATGAATGTATTGGTATCAGAACCACAAGGCACCACATCCAGGACCACGGGCACAACTCATACCATTCATGACACTGAGGAAGCCCATACCTCAAGTGCACCCCCTTTACCACCCTCCCATCCAACTCCACCACCTTCACCTCCTACCACCACTATCACCGTCACTGTCATAGCCTCAGATTCCACTTCCCATACCGAAGCACAGAATGTCACTCCACCCTCACAATCCGCATAACCTGACACCAACACGATCGTGTTTACTACCAGTGACATTGTAATTCTAACCGTAGCCACCGAAAACCCCATTCCCCCTATCACACTTTCTGGTGGTTTATATTCACAACTACACACACCACTTTACACCTTCACAACCATCACCACACCAACGATTCCTATGTACACCATCACTCCCACGAACCGCATCCACATATGACTTCATGGATATATCACCCACTTCCGCACTTCTCCCTCCCCCTATATTCCCACAATCTCCCATTCCCCCGCCACCCACTTCACCTTTCTCGAGCACAGCATACACACTCCCCTTCCCATTTCCCTACCCTCTTGCATTCAACACCCTCCCTACATCCACTCCTGTTAATAATGTATTTAATACTTTGTACCAATGCATGTCTCAATTACAACAGCATTACCAGCACCTAGATGCTCAGCATACAAATCTGTTCCGAACCCATGAAACCTTACAAGAAAGATTCATAAACTTGGAGAAGGAAAAGCGGCTACTACAATAGCAGTATGGCACCTTGCAGGCACAACATAATGAGTTAGTTGCCAATCCACCCCAATCAAATACTGAAGAAAAACAACAACTCGACGAAATGCTACACACCTAGATAACCGACAACCTCAAACTTCGACGTAACCTCGCATTACTCAAAAAACATATGTTGGCAGCAATTGAAGAAAATAAAAGACTACAGAAACAGAATGAAGAAAACCTAGAAGCAGCAATGGAGGGATCACCGCAAGAAATCGACCCAGAGAACTTCAAGGCCATTCCATCAGAAAATATGCAAATCGTGTTGGAAACACATGCCGATGTCCTGGACGCACATGCTTCCCTAGAAAAAGAGCGGGATGACCTACTAAAGCAACTGGCAGCTCAGCAAGAGCCCCCAAAAGAAGTCACAGCCGTAACAGACACAGCTGAAGATGTCAAAGAACTCAGAGCACAACTGGAAGAACTACAAAAATATGAGCGTCAACCCTCTCCCCTCGTGGAACCTGAGCCTGAGGACTTAGTGCCAATTGAAGTGGAGAAGACTTTTGAAGATCCATACGTTCCCATGCCTACACCAGGGGGTAAGCAAACAGAAGAAGGAATGGACACAATTGAGATCGAAGCTCCTGAATGGATGCAAAGGTTAGAGAACGTTGCTGCAATCCATGATGAGAGAGTTGCAGTACATATACAGTCTATGTCCCAAATGGAAGAAGTCATCATAAAATCAGATTACTTCAGAAACCTCTCACATCATCGGTGGATTGGTACGTCCGATGACTTGTATGTTCCATTCTGTGTATTAATCGCAGATTACAATGCTGAAATAAAGCAATGCACAACAAAAGAACCAACCTCGGCAACACAGTTTGCACCAAATGACATTCTTGCAAGCGCCACACATGGGAATATATTTCAACCCACCTGGAGGATATGCCTGCTTGAAACATACCCTGAGATGGTACGCACATGGAATAACGTGCCTCTATATATCAAGTATAACCCATGCTACTACCCTGTCTTTCGACGAAGATCATGGCCAGAATACACTAAAACAGTTTTGAGAGTTAAAGGATGTGAAAAGTGGCTCAACTACGTATACTTGGCCCCCCCTGGAGGCCAACCCACAGTCGGCTACATGATTTCCACTATCCGACACTAGGCAATCAGGTTCAAAAATGTACCAGATATCATGGCATAAATGTGCCTCAAAATCTTTGAGTTAATGCTGATTACATTCAGGACCTTTAGAAATGTCAAAGAACCTCACCTTTCGGCTCTCGGATTCAATGAAGGCAACTTTTACAGTTATTTGTTGTGGAACAAGCTCTACAATCAAAGAAGCTACGTATGCCACATCCAGAAGTTCCCGGGCCAGTAGACTGGGATGCCCTACTCACCGATTCGGCAAAAGGGCTAAGATTATAAGAGCACCATTTGGCAACAGATATCATGAATTACTACATCCAACGGTCTTGGGAGAGAGGGGGGAGTGTTGGTAGTGGTCAGGGCGGTCAAGGACTTACAAGAAAAGGGAGCCAACGGGAAGCGCCAAGCAGGCAAAGCAGTCAAAGAAGATCTGGCAAGTAGGCCATCATTTTTCATGAAGCTCAAGGTCAAGGACAAATCATAGGAGCACATCAAAGAGGTGGACACACAAGAAGAAGAAGCAAGTAGGGAGCTCCAGGAAGTGTATGTCAAATTGTTAGAAGAAATCCCTACAAAAATGGTGATTTTCATCACTAAAAGCGGCCATTGTGAATACCATTTCATATTTTTGTAGCTCCATTTTGTGCAAGCCAAGGAGTCCTTGAGCTTGAGGAGCTTTAGAAGTACCTACCTATCAATTGTCACATTTTTTAGACTCCGTTTGAGCCCCCAAATAGGCCCTAGAACCTAATTTTTCACTAGGCCGGACACTAGGTCTGGACAGGACCAAAGCTAGTCAAAAACTATAAAAAGAGCTAGAGAGCTCATTTTTGAGGTTAGATTGTTGTAGAATTGAACTTGTAAGAGCACTTTTGAGTAATCTAAAATAATTCCATTGTCTCTCTCTTTGTTCTTACCGTGTGTGCATGTGTGTGTATGTGTGTGCATGTTAGTGTGCTTCTCACTCACGCACTTGTGCCATCACTTGTTCGAGGTCTTCATACCATCCTCACGTCTTCCCGGATTGACATTAAAGGAGGTGCTACTCATCACTGAGCTACACATAGTAACTTGCGCCTAAAATTGAAGGGTTCTTGCTTGGTCCCCACACATCTGTGTGGCCAAGTTCCAAATAATCCTCATGCATATAACCTTTCTTTGTAAAGGGTAACCTACGGATTTACCAAACTGACATGCGCCACCTTTATAGATCATATGTTGTTTGGATACATTAGGTATCCCAAGTACACACTGATCTCTAGATATCTGCTTCAATGTTCTCTCACCAATGTGCCCTAATCTTTTGTGCCATATCTCTAATTCAAACAGAATTTGATCCTTATAATTGTAAAGTGAAATGTTTCTAGTGTCCACAAGCTCAAATGTAAATAATCTTCCTATTTTTTCTCCCTTTGCAGTTCTTCTGAATCCATGTTGGGGATCCTCCACAAAAGCTCCAAATTTGTTGAACCTTACCTACAAACTTCTTTGTGATAATAGGTACATAAAGAACTCTGCTCAACAGATTCCTATTCCCATCAGAAGTTTTGACATTTCCTACCTTGACAACTGAATGCTTGGTATCATCACTTGTCTGCAGTTGGTGCTTTCCCTTGGGCTCCTCAAGATAAAAAAGGAGAGCTACATTGCCTGCTACATGGTTTGAACAAACTGAGTCAATATAGAAGAGGTGTTCATCATTCATACCTTGTTTTGAGGTCATGTTCATAATGGGAAGAGAAACCTCTTGATCTTCTGTATAGTTGTTGAAGTCTTTTCTTGATTTGTATCCTCCTCGATAATTCTTGTTGTAATTGTTGTGTAGCCTTGATTATGGTTGAATCTTCCTCTTGATTGTGAGTAGCCACCTCTTTGAAATCCTCTTCCTCTCTGGTTCTTGAAGTTCCTATAGCACTCATCTGTTGTGTGATTAGACAATCCACATATATTGCATGGGGAAGAGTTGAAAGGTCTCCCCATACCTTGCTTACCTCCTTTGCCCCTTCCTCTTGAATTCCTACCTCTCCCTGCATAGTTAGCTTGAGAAGTATTACCTTCATCTTCAAAGTTCTTGCTCTTTCCTTTATCTTTAGACTTTCCTTTATCTGTATAGAGGGAAGAAAAACTGTTACCTCTTGATGGTTCTCCATTTTTGTTGACCTCAACTTCATGGATAAAGAGTTGTCCCATGAGAGTGGTACGATCAGGGATTTGCATGTCCATGTAAAGGTCCATAGTAGTTGTGAAAGATTCCCACTTATCATCTGCCTTGATGCCATTGATTATCTATCTCACTATTTGTTCTTCTTCAATCTCCTCTCCTATGCTTGCCAATTGATCAGCCACATCCTTTACTTTGGTCACATATTCTAAAACATTTTGCTTAGGTTCATTCCTTTGAGTAGTAAACTCAATCCACAATTGATTTTTCCTAGCTCTTGTATCGGAAGAAAAATATGAAGATAGATTATCCCAAGTCTCTTTGAAAGTTTTGCAATTCCTAATGTGAGGAAGAAGGAAGCCAGAAGTAGAGTTGAGTAGATATAACCTTGCTAAAGCATCTTTGGCACACCATGAGTTGAGTCTTTCTAGCTCTTCTCGTGTAGGTTGAAATTTTCTTCTGAATATGGGCATCTCCTTATCTCTTGATATGTATCCATAGAGACTCCTTCCTTGTAGATAGGTCTTCATCCTCAAGGACCATGCTGGATAATTATTCATGTCCAATTTATCAATGAAAGAAGGGAAACCATCTCCCATTTACCTCAACTTGCTCTCATACCATTGTTGGAAGAGATGGATGGATACCTCAAGGAAGTGAGGTGGTACTGCTAAAAAATACTTTGTACCTACCCTAAATCTTCAGAGTTTGATAGTAGGCCCTTTTAGCTTGCAAATGACACCAAGAAAGTACCTATGTACTTTGTAGTTGATCCTTGAAACAATTGAATTAAAATAGACTACTTTCTGAAAATCTAGTCTCACAAAAACTTGCTATTTTAGTCTACACACCTGATGGAGAGTGTTAATCTCCAAAAGAACATGTTATCCTTGATGTTAGAGCACTTCTATATCAAGAAAAACTCAAAATCTTTGCCAATTTGGAGGATCAATACTAGATTATCAAAATCTTGAACAAACTGTGAAGAGAGTCACTACTCAGAAAGTATGCTGCACATACCTCACTCATTGACTAATCAAATGTGTAAAGTTTTTTATTAAAATTTGCAAAAGGTGTCCCCTATAGATTGTGCAACTTCTACAATTTAAATAATCTCAAAAGATTAAGTATATATTGAGAAATGAATCAGACATTTTACCTATGTCTAAAACTATTCTCTTGTATAGTCGATTCTGACACTTGCAACTTCTAACACATAGTTCTCCCAAATTAGAACCCATTTAAGAAAATGCTTTTAGCCATAGATGGCTTACCTTCCAACTTAGATTTTGACTTGTCATCTGTGCAAAACTTTACACTGTGCACTGAGAACTAATGAATTCTTTGATCATCGAGATTGCACCTGTTTCAGAAGACACTCAACACTTCTTCACATACAAATGTTCCTACACATAATTCTCTCAGCCTATTTTCAATTAAGCTCTCAAACTTTAACCATAGACTCATTAACTATGGAATTAGATAGCTACAAAAGGATTCTTGAAATGATCAAGCATAGAAGGAGAACACAACAAAATATCGGGTGCAACTTTTCTTCGTCACTTCTAATTCTTCTCATCTCATACTCTCTCATACTTGCCTCGAATTTTTACTTGTATATATAGGCATATATGTACAAGTTCTTGATTATACAAAAGGTATAAGTGAGCTAACTATAAGTTTAATGTACATATGTATAGACGTCTTCACTTTCTGAATGTGCACTATCTTCAAGCTTCATAGACTAATCTTTTCTTCAATCTTTGAATTCAATCCTTCATCCAAAACAGCAATTGGTGATTGACTTGCACCAACAGCTCCCCCTCAATCATCAATTGAGGTTTTCTCTATCTTCTTTATACCTGCCATATCTTTAAATCTTTGTAGCTTTGGTCCATCCAAGCTTCTAGTTAACATATCTGCAATCTGATCTTTTGTTGAAGTATGTATGACTTCAATCTCCTTATCAATCACCTTCTCTCTTAGAAAGTGATACTGAATCTCAATGTGTTTAATCCTGGCATGAAAAACAGGGTTAGTAGCTAGATACAATGAACTCATGTTATCTCCATGAATAGTGGGTGTACTTTGAATGATATCAAAACTCTTCACAAGACTATAGGTCTCATCATAATCTATACCATATGTCTGAGCATACCCTTTCGCAACAAGTCTAGCTTTATACCTAGACACACTTCCATCTGCATACATCTTTGTCTTGTAAACCCATTTACATCCAATGATCTTCTTACTATTTGGTTTAGGAACCAAATCCCATGTATCATTCTCCATCAATGCATCATACTCTTCCTGCATAGCTGTTGAAGCTGAAGGTCAAGGACAAAGAACAGGAGCACATCAAAGAGGTGGACACACAAGTAGAAGGAGCAAGTAGGGAGCTCCAAGAAGTGTATGTCAAATTTTCAGAAGAATCCCCTACAACAATAGTGATTTTTATAACTAAAAACCATTGTAAATACCATTTTCTATTTTTGTAACTCCATTTTTTTCAAGCCAAGGAGTCCTTGAGCTTGAGGAGTATTAGAAGTATCATCCTACCAATTTTCATAATTTTTAGACTTTGTTTGAGCCCTCAAATAAGCCTTGGAACCTAATTTTTAACTAGGCCGGACACTAGGTGTGGAGAGGGCCAAAACTAGTCAAAAAACTATAAAAAGAGCTAGAGAGCTCATTTTTGAGGTTAGCTTGTTTAGAGAATAGAGCTTTTGTAAGAGAACTCTTTTGTAATCTAAGCTTTCCATTGTTCCTCTCTTTGATCTTACTTTGTGCACGTGTGTGTGTATATGTGTGCATGTTTGTGTGCTTTCACTCACGCACTTGTGCCTTCACTTGCTCGTGGTCTTCATACCGGTCCTCACGTCTCCGCAGATTGACAAGTAAAAGAGGTGGTGCTTATGCTTGAGCTACACCAAATTTTGGCGCCGTTGCCGTGGAGAGAGCTTCGAGGATGAGCGTTGTGATGGTAAGATCGTAGATTTGCGACATTGGAAGGTTAAAAAAAACTATCATTTTTGTTCATTTTCTGATTTTTCTTCTTCATCTTCATCATCATCACCATCTCCATCTTCTTCCATCTTCTTCTTCATAGAAATTTCTTGTTTTTTAGTGCATTTTCACCATTATCATACCATTTTTCATGCATTATTGTGTGAGAAGGAGTTAGGAGGTGTAAGGGAGAGCAAGCGCCTGTGTTTTTTCATGATTTTCTGCACATATGGAGCTCGCCATTGCCGATGCTCAGAAATTTGAATTTCCCGCCAAAAAACACGATTCTGTGAAGAAAATCGCGATTCTGTGAAAAAATCAAATTTTTTTGAGAAATCACAATTTTCTATTTCCCGCCTAAAAACCCTCTGAAGGAAACACGATTCTGAGGTCATTCTCAGAATCGCGATTCTGTGGTTGTGCTCAAAATCGCGATTCTCTAAATTTTTAGAAACCACGATTCTCTAAGACAAAATTGCGATTCTCTAGAACACGATTCTCTAGAACACGATTCTCTAGAACACGATTCTCTAAGACACGATTTTCAAAAACATGATTCTCTGTTGGCAATTGCGATTTTCATGTCAAAAACACGATTCTGTGAAAACACAATTCTCTGCTCAAAATCGCGATTCTCAAAAACACGATTCTCTGCTCAAAATCACGATTCTCAAAAACACGATTCTTTGCTCAAAATCACGATTCTCAATAACACGATTCTCTGCTCAAAATCGTGATTCTCAACAACACGATTCTCTGCTCAAAATCGTGATTCTCACAAATCACGATTTTTAGCAAAAACACGATTTTGTGAAAATACGATTCTTTGAAAACACGATTTTGTGAAAACACGATTTTGTGAAAACACGATTCTATGAAAACACGATTCTCTGCTGGCAATCGTTATTCTCAAAAACGCGATTCTCTCAATTTCACAAAATGACGATTCTTTGATTTCACAGCATCGCGATTCTCTTGATTTCACAAAATTGCGATTCTCTGATTTCACAGCATCGCGATTCTCTTGATTTCACAAAATCGCAATTTTTTCCAAAAGGTCCTGTTTCCCTGTTTTGACCCGCAGGAGCCTGATTTGACATAACTTTTTCATCCAAAGTCCATTTTTTAAGCTCTATAGCTCGTTGGAAAGCTTGTTTTTTTTAAGAATAATGCGTTGATTTTCAGATAGGATATTTTGAAGTTGAGCCTCAGGTGGGGCCAAGAACCCAAGGGGACTCCAAAGGATTTTGAACCATACTAAGGGGAATTTTTTGAGTCTTAACCAAAGCTTATGAACCTGAGATCTGCTAGACACTTAGGCAAGGATAGACAAAGCATTAGATCTTCTGAGGCTCGTGTCAACCATACAGCTAAGTCTTGGGCACAACAACTAAGTGGTCATCCTTACGTACTAAGTTCAGATACAAGTGACTCAGAAATGTCTTTTAGCATGGGAAAACCTGCAGGTGGCTCACGAACTGCCCATCTACAAACACCAGAAGGTCCCTATAAGACACAATCAGAATATATTCGGACCAACTGATTAGGTGCTCACATCTATGAGGATGGCCTGAGGCAATCAGTGGTCCAACTCAAAAATCCACATCAACCCTTTGGACTTGAACACCCGGTGGTCAAGTTCGAAGAGGGTTCATACATTGATAAGAAAGGAACCATGTATGTGGTCACCAACCTACCAGATAGGACCGATGAGTTTGGAAATATCATTCATGAGAATGAGATAGGAGACCTAGAACAAGGAAATGTAGGACAAGGACCCCATACGCCTAGAGGTAAGTCAGTTTTGACCAGAGTGATCACTCCAGATTGGATCCCTCAAGACAACAAAAGCATAGAACTATTCTTGAATAGAGAAACAGAGGAAGCCTTTTGGAGATTCAAACCAGATCAACCTAGCCAACTGGGCATAGTCATCATCTATGAATTCAAAGATCCTGAGATACCAGGCAAAGTTGTGTACCTGGATAACACATCAGAGAAGATATTCTTGGTAACAGAACATGATAGACATGCATATACTTAGAAGAGTGAATTGATTTTCCCTCCACCAAGATCCAATGTTTCCCATGGCCTCCAAGGAGTAGGATCATCCAAAGCTCATGAAGCCCATAGAGAAAGAACTAGAGAGCGACGTGAGGTAAGTTTTGCACACCCTGTGGGCAGAAATAGAGCAGGATTTGAAAATGAAAGACCTGAAAGAGAGAGACATCAAGCACATAGGCAACCAAGAGATGAACATGATTTTCCATTGCCTAGACCCCGAGAGCACACAAGAACCCTTAGACCCACTCAAGTGATCAAGGCAATGAAGAATTTTTTTGACAGGTCAGGAGATCCTTATGCTCATGTGGCCGAGTTCAAACAAGTGTTGAGAGCTGAACAGGTTGAGGATTTGTTCACCCAATACGAGGCATTTGGTTTGACTCTTAAGGGCACTGCCTTAGCTTGGTTTCAGCCACTAAGTAGTCGCAACTATCACAATATAGGTCAATTGCTAGAGGAATTCATTGTAGAATTTTCCAAGAGTGGAATCAGGCATAACACATCATCCGTGATCCACAGCTTCAAGCAAACACCCCAAGAAACAATGCGACTAGCAGGTAGAAGATTCAGATAGTATTTAGAGAGATGCCTTGCTCCCGAGTTACCCACACCAGCCAAACAAGTGGCTTTGTTCTTAGATGGCTTACTGAGCACAAAGTTGAGATCATATGTGTACTTGAAAGAGCCTAGATCCATAGAAGAGTGTGTGCGGACGTGCATTGACATAGAAGATAACTTGGGTGAGGAGTTAGGATTGTCCAAACTCTATAAGGATTCTAATAGTTCTACTAGTCATACTTCAAAAATCTCCATGGAAATAGATGAGATAGCTGAGCAAGTTGCCAAGAAGCTGGGAGTCCAAAATAGATAAACACAGAGAGTCACTCCATTGAATCAGTGTTATACTTGCGGAGGCGACCACATGGCTAATGTATGCCCAATTCAAAACCAAAACATTAGAGAAAGGAATGCTCCATATTATACTATTGAGAGAAAATACACGAACCACACAGCTCAAGGTTGTCCTTACAATAGGCAGGCTGTTAGACAAACTTATCAGCAACCTTACCAACAAGGTAGGTATCAGAACCAATACCAACATCCATATTATCGACCACAACAGCAATATCGGGCACAATATAGGCCACAACCAGTCTTGGGAAACCAACCACCAGCTCCTGCCAACGTGATTCCAGTCAAGTATGTTGTGGGAGAGGAAAATCCAAATAGAGCATTGGTTCCACTAACCCCATTGATACCAGATAATGACTCTCATGCTCATATTTCAGACTACTCCCATGAAGGTAGTCCACAGGCTTATTACATTGAGTTGCCTGAGCATAGTGAGATTTACTCATATCAATATGAGGCACCACCTATGGAGCAAAATTGGGAGCCAGAATACTCCAATGTCATGTACACAAATCCTAACCCTAGGCCCCAATTGAGACAAATGAGACCACAAGCCCCTAGAGGATCTTGTTTCAGATGTCAAGGTGACCATTTCATTCGTGATTGTCCCCACCCACCATCTCCGAGTCAAGGTCAGGTTATCACAATACAAGCTTTTTGTCCTGAATGTGGAAAAGACCATCTTCCCAGAGATTGTCCAAGAAACCCCTCCAGTGCACCCAAGATTACACCCATTAATGTGGTAGGCTTAGTGGCAGATTCAAGTGCAAGCAGTAGTAATGTGGCCCCTGTACAAGCAGTTACTAGGGCACAAGCATTAAAACAAGATAAACCAGCAAAACAATCGGAGTCGAGTGAATCAGGAGAGCCTAGTAAGAGGAAAACAAGAACATGGAAGGATACTAGAGAGAAGACCAATCGCAAGTGGAATAAAACGTTATCGGAACTAGAAGAAAGCTTGAAAGACATAAAAACAAAGATAGAAGACATTGCATCTCAAAACCCCTCGCATGCCGAAACTCCATCCACTCCACCTCATCCCATCCCACCACCCATTGTAAATAGGCCACTACCAGGGTCTGTTCTTGCAGATCCGCCGCCAGAAGGCTTGGACATGATGTTCAAGGCTTACCAGGCTTGTCTTCAAGAAGGGCCAACAGTCGCAAACCTAGACAAGAGTTACCCTAGAGCGGACTTAGAGATTGAACGGATGAAAATGTGCATGAAAATGGTAGAGCAAGCTCAAGCTATACTCGAGACTAGTCAAAAGTTCAATCAGACAAACTCTCTCAAATCGGATTTGCATTTCCAGGGCTTACTAGAAAGATTAGAGGAGTTGGTAAACAAACCACAAATTTCTTTACCTCCACAGGCTCAAAAAGTTATTGAGAGAAGAAGCTCACCACCAAAGGGAGCGTATGTTCCTAATTCCACGGATGCTGGAATACCTCCTTCAATTCAGGAGCACTCTCAAGAGTTCTTGCGGGAAATACAAGAGGAGAAATGGGCCAAGGAGAAGGGTAATTTCCCTCCTATTCATGAGATTGATGACCTTCATGATCAATTTCCCCAAGACATTCCATCTATTTAGGGAGATGAAGCAGAACAACAAGAAGACCAAAGGTTAGATTTTGAATCTAATCCCTTAGAAAAACTGCCTTAGTTTCTAGGCCCATGGGAATCTAAGTCTCTTCAAATCAGAGCTCCCACAATATTGGTAAGAAATGAAGACTCAGTGGTTCCAAGGAACACTGATGTCGTGAAGAACACTAAGGTTCAATGTCACCTCACTGTAGAAGAGCTGCTCAAAGTAAAACCTGAGCTTTGGAATCATGTGAAGGATCAAGTTCTAGAACTTGATTTCAAAATGCCAAAATCAAGCTCTAAGAAAAAAGTTCCAGAGATACCTCTTGATAAAATAGGAGACATTTGTGAGGGTGAAGAAGGTAATACTTATCTTCCAATCACCTACCAAGGTTACACAACCAAATCAATCATAGATTCAGGTGCTGGTGTTGCTATTGCGACCACCTCCTTGTGGAAGCAATGGGGAAAACCCACATTAAGACCAACAAGAATGAAGCTTCAGATGGCAGACAGTCATTTTGAAAGACCTCTAGGATTGCTAGAAGGGATAACTCTAACCACCTGTGGTGTAGAGTTTGAACATACATTGGCTATATGTGACTTTGAGAAAAACAATGTCTATGAGATGATCCTAGGAAGACCCTTCCTACGACAATTGCAAATAGTACAGGATTGGGGAACCAACTCCTTGTACTTACAGCACTTAGGGGTCACTACCAAGGTCAATTTGAAGGATTACTACTTCAGAGATGTACCACCCCTACAGTGGAATCCTATCCACAAAGCGAAAGAAGATCCATCTCTGTGCATTCTGAAAGTTCACCTGATCCATCATGGCTGCATGAAGATACTCATTTGTGGATGTGCAAGGTCGCGGAGGAAGAGGAAAAACGCTTAAAGGCAAGAGAAGAAGGAACTTCTCCAAGAGATAGACCAATTAAAGACCCAGCCTATATACCGATGATCTTTCCAGATGAGGAATTTGAGCCTCATGGCTGGCCAGAAATCTTAGCCACCATGGACATTGCTGTCAATGAAGAACAATGGACACCTCATTGTGATGAGGAGGGTTATGATATCTCAGTGTTCATGTGTCAGCCCTTGCTAGAAGAATGTGACCCTAGTGATGTCATAGAAGAAGAAGAGAATGACGATGATCTAGAGTCCATTGTGATGGATAGTTTCTTTAACTCAGAGAAGCACTATTTAGAAGATGTAGGCGTGTTTAACCAGAAAGAAGAAGAACCTCTCACAAGCATTAAAACGGTAAATTCAAAGGATGGAAGTGAGAGCAGTCAAAAGAAAAAGAAAAGAAAAGCAGTGAAACAAGAAGAGGAGGAATCATTGTTTGAAGTACCAGAAAACTTCAAGAAATATGAAGTTGACGACTGCAAAATTTTGGTACGAATGCCCAAGAGAGAGGCCATCATAGGAGAATCATATGATAATAAAGAAAAGAACGAGAAAATTGTAGTGACCATTGAAGAGAACGAAGAGAGATGCACATATATAGGAGATGACCTAAGTGCAAGAGAAGAAATGGAGCTCGTAGCTCTATTAAGGGAATAGAGACTTGAAAGGGGTAGATCCAAGAACTTGCTCTCATACTATCCCCATGACTACTGATGCCAAGCCCACCAAACACAAGCCCTACACATATAATGATACATATGCAGCCAAAATAAAAGAAGAAATTGATAGGCTAATTGAAGCTGGATTCATCAATGAGATTGAGCATACTGAATGGGTGTCCCCCATTGTACTGGTACCCAAGAAGAACGGGAAGTTGCGAGTGTGTATTAACCTTAAAAAAGTTAATGCCGCTACGATCAGAGATAGTTATCCACTTCCAATCACGGAACACCTATTGGAGCGAGTTGTAGGCAAGGAAGTTTATAGCTTCCTTGTTGGGTTTTCAGGTTACAATCAAGTAGCCATTGCCCCAGAAGATCAACACAAAACAGATTTTGCCACAGAGTGGGGAATCTTTGCATTTTGTGTGATGCCATTTGGGCTCACCAATGCACCTGCAACATTCCAAAGGCTCATGTGTCATGTCTTCAAAGAGTTCTTGCGAAAGAGCTTAGAAGTATATGTGGCGATTTATGTGCTCATTCCCAAGAAAGAAGATACCACATCCCTGAGCTCAGACAAATCTTCAACAAGTGTAGAGAATATCGAGTGTGTTTGAATCTAGAAAAGTGTGTGTTCATGGTGCGTCAAGGTAAAATCTTAGGTCATATTGTTTCTAAGAATGGAATCTCAACAGATGAAGATAAGGTACGAGCCATAGTGGAGTTGCCAAGGCCAAGGAATGTTAAGGAGGTACAAGCCTTTATGGGCCATTGTGGATATTACCGTAGGTTTATCCACATGTACGCGATCATAGCTAGACCCCTTTATGCCTTGTTGTCTAATTTTGAGTGGAACGACGAATGCGAGAATTCTTTCAATGAACTGAAGGAACGTTTGTGCACAGCACCAATACTAACCACTCCTGATTGGAATAAACCATTCCATGTCCATGTGGATGCATCCAATCACGCCATAGGATGTGTGCTAGCATAACCCATAGGTGAAGGAAACTTAGATTTGCCCATAGCATATGCTAGTAGACAGCTCACCGCAGCTGAATGAAACTATACCACAACTGAGCAAGAGGGCTTAGGCATGCTGTATGCTGTGCATAAGTTTAGACACTATTTATTGGCCAACAAGTTCAAGTTTTTCACTGATCATCAAGCTTTGTTTTATTTGGTCAATAAACCTTGCAATATTGGACGCTTAGTAAGATGGTTCCTCTTACTAATGGAATATGACTTTGAAGTTGTTGTCAGGAAAGGTAGAACCCACCTTCGGGCAGATCACCTTTCTCGCATTACTTCAGGAGAGTCACCGCAAGGAGTGTCTGATGAACTACCTGATGCTTATCTGTTCAATTTGGAAGCTGTTCCCAAATGGGCAAATAAGTTGGTATCAGTCCTAACCTTTGGCCCTGTAAATAAGAATGTGAAAACATCACAAGAAGAAATTGTAAAATCACAAAAATATCACATATTGGCAGAAAGCATATACAAACAAGATATTGAGGGTGTATTAGCTTGTTGTGTCGAGGATGATGAGCATAGTAGTTGGTTGCAGCAAGCTCATGAAGGATTGCTAGGAAATCACTATTCTAAACAAGGAACATTGCAGAATCTGAAGCGTTTAGGAGTGTATTGTCCTAGCATGGATAAAGAAATACATGAGTGGATTAAGAATTGTCCAATGTGCAGAGAGAGACCCCTAGTGGAGCATGCAACCCTTTATCAAGTGTCATTAATTCCAGATTGGAGTGCTCCATTGGTAGAGTTTATGAGGTCGGGAAGATTACCCAAAGTGGCTAGTCTAGCAAGAAGACGAATCATGGAGCAAGAGGCTCAAGGCTATGCCTTAGTAGGAGACAACCTATACCGAAGAGGCAAAGATGGTTACTTAAGACTGTGCGTGCATGAATCAGACTATTTAAAGATCTTAGAGACTGCACACAGTGGTGTTGTAGGTGGACACTTCGGTCCTGATTGAGTAATCAAGACCATTCTATTCTCAGGACTTTGGTGGCCCACTCTTCATATGGATGCACATACCTATGTGAAGAAATGTGACACATGCCAAGGTGATATGCAGTTAGAAAAGATGAGATGCCTTTGAGACCAATGATGGGAGGATGTGCATTTTCAAAGTGGGGTATAGACTTTGTAGGCCCTATTAACCCCCCAACTAGAAACACCCATGCAGAGTACATTATTGTAGCCACAAATTACCTTACAAAGTGTGTAGAAGTCAAAGCCACCACAAAGAATGATGCTCAGACAACGGCTAAGTTCTTATTCGAGAATGTGTTCACTAGATATGGACTACCAATAGAGTTAGTAAGCGATAGAGGCACACACTTCTTAAATGAAGTCATTGAAAATCTTCTCCAAGAATTCTTGGTGATACATAAGAAGCCTGCCCCTTATCACCCACAAGCTAACGGACAAGCTGAGAGCACCAATAAGATCCTCTGTAACGTATTGACAAAGCTGGTAAATAATAAACGCTCTGATTGGGACAAACAACTTCATCATGTTGTTTGGGCTTATCGAGTTGCCTACAAAACGGTACTCAACGCCACCCCATTTCAGATGGTCTTCAGACAGAATGCTGTTCTACCATTGGACTTCCTCATCCCAGCATTAAAAGTAGCACAAGAGCATGAGTGGAATGAACATGAGTTGTCCTCTAGGATCTTTGATCAAGAACGCTTAGGTGAGACGAGGCTACGAGCGGCAACAGGCATCTATGCTGCAAAGAAAAGGCAAAAGGCATACTTTGATGCACACATCAAAGATAAAGGATTGAAAGAGGCAGACCTAGTGCTGGTTTATACACTAAAGCAACATGCCCGTAAGTTGGAGAAAAGAGGATATGGACCCATGATCATTAATAGAATTTCCACTAGCGGTGCTGTTCAATTGGCTACTTTAGAAGGTGACATCTTGCCAAACTATATCAGTGGTTGTCGAGTCAAGTTATATCAAGAACCTCTTACACAGGACATGCTAATGAGACTCAACACTGCTAAGAAACGAAAAGAAGAATAGATGAGAGTCAGAGAAGAAGCACAAGCAGAGGCTAGAGAGCACATAAGGCAAAATAAGTTAAGGCGACTAGGCCTAGATGTCAACTCAAACCCCCCAAAATATCACATGGATATGTGCCAAAAATCAGGCATAGCGACTTCTCCAGTTATTGACCGACATCCCTTTCTGACCATAGAGATAGGACAAGGAAAGGGTGCAAGGACTGTGAAAGCATTGATTGACTCAGGTGCAACAAGTAGTGCAGTTCGACTTTCCTACTGCGAAGACTTGCAGTTGAACATCAATCCCATAGAAGCTTATCTCATAGGATTGGGAGGTGTGGAAACCCCTTGTTTTGGCGAGGTGGAACTTCCCATCTACCTTCAAGATGTTCCAATGAAAGTCAAAGTGCTAGTGTGTCAGGATGAGAACCTTACAGAACCACTTGTCTTAGGACAAGAATGGATTTATGACAACGCTGTTGGTGTAGATCAATCCCCAATTGAAGATTTGAAGTAAAGAAGATGGATACATTCACAAGAATGAAGGACATGTACACATATGTACATTAGTCATGACATAGGTTACATATACTTATGCTTTGATAAAAGTTTGTACATAATTGCCTATAAATACGCTTGGAAAATGTCGGGGCATTGAGAGAAGACAATGAGAGACTATGTATGAGCATAGGAATAGAGAAATAAGTGATTGTAAATGTCAGTAGATACATGAGAAGTGTAGGAATTCTCTCTCTCACTTTCAGTTGTAATCTTCTCCAGAAATGAAAGAAATCTTGCGCCCGATCTTTTCGAGTCTGCTCCTTCTGTGGTAAATCATTTGTGAAATCCTTTTGAGGATATCTAAGTTGATAGTTGATGAGTCTTTGATCAAAGTTTTAGAGTCTAATTGTAAACAGGTTAGGAGAATTATCTGTAGGAACATTCATATGTGTTGAGTGTTCACAGTCTCCTAAAACAGGCGCAGTTTTCGAGTCCAAAGAAATGAGTAGTGCTCAGTGTACAGTGTAAAGTTTTACACATGTGATAGCTCAAAATCTAAGTTAAGAGATAAGCTATCTACAGCCAAAAGGATTTGGCAAAACGGGTTCGACATTGTGAGAACCAAAGTTAAGAAGTTAGGGGTGTCAAATCGACTTCTCAGAAGTGCAGATTTGGACATAGGTAACTTGTGAAGTTGATTTCTCAAGTTATACTAAACCTTTTGAAGAACTTTAACTTGGAGGAGGTGCGCAATCTCTAGGCGACACTTCATACAAATTTTCATAGAAAACTTTAAAGGTTTGATAAGTCAATGAGAAGAAATTGTGCAGCAGACTTTCTGTGTTTCATCTTCTTCACAGAATTTTCAAGTTTTTGATAATTTGGAGATTGGACCTCTAATTTGGTAAAAGTTTTGACTTACTCTTGGTATAGAGGTGCTCTAATCACAAGAGTAGGTTGTTCTTTTGGAGATTAACACTCTCCATCAGTGGTATCAGAGCAGGAGACATCAAAATCAAGAAAAGGAGGATCCCGACTGCTGCAGATTCAAGAATTTCAACAATTGAAGAGCTAGAAGGTGAAAGTTTGAAGGCAAAGCTTGAAGAGGAGACCATACAACATCAAGAAGGACAAAAGGAGTCTAATTCGAAGTAAAGGTACACATATTGTTCATAAAGGTTGAAGTTTTCAATACACAGGAGGACACAAGATGGGAGATTCTCTTCAGATAGAGAAATTGGATAGGGAAAACTATCCTACATGGTCAATGAGGATGGAAGCTCATCTTATGAGCAAAGATTTAATAGCCTACATCACAGGTGAAGAGGAGAAGCCAAGTTTCAGAGATCCTAGTGTTCCAACTAGGGAAGAGTTAGCAGATTTGAAAAATTGGATGAAGAAAGATGCTCAAGCTAGGAGCATTATATATATGGCAGTCAATGATTACTTGTTACCTCATATTCGAGGTCTTGAAAGTGCAACTGATATTTGGAATGCTTTGGAGGAGCATTTCCAGAATACTACAAAGTCAAGAAAGGCATCCTTATGGGCAGAGTTTACAACCTTCAAGAAGAAGGCTTCTCAATCTATTTCAGACTATGTAACAAGGATGAAAGACATTGCAGATGCATTAGGAGCTGTTGATGAAGACATTGAGGAGGATAAATTGGTAAGGCAAATTCTTACAGGCTTAAGAGGTGATGACAAATGGAAGCCATTCATTTTGTCTACAGAGTTATCACTTGATCATTTCACTCCTGATTTAAATCAGTTGCTAGGTCATATGCTAACATTTGAGCAGGATGTTAAAGGAGATAGTGACAAGAGTGCAGGTCATGCAATGTACTCAAAGGACAAGAAGAAGAATAGCAAAGGAAAGCAACAAGCAAATGAAGATGAAGGCACAACTAGTCAAGCCAACTTCCTAAGAGGAAGAGGAGGTGGCAAAGGTAGAGGAAGAGGCAGGAATAACAAAGATGGAGGCAAAGCTAGCTGGATTTGTGGTAAGACAAATCACTTAGCTAATGATTGTTGGCATAATACTCAGAATAATAATGGATATAATCAGAACTATAACTCTAGAGGAAGAGGAGGCAGAAATCAAAGAGGTAATTTCAGAGGCAGAGGTGGTAGGAGTTACTTTGGAAGAAATGCAGGTAGAGGATTCCAAAGTCAACAATACAACAACACCTACTACAATTATGCTTCAGATCAAAAGGAGGATTCAACATTAATAATGAATGCTACTTGTGAAAGTCAGAGTGAAGATCAGAGAGTCTTCTACATTGACTCAGGGTGTAGCAACCACCTGAGTGGTAATATATCTTTGATGACTGATTTGGAGAATAAGGTGTTTAATCATGTTGTTCAAACAGGTGACAACACAAAGCACAATGTGAAGTCAATTGGATCAGTGAAGGCCAAGGATGGTAGTACCTTATTGAGTAAAGTCTTGTATGTTCCTACAATTCCTAAGAATCTGATAAGTGTAGGACAAATTGTTGAAAAGGGATATGAAGTAAGGTTCACTAATGATGGAGTATATGTGGAAGACCCTAGTCAAGGGTATAAACAGATTGTTTCAGGAAAGAAAGAAGGAAGACTATTTACATTGAAGATTCAAGGCAATATTGGTCATGCTATGTTCACATATGAAGGACATAAGATCTCTGAGTTAGATCTTTGGCACAAGAGGCTTGGACATTTCAATGAAAGAGGTATTAAAGACATGATTAATAATGGTTCAGTGCTTGGATTGCCTAATGTTGCAGGTCAACATATGACATACAGATGTGAGGCATGTCAATTAGGTAAGGCTCACAAGTCTTCCTACTCCAAGCATGGTTTTATGTACTCAGAGAAGCTTGAGTTGGTACACACAGATGTGTGGGGACCATCAAAGGATTTCAGTATAAATGGGTCAAGGTATTATGTGATTTATGTTGATGATGCTACTAGATGGATCACTATTTATGTGATCAAAGATAAGTCAGAAGTGTTTAATACATTTAAACACTATCATGCATATGCAGAAAGAATTACAGGTCATAAGTTGAAGAGACTAAGGTCAGATGGAGGGGGAGAGTATTTCTCTAATGAATTCAGTGATTATTTGTGGAATGCAGGTATAAAAAGGGAAGTTACTTGCAGGTACTCTCCTCAACAAAATGGTGTAGCAGAAAGGAGAAATAGAACACTTGTTGAGTTTGCAAGATCCATGATGAAGGAGAAAAATTGCCCTAATTATTTGTGGGCTGAGGCTGTGAATACAGCTACTTATTTGGTTAATAGATTACCATGTAAAGCCTTGCAGGGTATGACACCATATGAGGCTTGGTGGGGTAAGAGACCTACCTTGGATCATTGCAGAGTTTTTGGATGTGTGGCATATGCTTATGTGCCATCACAATTAAGGCACAAGTTAGAGCCTAAAGCTGAAAAATATGTTTTCATTGGTTATGATGATAAGCAGATGGGCTATAGATTGTGGAGTCCATCTACAAAGCAATTCATGGTTTCTAAAGATGTGACATTTGATGAGCAGAGCACTTGGTATGCAGGTACAATTAATATCAATACAGGTAATGAAGAAGAAGTGAGCCAAAGGAAAGGTAAATCAAAGGTTCAGATATTTGATGAGCAAGAGAATAATGAAGTGCAGGTTGAAGTGGAAGAAATACCAAGATTTGATCCTGAATATGAAGAACCAGAAACCTCAAGAAGTGGAGAGCTTAGGAGGTCTACAAGGAACAGATGGCAACCTACAAGGTATAGCTATGATACTTCATTTTTGGCCACAAAAGATTATGCTTATATGATGAATACAGATGAAGACCCTTCTACATATGAAGAGGCAAGAGGTAAGGAAAAATGGGAGAAAGCTATGCAGGAAGAATATGATGCATTGATGGAGAATCAAACATGGGATTTGGTTCCAAAACCAAATAGTCAGAAAATCATTGGATGCAAATGGGTTTACAAAACCAAGAGGTTTGCAGATGGAAGTGTGTCTAGATACAAAGCTAGACTTGTTGTCAAAGGGTTTGCTCAGACTTATGGTGTTGACTATGATGAGACTTATAGTCCTGTGGCAAAGATGACAACCATCAGGACACTTATAGCTATTGCTGCATGTAAAGGTTGGAAGTTATGTCAACTTGATGTGAAAAATGCTTTTCTGAATGGTTATATTTCAGATGATGTGTTCATGGAGCAACCTCAAGGGTTCAAAGATAAAAGGTATCCAGATCATGTGTGCAAGCTCAAGAGAGCTTTGTATGGCTTGAAGCAAGCCCCAAGGGCATGGAACTATAGACTTGTAAAGTTCTTGAAAGAACTTGGATTTCAGGTGTCTAAGGCAGATAGTAGCTTGCTTGTCAAAGCAAGTGATAATGGTTTCATATACATGTGCATATATGTTGATGATATAATTCTTACAGGTACAGATGAAGAAGGAATACAAAGACTCAAGAAGCAGATGGAAAAGGAATTCAAAATAAGTGACTTGGGAGACTTGTCATACTTCTTGGGCATGGAGATTACATATACTCAACATGGAGTATTTGTGACCCAAGAAAGGTATTTGAAGAACTTGTTAATCAAGTTTAAAATGGATGATTGCAGGGTAGCACCTACACCAATGGAGGTGAATCACAAATTGAGTAAGTTTGGAGGTGAAGAATTCAAGGACATGAGACAATATCAGAGTTTGGTTGGTAGTCTTATCTATGCTACTTTAACTAGACCTGATTTATCATATGCAGTTGGAGTCTTGTCTCAATTTATGCATTGTCCTAGGAAAGAGCATTGGATTGCAGGTCAAAGAGTGTTGAGGTACATTAAGGGTACACTCAATGAAGGTTTGTATTATGGGTTTACCTCAGATACAAATATCAAAATCTATAGTGATGCAGATTGGGCAGGTAATCCAGATGATAGAAGATCTACTTTTGGATACATGTGTTATGTGGGAGATAAACTTATCTCATGGTGTTCTAAGAAGCAACATACAGTTGCTTTGTCTTCTACAGAAGCAGAATACAAAGGCATGGTTGAAGCTGCAAAGGAAGTGATTTGGCTCAAGACCTTAATGAAGAGTCTTGACATTGTGCATGGGATACCAATTTTAGTTGGAGATAACATGAGTTCATTGTATTTAGCTGCTAATCCTGTTTTTCATGCCAGGACTAAACACATTGAGATTCAGTACCACTTTCTAAGAGAGAAAGTGATGGACAAGGAGATTGAAGTCATACATACTTCAACTAAAGATCAAATAGCTGATATGCTTACAAAGAGCTTGGATGGACCAAAGCTACAGAAGTTTAAAGACATGGCAGGTATAAAGAAGAAAGGAGAAACCTCAATTGATGATTGAGGGGGAGCTGTTGGTGTAGATCAATCACCAATTGAAGATTTGAAGTAAAGAAGATGGATACATTCACAAGAATGAAGGACATGTACACATATGTACATTAGTCATGACATAGGTTACATATACTTATGCTTTGATAAAAGTTTGTACATAATTGCCTATAAATACTCTTGGAAAATGTCGGGGCATTGAGAGAAGACAATGAGAGACTATGTATGAGCATAGGAATAGAGAAATAAGTGATTGTAAATGTCAGTAGATACATGAGAAGTGTAGGAATTCTCTCTCTCACTTTCAGTTGTAATCTTCTCCAGAAATGAAAGAAATCTTGCGCCCGATCTTTTCGAGTCTGCTCCTTCTGTGGTAAATCATTTGTGAAATCCTTTTGAGGATATCTAAGTTGATAGTTGATGAGTCTTTGATCAAAGTTTTAGAGTCTAATTGTAAACAGGTTAGGAGAATTATCTGTAGGAACATTCATATGTGTTGAGTGTTCACAGTCTCCTAAAACAGGCGCAGTTTTCGAGTCCAAAGAAATGAGTAGTGCTCAGTGTACAGTGTAAAGTTTTACACATGTGATAGCTCAAAATCTAAGTTAAGAGATAAGCTATCTACAGCCAAAAGGATTTGGCAAAACGGGTTCGACATTGTGAGAACCAAAGTTAAGAAGTTAGGGGTGTCAAATCGACTTCTCAGAAGTGCAGATTTGGACATAGGTAACTTGTGAAGTTGATTTCTCAAGTTATACTAAACCTTTTGAAGAACTTTAACTTGGAGGAGGTGCGCAATCTCTAGGCGACACTTCATACAAATTTTCATAGAAAACTTTAAAGGTTTGATAAGTCAATGAGAAGAAATTGTGCAGCAGACTTTCTGTGTTTCATCTTCTTCACAGAAATTTCAAGTTTTTGATAATTTGGAGATTGGACCTCTAATTTGGTAAAAGTTTTGACTTACTCTTGGTATAGAGGTGCTCTAATCACAAGAGTAGGTTGTTCTTTTGGAGATTAACACTCTCCATCAAACGCAATCAACCTAAACCTAAGAAGTCAAATTCTTCAAGTTTGGGTACATGAACAATGCATTACATTAGAATTAGAGAACTGCATGCTCCCATATCATGGCACCACACACTCTCTTCGTTATTCTAAGACTAATCATATGGAAGAAGATGTTGTATGTGTCAAAAGCTCTATGATGCAGAAGGAGTCAATCGTGGAAGAACAGGTTCGAAAGCGGGTGGATCTTTCTTCTTCTCCAAAGAATCAAGTAGCCACAGTAGTGAGTCCACAACACAGCCAAACACAATTGTTCACGACAACTGCTACATCAAATAGAAAGACACCATTCGACAAGAAAGCAGTTCCGAGCATGAAATGATCTGGGTACGCAAAGGAGAGCAACCACCAGCCTTGCCCCCACAAATCCCATCCAGGCAAGCCAACCAGGCCAGAAGACGAAGGAAGCAGCTCGGACAAGCTCAATCACAAGGTATCCAACAAGTTTGGGTGCCTAAGAAATTACCTGCAGCTCAACAAGGGCGATTACAGATGTGGGGACCTAAGAAGCTCTCACATCCACAACAACCTATGTTCTCCCACATGCGAAAGGTCTCAATAAAGAAGCCAACAAGAGAAAAGGGTAAGAGCCACGTACAGAGACCGAAAGAAGATCAAATCAGCTCTTCAACAATAGTAGGAAGACGTGCAAAAAGTATATGGGTTTGGAAGCCAAAAGTACAAGTAGCCTCCACCGAACCAAAGCGCCAACCACATTGGATACCACAGTTCAGAAAGCATCCAAAGAGGAAGATGCCTGAAGTAATCTCTACAGTGCCAAATGCTATTCTAAAATGGATCCATATAAGGAGGAAGGATCAGTTGTCATCTCAAGATCCAATGGATACCTCCATGATAGATGGAATCAACATCCGCAAATAACATTGAAAATCCTCGACGAGCGAAAACCATGTGCTCCTTGCACAATCCAGTCTTTTGCACCATTCAAGTTATGCATTTCCAAAGTATGCATTAATATAGGGCCACATTACAGGGCCATGCATAGACACATTGGAGAGTCCCATGCACAAGAGCACATTGACATATGTCAACTATTTTTTCTAATACTAACATCTCTCTTCTTGTTTGGTGACATTGTTCCTAAAAAAAAAACAAAAATAAAAAAGGGAAGAGGAAGCACTTGTTCCCAGGTTTGGCTCATGAAACATGAATGAGTCATGCTTGGTTAAAGGTGGAACTGTTGATTACTGGGCATTTATTAGTTTGGATAGAAGTGTGTCTCGGCTAGTAGAGGATATAATTGCTGCCTTATCTCGTAGATGTCAAGAACTTGGCATGAACATGACATCCACAACTATGGTTTCCTCTTACTATGGTAGGAGTGCAGAGCTTGAAGGTCTGCAACTTGAAGTGATGCTTAACTACTGCATGTAAGAGAGCATCCAGGGAGATATCTGCAAGGGGTAGTTTTGGTAACCTACAAATCTTTGTATGTATACTGGATGAGAAGACTCCTGCTTATGGTGAACTAAAGAGAATATGTGAAACTAAGCTTGGTGTAGTTACCCAATGTTGTTTGTCAAGGAATATATAGAAATTCAATTCTCAGTACTTGGCAAATGTTGCTTGGACAAGAGGAGACAGGACGAGTCACTCAAAGAATTTCATCAGTGAACCATCCACACGGACATTCATCGACAATGAAAGACTAGCTGACGGTCCATCACAAATGCCGTGAGTACAACACAAGGAGATAAACATCGATCGATCCTTCACCATGGTGAGTATCTTTACTTTGGAAACACCATGATAGATTAGGAAACCTCTTCGTTGCCATACCCTTAAGCACTTAGCTCAAGACTCCCAATTTTTGCACCATACTTCTTCCAATGCATTTTCCATATGCATAGGGCTACATTACAAGGCCATGCACGAGGCACATACTTTCCTCAACCCATGCACGAACTCACTTACCCATCAGTCATTATGGGTACTTGGCATGATTACTATGAACATAATCTTAACAAGATCTAGAGGCCATCAATGGCGACTCACAACAACACAATCATGCTGGACTCCAAGGAAGGAGCGCATACCAAGGGACAACAACTTCCAAAGGCTTTTAATGACAAATGAAGAACAAGACAACCAACCCTACCACATTTGGAAGGAAGACGGCTCTTGTTCCTACCGAACAGACAGTACCTCTCAAAGCACTACATGGAACAACCATTACAACAAGGGTCTGTCAGGGATGACAGACTCGAGAGGGGGAGGAGTGTTGAAGCTGAAGGTCAAGGACAAAGCATAGGAGCACATCAAAGAGGTGGACACACAACTAGAAGGAGCAAGTAGGGAGCTCCAAGAAGTGTATGTCAAATTTTCATAAGAATCCCCTACAACAATAGTGATTTTCATCACTAAAAACCATTGTAAATACCATTTTCTATTTTTCTAACTCCATTTTATTCAAGCCAAGGAGTCCTTGAGCTTGAGGAGTATTAGAAGTATCATCCTACCAATTTTCATAATTTTTAGACTTTGTTTGAGCCCTCAAATAAGCCTTGGTTCCTAATTTTTAACTAGGCCGGACACTAGGTCTGGACAGGGCCAAAACTAGTCAAAAAACTATAAAAAGAGCTAGAGAGCTCATTTTTGAGGTTAGCTTGTTTAGAGAATAGAGCTTTTGTAAGAGAACTCTTTTGCAATCTAAGCTTTCCATGTTCCTCTCTTTGATCTTACTTTGTGCACGTGTGTGTGTATGTGTGTGCATGTTTGTGTGCTTTCACTCACGCACTTGTGCCTTCACTTGCTCGTGGTCTTCATACCGGTCTTCACGTCTCCGTGGATTGACAAGTAAAGAAGGTGGTGCTTATGCTTGAGCTACAATAGCTTTATCCCAATTTTCCTTACCTTTTTCCTCTTCATATGTAGAAGGGTCTTCATCTGCTTTCATCATGTAAGCATAGTCTTTAGTAGCCAAAAAAGAAGTATCATAGCTATACCTTGTAGGTTGCATTTGTGTCTTGATGACCTTCGGAGTTCTCCACTTCTTGAAGTTTCTGGTTCATCACATTCCAGATCAAACCTTGGCACTTCTTCAAGTTACAACAAATTTGTTTATACCCATTGCTAGGGTCTTCCACAAAAACTCCATCAACAGTGAACCTTACTTCATAACCTTTTTCAACAATTTTCCCTACACTTATCAGATTCTTTGGAATTGTAGGAACATACAAGACCTTACTCAGAAGAGTACTTGCATCCTTGGCTTTCACTGATCCTATTGACTTCACATTGGACTTTGTATTATCACCTCTTTGAACTACATGGTTAGTTACCTTATTTTCCAAATCAATCATCAAGGCTATATTACCACAGAGGTGATTGCTACACCCTGAGTCAATGTAGAAGACTCTTTGATCTTCACTTTGCCTTTCACAAGTTTCATTCATGATTAAGGTTGAATCCTCCTTCTTATCTGAAGCATAATTGTAGTAGGTATTGTTGTAGGATTGACTTTGGAAACCTCTACTTGCATTTCTTCCAAAGTAACCTCTACTACCTCTACCTCTAACATTACCTCTTTGGTTTTTGCCACCTTTTCCTCTTGAATTAAAGTTCTGATTATATCCTCCATTATTATGATTATTATGCCAACAATCATGAGCTAAGTGATTTTTCTTACCACAAATCCAGAAAGCTTTGGCTCCATCTTTATTGCTTCTGCCTCTTCCTCTACCTTTGCCACCTCCTCTTCCTCTTAGGAAGTTGGCTTGGCTAGTTGTACCTTCATCTTCATTTGCTTATTGCTTGCCTTTGCTATTCTTCTTCTTATCCTTTGAATACAGTGCTTGACATGCACTCTTATCACCATCTCCTTTAACATCCTGCTGAAAAGTTAGGATCTAGTGAAAACTTAGTAGACAAAATGAATGGCTTCCATTTCTCATCTCCTCTCAAACCTGTGAGGATTTGCCTTACCAATTTATCCTCCTCTATATCTTCATCAATTGCTCCTAATGCATCTACAATGTCCTTCATCCTTGTTACATAATCTGAAATGGATTGAGAGGCCTTCTTCTTGAATGTGGTAAACTCTGGCCACAAAGATGCCTTCCTTGAATTTGTAGTGTTTTGGAAATGCTCCTCCAAAGCATTCCATATATGAGTTGCACTTTCAAGACCTCTAATATGAGGTAGCAAGTACTCATTGACTCCCATGTAGATCTGCTAGCTTGAGCATCTCTCTTCATCCAGGTCTTCAAATTTGATAGTTCATCCCTAATTGGAACACTAGGATCTCTAAATTGTGGTTTTTATTCTTCTCCTGTAATGTAACCTATCAAATCTTTCCTCATGAGATGAGCTTCCATCCTCATTGACCATGCTGCATAGTTTTCTCTATCCAAATTCTCTATCTGAAGAGAATCTCCCATTCTTTCTTCACTTGTGTATTAAATTCTTCAAACTTTATGAGGAATGAATGTAGCTTTACTTCGAATAAAGTTTCTTTTGATCTTCTTGATAGATTCTGGCCTCCTTCTCAAGGTTTCTCTCCAAGCTTTTACCTTTTGAACCTTCAAGTGTTGATTTTTGTATGACTGCAGCAGTCGACGTCCTCCTTTCCTCAATTTTGATGATTCCTGCTCTCATACCACTGATGGAGAGTATTAATCTCCAAAAGAATAATTTATCCTTGATGTTAGAGCACCTCTATACCAAGAAAAACTCAAAACCTTTACCAATTTGGAGGATCAATACTAGATTATCAAAATCTTGAACAAACTGTGAAGAGAGTCACTACTCAGAAAGTCTGCTGCACGTAACTCACTCATTGACTGATCAAATGTGTAAATTGTTTTATAAAACTTTGCACAAGGTGTTTCCTATAGATTGCAAACCTTCTCCAATTTAAATCATCTCAATTAGATTAAGTATATCTTGAGAAATGGATCAAACATTTTACCTATGTCTAAAATACTTCTCATGTATAGTCGATTCTGACACTTGTAACTTCTAACACATGGTTCTCCCCAAATTAGAACTTGTTTAAGCAAATGCTTTTAGCCATAGATGGCGTACCTTCCAACTTAGATTTTGACTCCTCATTTGTGCAAACCTTTACACTCTGCACTGAGAACTGATCAATTCTTTGATTATAGAGATTGCACCTGTTTCAAAAGACACTCAACACTTCTTCACATACAAATGTTCCTACACAATCCTCTCAACCTGTTTACAATTAAGCTCTCAAACTTTAACCATAGAATTATTAACTATGGAATTAGACAGCTACAGGGATTCTTGAAATGATCAAGCACAGAAGGAGAACACAACAAAATATCGGGTGCAACTTTTCTTCTATTCAGAAAAAATTTACATCTGGATGAGAGAGAGATCTTCATCACTTCTAAAGTGTCTAATGACTTCTATTTATCCTCGTCTCATACTCTCTCATACTTGCCCCAACTTTTTACTTGTATATATAGGCATATATGTACAAGCTCTTGACCATACAAAAGGTATAAGTGAGCTAACTATAAGTTTAATGTACATATGTATACAAGTTTAATGTACATATGTATACAAGTCTTCACTTTCTGAATGTGCACTATCTTCAAGCTTCATAGAGTAATGTTTTCTTCAATCTTTGAGTTCAATCCTTCATCCAAAACATCAATTGGTGATTGAATTGCACCAACAACACCTGTTGGTTCTTTTGCTCAGTGCTCACAATACAATAACAATTGATTAAAGTCCTTTTGAGGGAGTTTAATTATATTAAATAGCTAATGATTGCAAGTAGAATCATCTAAAATAACAAACTATGCACTCAAAAATATGTTTAGAAATCCAAGGCTTACCGTCAATTTTTTAGGGACTGAATAGTAGATGACTAGTGAGCACGTCGACAATGGTTTCTCCCAGATGGCTGAACCAAATACTTTGAAACTTTAATAGCATAAAATAGAAGTTAAGTTGGCTCGAAAAAGCTATAGATCAGGCAAAATAGTTGAGAAATCACTGAGATATGACTAGAGAAAGTTCACTGTTTTGAGTAGTCATAGCAGAGAAGTAGACAAAGATGTTCAATGAAGTAAATGTATTATGGCACATGATTATACAAGGTCATTGGCATTGTAATGATGCTCAATGATAGTGGAATGATTAAGCTATGGTGTAATCTACTCAAACCCTACAAATAATCAATGGAAGAGCTCTCATTGAGTCCACACAGCCACATGATTTTCAAAGTCATTCATATAAGAAGTTTTTTCTTAAGTTTGAATTTGGAATTCAAACTTGGTTCCAACTAAAAAGTGATTCCCTTGATCTAGGAGATATTCTCTCATTGAAACTCGTAGCTATTGTTCTTCCTAACTCCATGGGATTTTGGATTTTACAAGATTATCTCAAGGTATAAACCTTTTACAATGGTAAATGATCAAACAATTACAAGCTATGGTTCACATGAGTTTTCAAATGCTTCCACATATAGTCTTCCATGCTAAGCTAAATGTGAAGGCTTGTTTATTTGCACCATGTATTAGTGAAGAAGGGTAAGGATGATGATCACATCTTTTACATTGATTTGGGATGCTGAAATCATGTAGCAACAAATGTTGCTTTACTTTCTGATTTGGAAGACACTCACAACAAACATGAAGTGCAAACAGGAGATGATACAAAGCACTCGATGGAGAAGATAGGTAATGTGAAGACATCAAATGGGAATATGAACCTCTTAAGCAAAGTCTTGTATGTACCTACAATTATTAAAAAATTAATAAGTGTTGGGAAGATTGTTGAAAAAGGATTGTAGGTTAGATTCAACTAATTTGGAGCATATGTTGAAGACCCAAGGCAAGGCTTTAGAAGGATTTCCAAAGGATAGAAGACAATAAGGCTTTTCACTTTTGAAGTGGAAGATACAAAGAACATAGCTTTATTTAGCTATGGATCTCAAACTCTCATAGAGTTGGAGATATGGCACAAAAGGCTTGCTCACATTGGTGAGAGGACACTCAAACAAATTTGCAGGGACCAAAGTGTAGTTGGTTTGCCTAATATCACAAGGCAACACATGATTTATAAGTGTGAAGCTTGTCAGTTTGGCAAGGCTCATAGACAACCTTTCAATAGGAAGGGATATGTGTATAAAAATATTTTGGATCTAGTGCACACGGTTGTGTGGGGTCCTAGTAAGGAGCCATCCATATTAGGCTCAAGATATTATGTGTCTTTCATAGATGATTGTAGTAGGTGGACCATTTTGTTTTTCATGAAGCACAAGGATGAAGTTTTTTATTGCTTTAAGTAGTATGTTGCTCTTGTTGAAAACCAAACAGGTAGGAATTTGAAAAGACTCAGATCAGATGGTGGAGGAGAATGCTTCTCTTTTGAATTTGATGCCTACTTGCATGAAAGAGGCAATAAAAGGGAAGTCACTAAAAGGTATACACCCAAACTCAATGGTGTAGCAGAGAGGAGAAAGAGAGCTATTGTTGAAGCTGCAAGATCGATGCTCAATGAAAAGGGATTGCGAAACTACCTATGAGTAGAGGCTGTGTCTACAACCACATATCTCATTAATAGACTTCCATATAAGTCACTAGATGGAACCACTCCATATGAAGTGTGGAATGGAAGAAGACCTAGTCTAGAGCATTGTAACATCTTAGGATTCTTAGCCTATGCTCACATTCCTTCTCAAGTAAGAGGGAAATTGGATTCCAAGGCAAAGAAGTGCATATTTATTGGTTATCACCAAAACCAAAAAGGATATAGATTGTACAATCCAAGTCATAAAGGATTTTCTGTGAGTAGAGATGTAATTTTTGATGAGGACAAATCATGGTTTGATGATGGTAGGAAAGTGTAGCTGCCTTATGACTTGGATGAAGATTTTTCATCACTTCAACCAAAGGAGCCAAAGCAAATTGAATAAAGTGATTCGGAGATTGACCTAGAAGACTTGGAAAGACTACAACTATGGAAGAGCAAAGGTAAAGCAAGGATGCAAGATGCTACACATGGACCCAAGAGCACACATCAACCACTTAGAAGGTCTTCAAGGGAGAAGAAGAAACCAAAGAGGTATGGTTATGATACTTCTTTGGTCACCAAGCACTCAATCTACATTGCAAAGGATTCAACCAATGAAGAACCTACCACATTTGAAGAAGCACAAAGCAAGAAATCTTGGAGAGATGCAATGGATGAAGAAATGGAAGCCTTGAAGGAGAATGACACTCAGGACCTTGTACCTAACAAGCCATCTATGAAGGTAATTGGATCTTGATGGATATACAAAATCAAGAGGAATCCAAATGGAAGTATAAATAGACATAAAGCTGTTGGTGCAATTAAGCCCAAGCCTACATACTTGATGAATACACATAAGCTTGATGTATTAGCATATCACTTGAGAAGCTTCATATGTACAACCTCTTGTAACTTTGAGTCTAATTACTCATTGAAAAAGTGATTTAGACCCATGAGGAGTTAGGAAGCTCGGAATCTCATATCATTTGGTAGTAAAGTCAAAAGAGAATCAATCTTAAACTTTAGGATTATTTTTAGGTGAAGATTTGAATTTGAATTCAAATGCTTGGCTCAGCCAAAAGCTATAAAAGTTGAGAAGAAAATCCCGTGTGTATCTCAAGGTTCAGAGATCAGTTCCATGTACTTTCATTGAGAAGAGGAGCTCACCTCATCAATCTCTCATTCTACACTCATTGAGCAATGCCTTATTGCCAATGACCTTGTAACTTTATATGATTTAGTCAATACATGTTCATTACTTCCTACTCTCATATCTCTATCATATTCTATCACAATAGTGATCTTGTCTGAGTTGGTTCTCACTGTGTAGTGCATAATTTTGCATTAGTCTGTGACTATCAAGGCCCATAAAAGTTGAGAGAGTCACCTTACTTGCTAAACATAATTATATGCATATAGTTTATCATTTTAGATGATTCCACTCATGATTAGTAGCTTGTTCAGCTAATTGAAGTTTCCCAAAAGGAATTTTACTAATTGTTGCTCTACTTAGAGAATTGAGTAAAACAGTGAGCAAGTATCTCAACCAAAATAGCAAGTTTTGTGCATTGAATCATATGCCTACCTATATGTTTTGAACCTATAATTTGTGCATCATCTTCCTAGCAACATATATGATCATTTATGCTTATTAGCTAGCTAAGGAGGCCCACAACACTCTCAATCCATCAATTACAGCTGGTGTGAAGCAAGATTTAGCTGCACCATCTCATCTCTTGTGATTATGCACCATCTCTTCGAGCAATGGTATTAGAGCAAGCACAATCAAGATGGGAGATGGTTTTCCATCTTTCATTGATAGGAACAACTACTGATCATGGTCCCTAAGGATGCAAGCATACCTTCAAGGGAGAAGCTTATATTGATACATCTCAAGAGATGAAGACACGCCAATACTCAAGAGCAAGAATCAACCAACAAGAGAAGAGCAAGAGAGGCTAAGCACATGGTGTGCAAAGGATGCTCTTGCAAGGTCATATTTACTAAAATCAATATCTGATTTCTTCTTACCTCATGTTAGAAACTGTAATGCATGTACCAAGGAAGCGACCCATGGAAGTTGCAAAGAGGGTGCTTAAGTACCTAAAGGGTACAATGAATGAGGGATTATTCTATCCCTCTTCTAACATAGATATAAAGTTATATACTGATGCAGATTGTGTTGGCTCCAAGGATGATAGGAGAAGCACTTCAGGGTACCTATCTTTTGTAGGTTCAAAACTCATATCATGGTCATCCAAGAAGCAAGCAATTGTGGCCTTATCATCCACAGAAGTAGAGTATAGAGGCTTGGCTAATACAATTCAAGAAGTTATGTGGCTTAAGCAATTGTATGCAGATGTAGAGATACATTCCTACACTCTAACTATATTTGGAGATAATACCATCTCACTTCATTTGGCTGCTAATCTTGTAATACCATTCCAGGACTAAGCACATTGAAGTGCATTATCATTACATTAGAGAGAAATTGCTAAGCAAGGACATTCAGTTCGCATATGTATCAACTCATTTGGTGGCATGGCCATATTCATGATTAGCAATGAGTCCTCTTGATTTGAATCTTTTGTGTAGTTATTGAAGTCTCTTCCTCCCCTATTGCCTCCTTGATATTTTGAATGGTTGCAGTTGTTGTGGTTGCCATGGTAATTGTTGAACCTTCCTCTTGAGTAGCCATAACTTCCTATATTGTATCCTCTGCCTCTTTGATTCCTAGAATTCCTAAAGCAATTTTTAGTTCTATGATTAGTTAATCCAAAAATAGTGCATGAATTAGAGTCTTGGGATCTCCCCTTGTCTTGCCTTCCTCTTCTGCCTCTACCTCTACCATGTCTTCCTCTACCTGCATAGTTAGCTTGATGTGTACCTGCTTCATCATCCACTTTCTTTCCTCTTCCTTTGTTTTCTTTGGACTTTCCTTTATCAGTATACAAGGAAAAAGATTGATTACCTTTGGAGCTTTATCCATTCTTGATAAGCTTGGCCTCTTGAGTAAGTAGTTGTCCTATGAGTGTATGGAAATGTGGTACATGCATATCCATGAATAGATCCATACCTATGGTGAATGCTTCCCACTTATCATCTGCCTTTGTCATTGATGACTTACCTTACAATTTTCTCTTCCTCTATTACCTCTCCAATGCTTCCCAACAAACTTGCTATGTCCTTGAGCTTTGTGACAAAATCAGTCACATTCTATTTGGGAGCTTTCTTGAGAGTTGTGATCCAACCATAGCTGATGCTTCTCGGCCTTTGTACTTGAAGAGAAGAAGCCTTCAAGTGCATTCTGCACTTCCTAAGATGTTTTACAACTTCTAATGTGATGAAACAAGAAATCTGAGATAGAGTTGAGGAGATAAGACCTTGCAAGTGCATCCTTGGAGCACCATGTGCTCAATCTTTCTTGCTCTTCTTGTGTTGGTTGACCTTTGTTCCTAAAACTTGGCATAACTTCATCTCTAGCTATATAACCATATAAATTCCTACCTTGAAGATAAGCTTCCATCCTTAATGACTAGGTTGAGTAGTTACCTCTATCCACTTTGTCAATTGATGAAGGATACATATATACATAGATAGATAGATAGATAAATAGATAGATAGATAGATAGATAGATAGATAGATAGATAGATAGATAGATAGATAGATAGATAGATAGATAGATAGATACATAGATACATAGATAGATAGACAGATAGACAGATAGAAAGATAGATAGATAGCTATATAGCTAGCTAGATAGATAGATAGATAGATAGATAGATAGATAGATAGATAGATAGATAGATAGATAGATAGATAGATAGATAGATAGATAGATAGATAGATAGATAGATAGATAGATAGATAGATTGACAAGAGTGTAGGTCAAGCAATGTATTCAAAGGATAAAAAGAAGAATAACAAAGGCAAGCAAAAAACAAATGAAGATGAAGGCACAACTAGCCAAGCCAACTTCCTAAGAGGAAGAGGAGGTGGCAAAGGTAGAGGACGAGGCAGAAGCAATAAAGATGGAGCCAAAGCTTGTTGGATTTGTGGTAAGACAAATCACTCAGCTCATGATTGTTGGCATAATAATTAGAATAATGGTGGATATAATCAAAACTTTAATTCAAGAGGGAGAGGTGGCAGAAACCAAAGAGGTAATTTTAGAGGTAGAGGAAGTAGAGGTTACTTTGGAAGAAATGCAGGTAGAGGATTCCAAAGCCAATCCTACAACAATACCTACTAGAATTATGCTTCAAATCAGAAGGAGGATTCAACCTTGATTATGAATGCAACTTGTGAAAGGCAAAGTGAAGATCAGAGAGTCTTCTACATTGAATCAGGGTGTAGCAAACGCCTGAGTGGTAACATAGCTTTGATGATTGATTTGGAGAATAAGTTAACTAATCATGTAGTTCAAACAGGTGATAACACAAAGCATAATGTGAAGTCACTTGGATCAGTGAAGGAGAAGGATGGAAGTACTCTTCTGAGTAAGGTTTTGTATGTACCTACAATTCCAAAGAATTTGATAAGTATAGGACAAATTGTTGAAAAAGGCTATGAAGTAAGGTTCACTAATGATGGAGTTTTGTGGAAGACCCTAGCAATGGGTATAAAAAATTGTTTCAGGGAAGAAAGAAGGAAGACTCTTCACATTGAAGATTCAAGGAAATGTTGGTCATGCCTTGTTCACTTATGCAGGACATAAGATCTCTGAGTTAGATCTTTAGCACAAAAGGCTTGGACATTTCAATGAAAAATGCATTAAAGATATGGTTAACAATCGTTCAGTGCTTGGATTGGCTAATGTTGCAAGTCAACATATAACATATAGATGTGAGGCATGTCAATTAGGTAAGGCTCATAAGCAATCATACAATAAGCATGGTTTCATGTATTTAGAGAATCTTGAATTGGTCCACATAGATGTGAGGGGACCATCAAAGGATTTTAGTATAAATGGTTCAAGATATTATGTGATTTATGTTGATGATGCTACTAGGCAGATCACTATCTATGTGATCAAAGATAAATAAGAGGTTTTCAATACATTTAAACATTATCATGTGTATGTAGAAAGAATCACATGTCAAAAGTTGAAGAGACTAAGGTCAGATGGAGGGGGAGAGTATTTCTCTAATGAGTTCAGTGATTACTTATGGAATGCAGGTATAAAAAGGGAAGTAACTTGCAGGTACTCTCCTCAACAAAATGGTGTAGCAGAAAGAAGGAATAGAACTCTTGTTGAGTTTGCAAGATCCATGATGAAGGAGAAAAATTGTCCAAATTAATTGTGGGCTGAGGCTATAGATATAGCTACATATTTGGTCAATAGGTTACCATGTAAAGATTTGCAGGGTATGACACCATATGAGGCATCGTGGGGTAAGAGACCTACCTTAGATCATTGCAAAGTGTTTGGATGTTTGGCCTATGCATATGTGCCATCTCAGTTGAGGCATATATTAGAACATAAAGTTGAAAAGTATGTGTTCATTGGATATGATGATAAGCAGATGGGATATAGGTTGTGGACTCCATCCATAAAGCAATTCCTTGTATCAAAGGGTGTTACATTTGATGAGCAAGGTACTTGGTATGCAGGAACAATCAATATTCATGCAGGTGATGAAGAAGTTGTGCATCAGAAGAAAGGTAAATCTAAGGTTTAGATATTTGATGAAGAAGAAAACAATGAAGTACAGGTTGAAGTTGAAGAAGTGCCAAGGTTTGATCCAGAATGTGATGAACCAAAAACCTCAAGAAGTGGAGAATTCAAAAGGTCATCAAGACACAAATGGCAACCTACAAGGTATAGTTATGACACTTATTTTTTGGCTACTAAATACTATGCTTACATCATGAAAGCAAATGAAGATCCTTCTACATATGAAGAGGCAAAAGGTAAAGAAAATTGGGAGAAAGCTATGCAGGAAGAATATGATGCATTGATGGAGAATGAGACATGGGATTTGGTTCCTAAACCAAATAGTCAGAAGATCATTGGATGCAAATGGGTCTACTTGACAAAGAGGTATGCAAATGGAAGTGTGTCTAGGTATAAAGCTAGACTTGTTGTGAAAGGGTTTGCTCAGACATATGGAATAGATTATGATGAGACTTATAGACTTGTGGCAAAGATGACAACCATCAGGACACTCATAGCCATTGCTACATGTAAAGGTTGGAAATTATATCAATTAGATGTGAAGAATGCTTTTCTAAATGGTTATATTTCTGATGATGTTTTCATGGAGCAACCACAAGGATTCAGAGATGAAAGGTATTTAGAATATGTTTGCAAGCTCAAGAGAGCTTTGTATGGTTTGAAGCAGGCCCCAAAGGCATGGAATTATAGACTTGTGAAGTTCTTGAAGGAACTTGGTTTTCAAGTATCAAAAGCAGATAGTAGCTTGCTTGTGAAAGCAAGTGATGATGGGTTCATTTACATGTGCATATATGTTGATGATATAATTCTTATAGGTACAGATGAGAAAGGCATACAAAGCCTAAAGAAGCAAATGGAGAAAGAGTTCAAGATTAGTGACTTGGGAGACTTGTCATATTTCTTGTGCATGGAGATCTCATATACTCAACATGGAGTGTATGTAACTCAAGAGAGGTATTTGAAGAACTTGTTGATCAAGTTTAAAATGGAAGATTGTAGGGTGGCACCTACTCCAATGGAGGTGAATCACAAATTGAGCAGATATGGAGGAGAAGAATTCAAGGACATGAAGCTATATCAAAGTTTGGTTGGTAGTCTAATCTATGCAACTCTAACTAGGCTTGATTTGTCATATGCAGTTGGAGTATTGTCTTAGTTCATGCATTTTCCTAGGAAAGAGCATTGTATTGCAGGACAAAGAGTGTTGAGGTAAATTAAAGGTACACTCAAAGAAGGTTTGTATTATGGTTTTACATCAGATACAAACATCAAACTATATAGTGATACAGA